>CAUDMG010001998.1:600000-1005000 GCA_958450375.1 Homarus gammarus
AAAAGAAACTACACATTACCACTAAACAAGGTTTCCAAAATTGTCCCCTACATTACTCGACTAATAGTGCTGAGGTGGACTTTTAATTGTGGTTTTTAATTCAGTTTTGAGGAGGCTTTAGGGAACCAATGGGTCACCCTTCAAAATGGCATTTTCTCTCTCATCTTTCCAGGGATGAAATTCTGGGGATTACAAAGGGACTGTTTTGGAAAAGGTTTTGGGGTAAAAATAATAAAAATATTGAATAAACCCCTGACATTGCAAAATAATTGGTTTATTAAAAAATTGAGGCAGACAAAAAACTAATTTAATGTTTTTAACTTGTCCTGATCAGTCTTGTTTGGTTTGTTTTGTCATTGTTTGGAAAGTTATTTTGTATGTGAAACCAAATAAATCTGGTACATAAAAATCAACAACAAAACGCAACAGGAAACGTCCAAGAGGACAGAGGAATTGAGTGGAAAAGTTGGTAAGCAGTCTGGAGAAGAGAAGAGGGGGACAGGCTGGTGAAGTCTGGGGAAGAGGAGTCCAGAAGAGAGCAGATGGGGAGTCCACAACAACCTAGCCCCACAGCCACACGCAAGCAACATATCCAGTTCTACTTGGCATCAACACCTTAAATTATTACATTATTACAAGTTTGTTTAACTAAACACTTAATTCTACAAATGGACCAAATAACAAAATAAATACTGTATAGCTTAATTTATCACTGGTTCTATGTTACTATTTTATGAATGTGCTTGTGGGCTGGGATTGGTAGTGGATAGATGGGCCACTTTGCATGCAGGGTGGCCCACGTGGGAAGCAGCCCACATTGCGTGCAGGGAGTGGCCCGCTGGTCGACCACACTGCTGGGCAGGCACGCCACTTACCACCAATAGCCAGGGCAGAATCCAGGGCAGGGTCACCCGTTGGAAGGTTGGGGTTGGTATAGTCCCTTGATTTGTCATTGTTGTACTTCACGTTGAGGTTGCTCAGTTTGCTGTACTCAATGCGTAATGTACAGCAGGCATTGTAGATATTCTGCCCATCCAGAGTCTGTATACACACAGTGAATATGGAGTATTAAGCATTACTTCCCATAGCAATATGATTATTATCTTAGAAAAAAACAAACAACAGATTTTATGTAATTTAGAACTGGAGAGACATTTCACAGATGAGAAGAGATCGATAAAACTCTTCACTATATGTTTATTTTTAAATGCCATCCTTCAACTACCATAACCTACTTCATCATATTGCCAATGATAATAGATTTGAACCATCAGTCAAATTTCTTTCCTCTAAAGATATCACAGGTATCCAAATACTGTATCATTATTGACCATATTTTCTTTTTCATACTGTATTATGCTTACCATTTTGGCTGCCTGTGCAGTAACTACATCAGGATACTGGATCAAGGCCTGGAATGTATCTGTAAAGAAATTATTTTATTCATAAAATGTGAGCTGATACACAAACATGGCTAATGAACCATTACAAGGAAATTATGTCTACCAAAGAAATTTATGATGCATTTCACAACTAATGAGGAATTTCTCATTTACCACTAAATTTTCTTTGCAGATTGACTCCTTAAGACTTCAAATAGACTTATTACAAAATACACCACAATTAGATAAAAATGCATAAACCACCAAATTTAAATTGTGTTACAATTAAAAACAAGTAATAACCAATTGTTTCAAGGCTTTCTGTCTTCCATTTCATGAAAATGCCCTTTAGAAAATAAACTGTAGCAATAAATTGATCAATTCTGCAGTCCTTAAACAATATACCAAATAAATAACCCTACATGGGATCTACAGTAAATAATATTAGTTTAATCTAGGTACAGTATGGTGGCATGGTGATTAATACACTAGACTGACAGCTCACTGATCATAGGATCAAATCCCCAGTATGTATATAAGTACAGAACTGCATGTTTTGTATCTGGTATGAGCTAGTACAATACAGAACTGCACTGCACTTGTCCTATAACTAGAGTATAGTACTGTAGTTAACCACATGCAGCCAAAAAGCGAAAATTTGCCTACCCTATCTCGCCTCTGGTAAGGAATACTGAGAACGTGGGCCAGATAACAGGTTCATTAATAAGGTTCACTGGAAGTGATACCAAGTTGTAAAGGCCATATTTTCCTGTCAGTCATCCCTTGAAAAGTTTGGGTTGAACCGTAAGTGTAATCTTGTTAACAAACTTAGGATTATGTATGAAGCAATATGACATCACGGATGAGGGACAGTGGAATATGCGTGTTGGTCCTGTATTATGGCAGTAGCCCTGCTTTTGTTGCCCAATAATAGGTCGGTGGAAACCTTTGCCATACAGGCACATATACCAACCCTCCCAGCACATCAGGTGATGTATGGATCACTACCCAAGTCAGCAGACCCCCCCCCCCCCCACGATCCTTTTTTTTCTTACTGTGTACAACTACGTTCATACGGAAGCACAACAGCAAATATCCCTCCCCCCCCCCCCCCCAGGCATGTGTAATTGGACAAATAAAACATTTATGAGTGAACTTAGTTTTACTGCATCTTAAAACCATTTGTACTGAGGAAACTGCAATACACTGTCCAAATACTGTTGATAGTAACCACAAGCAACACTCCTACTGCAGTACTAAACAACATTAATTGTAATACTAAATTAGTGTAAGCTGTGAGAGGGTAGGATTGTGGTGGGAAGGTTGGTCGCTGATAAACAAACTCTCCAAAATAGCACGAACATAAACAGACCAGCCATCTGGCTTAGCACTACTACCTCTCCCTCCTATTTAACAGCCTAAAATTATTGTACAGGTCGGGTATCTTTAATTTGGTCACTCCTTCAGCACATCATACCAAAGTTCCCCGCATCATCAACAATTTCTCCAATTAAATAAAGAAATTAAAGGCAAAAATTATCCTATAACATTAATGTTAACACTTAAAAATTGCAATACTATAGATGCACTGAGCAGCACAGTACCGGATAATTCATGAAAATAATAGCGTAAACACTAGTACAAGTGGGGTACAGTAATACACATTTCTTTAAACCAGTAATTCATTAACAATTTCAAAACTATTCAGTTTCATTAAACATTTTCTAAATTATATATTAGTTCTTTGTAATGCAATACAGTACTGTCATTCTTAGAGCGATGTATAATGTACAGGTAATGCCAATCATGCTGCTTGTTTTGAGGACAATACGAGGCCAAATTTTTGTGGCTGGCATGTGGCATATCTTGGCACACTGGCACCAACGTTAGCCACATTGATAACTACATTCATAGTAGTGCAAGACCACCACCGGAACACAATGATAGCACTATCCACCCCAGAGGCAACAGGTTCACCACAACCTGCATCTTGTCTTACCTTAACACCCCCCCCCCCTCACTGTCCTACTAGTGTTCTACTGCTCCTCTTTCTCCATCAATTAATCAGCTATGCTCCTTCACATTTCCCCTCCCTAAAACAATTATTATATGCCACCACAATTCCACTCCCACCATCAATACTCCACTGCTCTTCCACTCCCCTCATCAATACTCCACCACAGTTCCACTCCCCCCATCAATACTCCACTGCTCTTCCACTCCCATCAATACTCCACAGCTCATTCACTCCCCCCATTAATACTCCACAGCTCTTCCACTCCCCTCATCAATATTCCACCGCTCTTCCACTCTCCTTATCAATACTCCACCACAATTCTACTCCCCATTAATACTCCACCACAATTCTACTCCCAATTAATACTCCACCACAATTCTACTCCCCATGAATACTCAACAGTTCTACTATCTATCAATACTCCACCAAAGTTCAACTCCCCCATCATTACTTCATCACAGTTCTACTCCATCAATACTCCCACCATAGTTTTACTCCCCATCAATACGCCACCACAATAACTCCCCCAACAATATTCCACCACAGTAACTCCCTCATCAATACTCCACCAAAGTTCTACTCCCCTCATCAATACTACACAGTTCAACTCCCTCATCAATACTCCATCACAGTTTTACTCCCCTCATCAATACTACACAGTTCCACTCCCTCATCAATACTCCATCACAGTTTTACTCCCCTCATCAATACTACACAGTTCCACTCCCTCATCAATACTCCATCACAGTTCCACTCCTCTCATCAATACTCCATCACAGTTCTACTCCCCCATCAATACTACACAGTTCCACTCCCCTCATCAATACTCCATCACAGTTCTACTCCCCTCATCAATACTACACAGTTCCACTCCCCTCATCAATACTCCATCACAGTTCTACTCCCCCATCAATACTACACAGTTCCACTCCCCTCATCAATACTCCATCACAGTTCTACTCCCCTCATCAATACTACACAGTTCCACTCCCCTCATCAATACTCCATCACAGTTCTACTCCCCTCATCAATACTCCATCACAGTTCTACTCCCCTCATCAATACTACACAGTTCAACTCCCTCATCAATACTCCATCACAGTTCCACTCCCATCATCAATACTTCATTACAGTTCCACTCCCCTCATCAATACTCCATCACAGTTCCACTCCCCTCATCAATACTCCATCACAGTTCTACTCCCCCATCAATACTACACAGTTCCACTCCCCTCATCAATACTCCATCACAGTCCTACTCCCCTCATCAATACTACACAGTTCCACTCCCCTCATCAATACTCCATCACAGTTCCACTCCCCTCATTAATACTACACGGTTCCACTCCCCTCATCAATACTCCATCACAGTTCTACTCCCCTCATCAATACTACACAGTTCCACTCCCCTCATCAATACTCCATCACAGTTCTACTCCCCTCATTAATACTACACAGTTCCACTCCCTCATCAATACTCCATCACAGTTCCACTCACCTCATCAATACTACACAGTTCAACTCCCTCATCAATACTCCATTACAGTTCTGCTCCCCATCAATACTGCACCACAGTTCAACTCCCTCATCAATACTCCATCACAGTTCTACTCCCCTCATCAATACTACACAGTTCAACTCCCTCATCAATACTCCATCACAGTTCTACTCCCCTCATCAATACTCCATTACAGTTCTGCTCCCCATCAATACTGCACCACAGTTCTACTCCCTCATCAATACTCCACCACAGTTCTACTCCTCTCATCAATACTCCATCACAGTTCCACTCCCATCATCAATACTTCATTACAGTTCCACTCCCCTCATCAATACTCCATCACAGTTCCACTCCCCTCATCAATACTCCATCACAGTTCTACTCCCCCATCAATACTACACAGTTCCACTCCCCTCATCAATACTCCATCACAGTCCTACTCCCCTCATCAATACTACACAGTTCCACTCCCCTCATCAATACTCCATCACAGTTCCACTCCCCTCATTAATACTACACGGTTCCACTCCCCTCATCAATACTCCATCACAGTTCTACTCCCCTCATCAATACTACACAGTTCCACTCCCCTCATCAATACTCCATCACAGTTCTACTCCCCTCATTAATACTACACAGTTCCACTCCCTCATCAATACTCCATCACAGTTCCACTCACCTCATCAATACTACACAGTTCAACTCCCTCATCAATACTCCATTACAGTTCTGCTCCCCATCAATACTGCACCACAGTTCAACTCCCTCATCAATACTCCATCACAGTTCTACTCCCCTCATCAATACTACACAGTTCAACTCCCTCATCAATACTCCATCACAGTTCTACTCCCCTCATCAATACTCCATTACAGTTCTGCTCCCCATCAATACTGCACCACAGTTCTACTCCCTCATCAATACTCCACCATAGTTCTACTCCTCTCATCAATACTCCATTACAGTTCTACTCCATCATTATTCCACCACAGTTCCACTCCACTCATCATTAATCCATTACAGTTCTACTCCCCTCATCAATACTCCACTGCTCTTCCACTCCTCATCAATACTTTGCTGCTCTTCCACTCCCACCATCAATACTCCTCCACAGTTCTACTCCCCATGAATACTCCACTAGTTCTACTTCCCACCAATACTCCACCACAGTTCTACTCGCCCATCAATACTCCACCATAGGTCTACTCCCCATCAATACTCCTCCAAGTTCCATTCCCCTTAATACTCCACCAGTTCTACTCCCCCATCAATACTCCACCAGTTCTGCTCCCCCACCAATACTCCACCACAGTTCTACTCCACCACAGTTCCACTCCCCTCATCAATAGTCCACCACAGTTCCACTTCCCCACCAATACTCCACCACAGTTCTACTCCTCACCACACTTCAGCTCCTGTAAAAGTAAGATGCAATCGCTCCTATACATTACAGGTGTGAGTAGATTATAACCTTGACAACTCTACACAAACTTTTAGAACAGACTTGACAGACACAGAGTAACATCAACTTACTGTTCTTTGTGAACGTGACGATTTTGAGCACTTTGCCGACACGCGAGAAGATCTGCAATGGGAGAGATAAGAATTATTATGTTGTACTGTACAGACTGGAATGAAGTGTCTCAATCCCCAAGTGAGGTCAAATGAGGTCATGTCTCGACGCCGAGACTGGCAAGAGGATGAGTTAGGGAGGGTGACCAGACTCAGTAACAATGAAGAGGGAGGGTGCGGGGCAGGCACCACCCCCACATGGCTGCCAGACGCACAGGGGAAGAAACCCGGCACAAAACGTGCCCCCGGCCCGCCTAGCCCGCATGATCAATATTTCATTATCCCTTGTATGACCACCACCATCGAAAAAAAGACCTCGCTACCCCCAACCTGCCAGCTCAAGCTTCATTATGGAAAGATGAAGATGGCGCAGTCTACCCCTTACTGCACTTATAACAACATAAGCGTCAGTCCTGAACACCGCTGACACAAAGTGACTTCCAACAGCAACGTCCTCCCCATCCCCCTCCCAGCCAAACAACAGGCCGGGGAGCAACAGAGCTTTTTTTTTTCCTTCTCCACGCGGGGGGAGTGGGGGGGGGGGGGGGTGTCAACCTACATGAGGGTCGTGTAGTGGGGGGATGGAGGGATTTAGAGGAAACGTGCGCGACAAAGGTTTGTTCTACTTGTCCATGTCCCACCTTTTTTTTTCTCAGCTGTGATATACGTTAAGTATGTCTTCTACATTTAAGAGATCCGCTGTCAAGTCATTATTACAAATTGCTTCCGAGTCAAAATACGACATGTAACAGTAAATTGGTGATTCCATAGGGGATGGAAACCACCCCCCCCCCCCCATGAACCTTGCAGACTACATGCTGGCATATGCGTCTCGAACAAGTACCTATATTATTTATACAAGTTCGTTAACGTTCGTGAATGGCGATAGCGAGACATAACGTATATGCTTGATGCCGAATAAACATAAAAAAATGGCTGCGATGTGTGTAAAGTATTGCTTGTTACTGCAATACATATAATAACCCGAGTGAACGACACAACACCGGTGAGAAGCGAGGAGGCATTATGACCAAGGTAACATTGGTGAGGAAGAAGCCACTCAGTAATACAGAGTGCGCTTCCCACTCCCTTCACCCCAGTATCCCTTCAGCGACATCTGATAAAGGGAATGTCGTGTACACAAGGTAAGCGTCTATGTTACATCATTTCATGGGTTCCCTTTACCCTAAAAAAAAATTACACTAATAAAAGCCAGTAAGACCAACGCGTTAAGACCCAAGACAAGGATACATTCTACCCTGGAAATTGTGGCGGCGAGGGAGGAAGAGCGTGGCCCAAGGGTGGGGGAGGGGAGGGGAGGCGCCGCTATCTGGCATGTGATAGGAAACTTGTTGGAGAAGGGAGGCGACGGTGTGCAGCCCAACTGTCAACATATCGCAGCTGTCGTGTCACTGTCAAAGCATCTGCCATATCACACCCTCCGCCCCGTGCACCACAATATATTTAATTAAACGTAAATTGAAGGCGCCTCTGGTAGCGTCGCTCTCGACACCCGGGAACTATTAACGGGCAGCCGTGTGAAAAACACCTTCAAAGGCGTCCCCTGCCAAGAGCCATCGCGCGGCCTCTCACAACGACGCCACCAGCCTCTGTAATTATGTGTGCCCCCCACGCCTCCCGCCTGACCTACCAGTAAATATTACAACGACATGGTACAGTATCTATCACTCCTCCCTCCTTCTGTAACCCAACGCCCCTCTTCCCTTCACGCACTGGTAAATAACTCGCACCGCGGAAAACGGAGCACATGAGGAGTGAACACAAGTCCTGATAACTGTAGTGCATATTATTAGTGCATGATCCACCATCCTGGTCCAGTGTATACGATCAACGCCCATTTTCTCTAAGTAAATATAATTTCCATGAAGACGGTTTTCTGGTTCTCGCTTGACCTATCTTCTTTGAAGCATTATCTGAAACCATCAACAATTGTCATCTTTTCACGTAGTGTTTAAGAATTAACTGGAAATACAGCTAATCCTAAAATTAACACCAACACGCGCACACAATCATGTCCTAGCTTAACCCCACCTACCCGGAGACACTATGACTCGCCCATTATACATGCCAACTTCCCACTTCTCACTCAGGGCGACATCTCACCAAACTCCACTCCAGGTTTCCCATCTCGCCCATGCCAATAAAAACTTGCGTGATTAATACACTGCCTCCAGCAACTTGTAAATATCTTCTCTAAAGTTCCGCTCTAAACTCCCGCCTCAATTTACCTAGCTAATTGATTGTGGGGGGCAGGGGGAGGGAACACTCCCAAGACAACAATATAGCTTTATGGGTCCCCTCACCTTTCTTTTCCCTTCCCGATGCCTCACGCGCTTTTCAACAAACCTTCGCCTAATGCAATAACGCCATTACTACCTAAATTTTATTTCACCATCCCAAACACTCACACGTGCAGATTATTTGGTACAATTAAACGAATAAAATAAAATACGCCTTCATAAAAATGAAATTTAATGTGCAGGTTTATCCCTTAATCCGTATGAGCGAGAGGTGCAAGAAAAAACTGGGAGAAAAGGTAATTAAATTAATTAGTGGTCTTGGGTGGCGGCGTAGCCGGGAACAAAGCCATCCACCCACCACTCACACCATGCTGCTGTGGGTCATAGCCTTCACTTGATGCCTGCCTCGTGTACGAGAAACCAAATTATTATTGGTTTGTCAACATTATTCTACCCTACCTACTTGGGGGAACATCATCACTATATACGCTGAGTAAATCAAGGTGGCAGAATGTGGCGGCGGTAATGGTTAAATATATATTTATCTATTTAATTAAGTGGTCAAAACTCTCAAGATCAGGAGCACACACTCCACCTGATATTCCCAAGCGAGTCAAAGCGTACATCTAAAACACTGAGAGGCTCCATTGCCACACAGGGCCGCCAGAAACACAAACGACCAAGCGTTGATGAGAAGTGGAGTTGGATCCTTAACAATCTCTGCTGGGTGACCGATCACTTCATAAATCCAACTGAGAGAGAGATTTAGGAGTAATGATAAGTAGGAACCTTAAGTCAAGTAAACCATGTGTATTTGCTCGAAACAAGGCTAATAAAGTACTTGGGTTCATACAAAGGAGTGTTAGTTACAGACTAGCGAGGTCATCCTAAAACTATATCTTGCGCTTGTGAGACCTCACTTGGATTACGCAGTTCAATTCTGGTCACTGTATTACAGAATGGATATAGAATCCTTGGAAAGAATTCGGAGGAGAATGACAAGGCTAATCCTGGGCATTAGGAACCTTGAGTACAGAGACAGGTTAAAGCATCTTAATTTGCACTCCCTCGAGAGACGTAGAGTGAGAGGCGATATGATAGAGGTGTATAAATGGAAGTCAGGGCTGAACAAAGGGAACATTACAAAGGTACTATCCAACCAGAAGTGAACTCGTAACAATGGTTTTAAAATAGAAAAAAATCAATTTAGGCGCGAAATAGGTAAACACTGGTTTGGTAACAGAGTAGTGGATGAATGGAACAAGTTACGCTGGATAGCTTGAAACATGGGTTGGATGCTTATATGAGCAAAAGGGGTCGAGTGTAAATGGGACTGCCCAGTATGGGCCAATAGGCCCGCTGAAGTTTCCTCCATTCTTATGTTCTTATTTGAACCTTAATATACTGTGCCACTAAAACTCACTATTCTATTCTATTTTTTTTTTAAAGCAACATGTATGTAGTTAATGATTAGCTCGCAATTATTTGAAGTGTCAAAATTGTCTTGGATAGACTAAGATGCTCTAATACCAGCAGCAGAAAGTATGCAGGAATGCCAATTAAGTGGAAAAGTCGCTAAATCTACCAGAATTTGATTCCTGTTTGCGACATTTTATCGTCCTCCGTGACTAGCATTTTTTTTTAAGAGAATTGTCACCAATTTGGCGATTTACCTATAAACTTGATGGTTTGTAAACGTGAACTTTGTTATAGTAACGCTCTACATCACTTAGAGGACGAGTGATGATTTTCTCCTATAATATCTGAGGGTAAGTACTGTACAGTCGAGGGCAAAAGTTCGCTCTCCATTGTGAAACTGTCACGGGAATGCGTCTCTGAACGGACTTACTCCGAGTGTTCATCTCATTTTGGGCTGGAGCGAACTTTTGACCCCGACTGTACCTACGCAATATGCTAAAATTTCACTGTAGTATTCTTAAATCTCAGTTTATATACCGTATACAGTATAACAAAACAAAAATCTAACAATTGTCGAGTTAAAATAGCGACTTGGCAACCTGGAAGTATGAAGATTATACACGGCTCTGTAACCTCGTGCATAGAGGCAAGAACAAGTTGAAACCGAGATGGATGGCGGTGCACAATGATCGACAGGGAAGGAACGACGAATTCTGCGCCCCGGTGTTTACATAGTTGTAATAGCCCAGTTGGGGAGGGCATTCACGAGGTGCGTGGGGCCTGGACCTTCCTCCATCTCCTCCCCTTCTTGCCTCTACCAAACACGAGGGGAGGGATGGCGAGATAAGGGAGTGGGATGGGGTGGAGTGAAGAACGGTGAGGTCCAGAATGGTGAGATTGGGGTGACAGTGGGACATATCCTCGCCATTTTAGGGACCTGACTCTACAAGCGCTTCGCTTACACCCATCAAAACTCTAATCGACTTATATGTGTGGTGGTGGAAAAATATCCGTTGTAATTTCATAACACAGGGTCTTACTGTCACTTTCAAGAAAAATATGAACAGCACTAAGCGTGAGAGCTGGCAATGTGCTGTAGGGGGCAACCCGGGCAACAGTGTCGATATAAACACCCCAAAAACATTATCAGAATCGGATCTCCAGAATGTCCCGTGGTGAGTTTCCCTTGACACAATTCTTGTCATACTCTTTTTCTCAGGGCAGGGGAAGCGTGGTCATATCTCCTGTCCTCACCAATACACTTCATTATATATAATCTGGTGTCTGCCCAATCTAGCTACTAATACTGAGGAACAATAGGTGTGACGATTGCACACACAACAGAGCCTCCTGCCTAATCATACAGTGACTGTAATAATTCGTGATCAAGAGCCTGGGGTGAGCCGTGTAATGATTAGCTACCTGCAAGATCTCTCCCCCACACCCCAACTACACACACAAACCGCGGGCACTTCTACAGATGGAGGATTTCGACTCGTCTGATATTGGTTTGGAAATATGTCTAAGATTGAGAAGGCAGCGAGGGTGTTGCCAGTACCCAGCGCGAGGAGCCCCACCCCCTCAACGAAAGTATTTTGGAAATGAACTTCCTTGTTCCTTCCACGCATTTACAACATGGTCGTTAAGAAGCAGTTGGTCAGCAAAATAATTCTACCTGATGTGGGAGGAATAGAGCACGTAGACGAGGGTCTCCCTTTTCTTGTTTACTGTCTGTGGTATCCCCACAGCAATAACACATCTATCTTATTCTTGGAAGAGGCCCACACAAGGCGCTGAATCTCAAGTCCAAATTACAGGTCAAATATATGAATTTTTTTCTGGTTGTTTGTAGTTACTATACACTTCTTGGTTACTCGACAGCAAGGGTGAGGGGATACACAAGACATGAAGAATTGCGGGTGTAGGAGAGCCCAACCAGTAACACTAACAGAAGGGGGGGGGGGGGGGGGGGAGACTGAGCTCGGGCCAGGTTGGTACCAAACACCCGTCACAAATAACCTAAAAGTTGGAGCCCATTATCCTAATGTTCTTATACACCATGGATAGCAAACTTTTATGTAAAACAAAAATATTTGCACTGACAGCCTGTTAAAAAACAAGATTTCCTAGAGATTGCCTGAACTATGAATAGTAATAGATTCCCGACATACGAACTCCAGAATCTTACAGCTCTTACCTGAAAACAAGAAAAGGGAACACTGGCCACTCAAGGGTGGACTACAAAATTCTGCCACCTTCCCATAAGCCTACTTTGATGCAGGTAGAGCGAGTGATGTCCCCGAGGCTGGTTGCCAGTACATTACTGAGCACGCCGGTGCACGATGATAGTTGAGATGTTCAGCGGAGCGCGTCGACCTGAAGTCTCCTCACTGTGGAGCAGCGCCGACAAGGTCTGGGTGGATCTGCCTGGCCACGTCACCCAATACCCTCCTCACGAGTGAACCAGCAACATTTCACAATTTCCAGAATAAATAAATGGAATTCTCACTCTACCCGCACACATTTTGTGTTGGCAGTTTCCTCTCTTTTCTAAAGATCATTTTTCCTTCCCATTCCATCCACACATTTCTATAATGCTTCACCTTTCTGGCAGTCCCATTCCTTCCCCTCCACCCACACAACTATGATACATCTTCCATCCATTCCCTTCCCTCCGCTCCACGTACTGTATATCTATCCTGCTTCACCTCCCAGCCATTCCTGGCCCCCCCCCCCTCCCAAACATATATAATACTTCATATCCCAGCCGTTCCCCTTCCCTCCACACACTAGAGGCGCCCCAGGCCTGTCGTCCTCCCAAAGGTTGTCCCACTCACCCTTTTTCTCATCACTTATTCTCTGTACTCGTCAATATCTCTTCCCTACCCTTGTTTTTATCTTCACATATTAATAATAAATAATGTCAAGCATATCCCTTCACCATGTAGAAAGTCGACTTTGGTTGATTCATGAGCTCAACAAGAAGACCTATGTAATCAAAACCTTTCTTCCAGTTCCCCAATATCCTAACATCACATTTCCGATCACCTCATCATGACATTCCTTAGTTTAGGGTTTCTCTGGTTAGTGTTTCATATAGACTAGAGAAAGAGTGATGATCTTCCTGGCTGTATAATAAATGATCCACAGTAATCCTGGAAAAACGTGACAGCAAGCTTTCCTTTGGCTGTCATAATAATGCACTTTATTCCCTTCATCATATTACTTCTCCTAGAAGTGAAGGAATCTTATTCTTTCCTTCACAAGACGTCACACCAAAGCACAGACCGGTTTGGTTATATTTACATCTTGGATCGGTTTTGTGACAAGGCATCACTGCCTCCAGAGTCAAAGAACCCACAAGAGACTACTGACATATCACCAAGAAAAAATGAGAGAAACAGGAAGGGTAAACAACAACCTGCTCTATCAAGGCGAGATCATAATGGTAATTAAGATCACCATCAATGATACAGCTGTAGAAATACAAACTGTTACTTGATTCTGTTTCATCTACCTATAATCCTATAATAAATGACAACACTTCCAGGTGAGGGTGGTCCATGTTTCAGCATTTTAAGCAATTGATGCAGAAGCAATTGCCCCCCCACCCCCTCCCCAGAGCAGGGAGGCGGGAGGTTATGGCAGTGATGGGCTGCCTTGTGTACCAGCTGATCAACGGAAAATCTGCTACACACACAACTGTTGTTCTAAGAGAGTATCGCGTACCTCCTGTAGCTATGTGTCAACTTCTTTAAATTGCTATGAGGCAGTGGTGCTGTGTATAGGTGGCAATATTTCCATTACCTGTGGTTCTCCTGCCCATCACTTCAAGACAAACCTCTATTCTTCGGGGTCCACCAACTCAGAAGAGTGCCGATATCCCATCAAAAGATACGTCAGGTCAATGCCCAGGGGATGGAAGGGTCCCATCCTATCACTTGTCACCAAAACTGTTAGCCACATTCACCCTTCAGAACAACTGACAAGAGTACAGAATTGTTAAATTGCAGTACAACATCTCACCTAACTCAAGCTCGTTGTGTTAGGATTTTGTCCCATGGGAAACTGTCTGGTCAGATTTCTTCTTAGCATTGTGTAGGTTGGCAAATGAGGGATAACTCCCCAACATTAGCAGTAGCAGTGTTTACTCTGACCTGACCACTACCTCACCTGGATTTACTGAGCAATGATAACAAATACCCAATCCATCCTAAGAACTGTGGTGGTAAAAATTACTTGCATCTTAGCTACAAATGTCTTTTTCCCTTCTCCACACCCCTAGGCCTGGTTACCAACACAATTATCTTACATCCCCTTCCCATGAGCATTATCAATCTTAACTACTGTACAAGTTATCTGGCATCAATTGACAGAGCCTCTACAATCACAGTTTGGTCTGCTATCGATCCTGCAGGGGTAACGACAGACTGTTATTGCACGTACACCATTATAAATAAAAAAAAAATCCAAACTCAAGTACTGTACCAAATTTATGTCACCATAGTTTTTAGTAAGTAGTATGTGATTACGGTAATGGGCGTGTATGGCGACAAAGAATAAGCAAAGTGTAACCAAGTACTGTATCGAGTTCTGTGACAACCACCATCTGCAGGTACAAAGATGCTCACAAGAGCTTAGTAGATGGTGCTGAGGACATCCTGTTAGACACACTACTCAAATCTGACACTAGTTGACCAATCCGGCCAAGATGTCAGTTATATCAATTATTGCAGCCAAACACAATTACTGTACTAGTAACTACTATACTTTCCACTATCGGGGGAAGTTTCATCATTATAATCCTTGCCAACACAGTATGTAAAACCTCACTGAATAGGTACCGGTATATTAATATTAAGAATAATGTCTTAAACTTCAATAATTACCACACAAGTTTTTGAGGAGCAGCAGCAGTGTAGAGGCTACACTTTATATTGCTTCCTGAGTAATAGATTCTCAGGATAGTTATCTAATTTTTTCCAAATATATTTCTAGTTACTGTTTTATCTGAAGATGTTGGGTGTTATCTCATACAGTAGGAGTGGTTGTTAGAGAATTTAACAAATACGGTACTGGCTCATGAGGCAACTCGCCACTCATGCGAAGATATCACGCACCCCTTACCGAGTTACGGTTAGTCCACTGGAACAAGACCCACGACTAAATCTCCTCAGAAAGAAAACCAAAGTTCTTAATAGTATCACCTGCTCAACATTTCATAAAATGCCTTTCTAGAATAGCAGCATTTTTCCTACTTAACTTAAAACAGGTTATAAATTACTAGAGTTACCAAAGTTAATAGGTTCACACACCAAACTTTTACCTACATGACCATAGTAGCATAGCTCAGCCATTTCTTCTTTAATTAGCCCACAGTAAGAGCCAATATGTTAGGTTACCAAAGTTGTTCAGTTCTGCCACAACCCTTTACAATACTGTACAGTATCTCCAGAGTGCATAATATTTCCCAATTACCATAATCTTCATTAAGTTGAGGGGATGAAGGAAACTGAAAGCCCGATCCCGAGACAGATAGTATCTGGGAGGACTGGTGAACGTGTTTATAGTGGTGGGTCGTAGTAGCCAACTCTCGACATAAGGATGGAATCTTCAATGATTGCTCATCAAATGCAAATTGCAAATACCTACCTGGAAGGTCAAAATATGTACTGAATGACATTCGAATATACTGCCCCATCTTGGTGTTATTATCACACCCCCGAACTAGCTCATTTGTGAGCACCAAGGTTATCACCCACCTACCTACCAGGTGGTTTGAGATAGACTACACTATTCAAAACAGAAGACAATACTGGCACTGTACAGGTACTCACATTGTTTTTAACAATATGCACTACTGATTGTAACTCCTGTCTCATTCTATGCCATTTTAAGACAAAGCATACAATTTCATACATTTTGTGACATTACAACACTTGTTACCAGATGAACACATAAATAATGATGCCTTTCTCATACTACCTAAGTCTTACCTAACTACATGTACACCCCAATCAATTACTAAACCATACTTCAACCTGACTAATTACAGAATAATGAAGTTGTCTAATCCTACCTCTCCAGAGATGGCACAACAACAATTAATGAAAGTACAGTACAGGTATTAAACTAGAGTGATTTGGAAGTGATGACATGACTTACCTGGTAGAGAACATCAAGGGTGACTGGGTAGATCATGTGCTCGACTATGACGCGCAGAACAGTGTTGGGGCCGCCCTGAGTATCCGTCTGATTCACCAGGGCCTGGGCTGCCTGCAGCGCCGCCTGTGCACTAGGATTCTGCTGAAAAATAAACATAAATACTTTCACTGTTTGACGCCAGAGATTGCAACTCACTCTTTTGCCTATTTCTGGCATGTGTCAGGCATAGTTACTGAAAGATACAGTATTTAGAAATCTTGAAAACTTTTTACAAGTGTTCACAATGGAAAACAAAATAAGGATGTACACACTCAAACTTCCAATATTTGACACCAGAAATCATAAAAAAAGTAAATGCGAGATAAATGATAAGTAAAATGTGATTACATCTGATAGTTCCACTGACCCAAATTATGCTTACAAACAAGACAAGCCTAGTACTGTACCAGCTCTAAACCCACCTGGTTCTATTTTAAACATTGATTCATTTGTATAAATTAATACTACACTAAAAACTAAGCTTTGAGTCAAAGGTCTTTAATGATGCAGTAAATGCACAAATCATAAAATATATATATATTTCCAGTTTCAACGGCAGGCACGAGGACCTTTCACTTATACAGTAATGGTAAATCTAGTTAGCTAACACACAGGTGGACTAATTAAAATGGAATTAACTAGTGAAATGGTGGGAATCTGACTCGTTGCTGACTCACTCACCCTGACAACAACTAGTGTGGTCATTACTTGCCAAACAATAAAGAATTGCTTCTCTTTAGGTTGCTCATAAACATTAGCTTTCAAAGTTGTTAAATTATATTCCTTTTATTGAAAATTTGCTCTAGAGACTGAAAAATGTAATGCTCATTTTGTTACCAGCATCTATTTTTATGTCAGTTTCCTTCATCTGAAAACTAGTTACGGAATAAAAATGTTGTGTAATGGGGGTCACCACAGGAAACCATCTAGTATGGCAGATAAGAAGATGCAATGACAGCAAATATCGGAGAAATGATTGTATCAGTCTTGACTCTGGTCATCCTGTGTCATGGTGTGAAAGGGCTTGTAAGAACAGGAATTAAAACCGAAACACTAAGGATAGACGTAAATTTAATGCCCATATGAGATTTGGTTAAGGTTTCTTAAATGCAAAGCCGAACACTACCAGATACTATGACCCTCCACCCAGCAAGAGACTGGGTGAAGGGGTGAGCTGTGCGTCAGGACTCACCGCGTTGGAGTGGGTCTGGTCGGTCTTGAGCTCTTTATGGTTAGAGAACTGGACGTAGACGGCACGGCCACGCAGCTGGGCGGTACAGTTAGTGAAGTAGTTGACCATTGTGGTGGCGCACACTTCGTCGGACATTTCTAAGAACGCCTGTAACAAAAAGTAAACAAATGAAAATTAGTGATTATTGTCATCCCACAATTATGCAGTTTGTTGGCACTGGCTACAATAAATCCACCAGGGGAACCATTACTCATAAGATGGTCCTTGAAGTTAGTTGGAATCAAATGTAGGCTAAGGTCATCTCTGGCTGGTTCTCTACCAGGCTATTTTCCCTGGTAACTAATCTAAGGTTGTAAGCCTAAATCCCTCACTGTAGTCTGAATAATTAGCAACTGCTTAAAGAGTTCAGATTCTCCCACTACAAAGATAACATTACCATTATATCTTAACACTAAACCACATTAGGTAATGCATGACTTATGATTTACTGCATTTGTATGAGTATCACGAGAAGAAATTTTCCCAGTGTGAGTAGGTTTAGTGAAGGCAGTGTTATGTCATCATTGTGGTTCATGGAGTGAAATAAAGCCTTTAGCTGCAATGTCCCTCATACGATAAGAACCCTTTTTTTTATTGCGTACCAATTCTAACATTACATAAACACGCCATGTGTCCCAGTAGACCTCCTAGCACTACCCACATACCAACTAGGCTCCAAGTTGCCTTTGTCATCATGGGAGATGCATGTTCATCACTATTGGTGGCAGTCTGTCCTCTGCCCTCTCCCAATTCCTCCCTAGTAGCTCGGCCCCAGAGGCTCACTTAAACACTCCACTAAAGTTATAAAAGAAAGTAATTATTTATTTAATATTTTTTCTTAATTCTATATATATATATATATATAATATATATATATTATATATATATATATATATATATATATATATATATATATATATATATATATATATATATATATCTTTAACATTTCACGAAAATGTATTCTTTAAGACTTGAGAAAATGTTGACACACCAAGAATGCGAGATTTAAACTGAAAAAATAATAAAATTAAGAGGGAAATCAATCAACATGACTATCGATCCACAATGCATAACTAATACTTTATGCACCCATTTTATAAACATTCAGGACTCCTGTCAACTACAATCTGCAAGAGCTAACATTTAGCAAGATGACAAACACTTCACTACCACATTGAAGCACAAATACCTAAAATGCACTCGTGGTGATCAATATAAGGAGGGGCGAGGTGTTATGGGGGTAGTGGGTGAGAGAAACAAAAACCTTCATCAAAGGCGAAGGTGAAAAAATGAGGCGACTTGCATTTCATCAACACGAGGTTGTCAATGATCCGTGTGTCCTCCTCACTTTGTGGAAATACAGATACCTAGGTGTAATGAAGGGTAGCAACACACACACACACACACACACACACACACACACACACACACACACACACACACACACGCGAGAAAAATAATAGAAAATAAAAAGATAGAATTAAAATAGAGGAGAGAGAGGCGCATAGCTGGGAGACAGTAGGTAGGATGAGAGAAGTGAAGCATTGAAACCTCGTTACCACCTGTCGCTGGCGGTGGTAGCTGGCACGCAGTCTTAATATGCTTCACCAATGGTCACGAACTTACCACCTCACTGTCAAGGCCAACGACGCTAAGTCATGCATAGCTGAGATTCCCGACGAGTGTCACCACGTTTACAAACATAGCCACCATCACCGACGTTGTCAACTGCGCCCCTAAAACACGCGCACTCAACCGCTACATGGTAGTTACAGTAATGCTGTAACGCGCCCACACTATACACGACAAATAATCTTGCTGATTGACGATTACTATCTCGTAACAAATCACTGGTTCGAATATTCCTATAGCTAACAGACACTGCCGAAGGAATATTTAACGTGCAATATTATCAGTGGTCATGTGGTGGCAGCCCGTCAGGGAGTAATAAAAAAAAAAGTCATACGTTGGCAACACTGGTTGGACTAGCCTGTGTGTACACAACCACCACACGCCAGATTCTTCTCCTTTACGCCGGGAAATCAAACCACATCAATATAACTTCCTCTATGGCAAAACAACATCCCCCCCCCCCCTCCAACTACGACGGTACGCAAGCCATGGTCCCCAGCTCTTGTAATCTCCCATCCACACAATAATCCCCCGGGAAGTCCCCCCCCCCCAAAAAAAAACTTGTATAATGTTTATTTTCCCCAAAACTTGTATTAAGGAAACTTTCTTCCTCGGGGGCAAACGGGATAACAAGATAATACATGGAGGGATGGATAACTTTAACAAAACCCAAAATACGCACCGCCAACCTCGTCATCCTACTACTTCTTTCATAAGTTAGTGTACCCAGTGATTACACGCGTGCATTTATAATATGACGGAGACGAATCTGAACACATTTTCGTCTTGGGCTACACATAGTGATCTAAATACTTATCCTTTGTGTAACACACCGAGGTCTGTCTCCCCCACTGAGAGTAAGGAAGGAAGGCTTCACGAGTGGTCAAATGGATTCAGCCATACCTACACGCTAGTTCCACCTCTCACTCATTACCCCTCCCCCCGTTTGTATCTCACAAACTTCACTGGGTTGGATGTCAAGGATTCGTCTGACTACATTACTAAATAGACTTTTTTTTTAATAAATACCTATTTCACTGTCAATTTCGGCCTAAGAAAGTTATCTGGCCATCACACCATGGCAAAAGTACCCGACACACACAAATGCTTTAGGAAGTAGTTTCACTACGAGTTGTACTGTACTGCCCAATATCCTTAACGGTGTATAGTATGAGAGAGAGAGAGAGAGAGAGAGAGAGAGAGAGAGAGAGAGAGAGAGAGAGAGAGAGAGAGAGAGAGAGAACGTACCTGGTTCTTGCCCTTCAGGACGAGGACATTGGTGACCTTGCCGAAAGGAATACCCAAGTGGACGATCTCAGCCTCGGTCACCTCATTGGGGATATTGCGGATGTGTATCACGCGGGACGGTGCCCCGGGGTTCTTAGTGTCCAATTTAACCTGAAAGAACAAAACACAAATTTACAACATTAGCTTCACCCGTCATTTAAAACGATCTGTCACTTCACAGAGTACATGATACATGACGTTAAAAGTGCTAACAAGTAATCTAATAATTATGAATAAAAATAAAATCAACTGGAGAAAAAAATTCGTCCACTTTGGCTGTAAAAAAAAAAGTTAAATGACAAGGTAAAAAAAAAAAAAGGCGGGGGGGGGGGGGGGGGGAGGGAGGATATATACAGTACGTGAACTAGATGCAGTGATAAGAAATGAAACACAAACATTAGATTAGTATCAATATGAAGAGCCAGCGAAGCTCAAAATTAAGTCTATCATCATGAACAAATTGGACCGCCAATGGTACACGCTGTCAAACGAGGAGATAGGTTCCTACTGCGTCACTCATCTTCTGGGGAAACTTCAATATTATTAACTAAAAACAGCTTTCTGGCACTGTTTGGTTCAACGATTAAATCCAATAATGAACATCCAACAAGCAGACCCTGGCACCGAAATAAAATAAAATAGGGTAAAAACTACTAACCAATCAACTTATTCTCCTCACTGAACTTAATAAATTCATAACGTTTTTAAATAATAGGACAATTACAAGTGTACTGTAAAAGCCTCTAGCAACTGAAGCACTGGTCCAGAGAGGTGTCTTCACCAGCCTAGGACTTCCATAAACCCCGCCACCACTCGGACCACGAGTGATAGGGTGCTGGGTTGTCCTGGAAGTTAAACAACAGGTCCCCGAGCGCCTGGGTCCCTTGTTTGTATGACAATAGATTTCACACACTGCAGGTTACTTTAGTGCCAAAGAGACGGAAATCAGCGCCTCGCCTGTAAGCTCCAACACCGTAAAGCTTCTACCGGTAGCATTTCAACTTAAACTACATAAAAATACTAGAAAAACTCTAAAAGCTCCCAGTGAGCAGAGTTAATCGCCGGATAAATGAAAGTTTGTTTAAAATTAAAACTTTCGTGGTCAGTAAATATCGGAAAATAATTGGATACGTTTCTATTGATTGATAAATGTTTAAAACAATGGTACTAAGACATTGAGAGGTTATTTCGGAATAAACAGGACAAGCTTAGTGGTATTAATACAGGATCAATCAAACCTAAATCACAATTACCTTTACCGTCTCCTTGCAAGCTGTGGAACCTCGCGCTTTAAGCAGGAGAGCTGGGAGGCTCGGGCCATCTCACGTCCTAGCCTGGGCCATGTTTGACGAGATTCAAAGATGCAGCGACACCATCACCGGTAGCTTTCCCTCAACCAACACCAATGATCGTTCCCCCATCAAGTCACTCTGCATGGATACTTTATAAGTGAACTCTTATCTCCGGGCAGCAGCCGTTTGAGGAAATCACACACGCGCACACACAAAAAAGACATTAAACTTTCTAAGAATCCCTCAGGTCATTGTGAGAAAAGCCTGTGTGCAGTCAACTGCTAAGATGTTAAGACCTTTAAGACCATGCAACCGTGTTACGATGTCATCAGCAGTCTAAGTGCTAACAAGATGGCCTATACTGGAGGGAAAAAACTTAAACGTGAGGGCTGAACATGGTGGTGGTGGTTTCTAACAGGTTTCCCAGGAGACGAGGGAGCGACACCTCATTAGTTATGCTCACTGGCCAGAGCTCGAGACCTGCAGGCTCCGGAGCCTCGTAACTACAGCACCATGGAAATGACGAGCGCTTCCCCTGCTTGCTCTGTTGCCTGCTTTACGTCGGCTCCTACTGCATCACCACCAACTTGGCCAAATAGTTGTCCTCTCGACCATCAACAGAACATAGGTTAACAAACCATCATATCTGGTGGGTACTTCACAAATGTTGATAATATGGGCGATGTTAAAAAGGATGAGTTGCGGGTGTAGGGCTACGCCTGGCCGGTACTTCATCAGCCGGTCATGGGCTGGAGGTCCCCACCCTTCCCTCCCGTCCTTAACGAGGCAACAGGGCCTCTTTACTCTGTCATTGTCTTCGCGTCCCGCCACCCCCTTCCCCTAATACGATAACATCAACACCCACGGCCTCCTCCCACCATCTACTCACCACTTCACACAAACACCTCATCAAAGTCACGTTTACTTCTTTGATCGACAAGTTCAACACTACCCCAAGCCAATACCATATTACATGAAATATCTACCATGCCACAACATAACTGTTTACGACAAAGCTAAATGGCACTACACTTCCCAGCGTGATATAAAACCATTTTAGCCCAGCGTAAGCAGCCGAGGCGGACCTGAATCCACCTGGGTCCCACACATCCCACCAGTGGAGGACATCCAATATTGGAGGATGGAAGACCTATAAATTATTAGTCTACCAGCATTTTTCTCCGGACAAGACACTGTGCTGGAGCGTTTCCTCACCCGAGACTGGTAAGTGGCATGGAAGAGACCGCACAAGGACAGGGTACCTTCGCGCACAACTGGATGGCTGCGAAAGCAACTTCAATATTGTAGACGTGTAGTACAAAAACGATACTGACGCGCGGGAGTGTTAAGAGGCAGTAACTACTGAAGGAGCATTTATATGGGCGCGCGCGTAAAATTGAGTCAGGTGGTTGTTCCCAGAACGACGGTGGCTCCATATGCCAACACAAGGCAACTCTATGTAGGACACCTCACGTCCCCATACACAACAGGAAAGAAACTTATGTCAAGATGCCTTAACCAATAATATAAGGGCAAGAGTGAAACTTTTAATGAAAGGCGCAAGAGAAGCAAAGGGATGAGTGTCTCCATATCCTGACGTACTGCCACAAGAGGGAATTTCCGGTTACATATTTGTTTTTATCTCAAACGCTGGGGCTCTAGTTAACTTGAGTTAATAACACACCGACAATGCCAACTTCTTTACAAATGGTTTAACATACATACTGTGGCTGGGTGTTGATCCCTCATCAATCGTATACTTACAATCAACCAAACAGTTTCCACGGCAGGTTGTAACGCATTACCACCTCAGGTATATTGTTTTAGTCATAATATAAAGGTCTTAAATACCCCCATCCCTTGCTGCTTCTGACAAATCTTTTCCTTAAAGAATCGATAAAATTTGCTCTGCATGTCTGATCACACAATATACACAATACTCGCTACAGCCATGAATGAAAACATATCGTGTTTAAGACTTGTGTCATGAGCATACTCTGTCGTGAGTCACCTCATACCTCGGAGAATATTCATAAAGGATACACTAACTCATTTAACATCCCTTAGATGATGGACCTCCCAAAGGCACCCTTTGGGGTCAGGTGCTGTAATGAAGGAAGGTATGTTGTGTGGTGGCGGAGAGAAGATAAACGGTGTTCAAGTGGTGAAGTATTTGGAGGAGTGGCAGATTCGGGGTAGACGAACAAGTGGATGGAAAAGCAATGAGTAGTGGTGGCGGTGCAGGTGAGACGTGGTGGGTGGGGGGAGGCTGATGGGGTGCAAGGCTGGCGGGTGCGGTCTGGGTGGGAGGGAGAAATCAAGGAAGAGGCTGGGTTGCCATCAAGCACTGCTAGTTTAACACGGGCGTCAATCACCTCGGCACACCACCAGGGCCCAAGTGTTGTCGAAACCTCATTTAATCTTCACACCTCCCGCCGTCTACTCCATCTTCCACCTAACCACCACTTAAGCTCTAATTCGACAAAATTAATCTATGCCAAGACTCGGCGATGCTACTTGTTCAGTGAGTGACATCAGGCCTCTCACCTTTGACGAGACGAGAGGGTGAGGGGGGGAAGGGGTGAAGGTGCAGTGCAAGACTAAAAGGACTTATGGTCTCCATAAAACGCAATTGATTTAGGGTGTAAAGTGAATTACACCAATTAAAAGTACTAGAATATTCAAGGTTCTCATTAAAGTTCCAGCAAGAGACATCTCATATAAGTACCTCCTCTGAATACAGGCTAGCGATCCACAAGTGAACTAAATCATGTAGTAAAAGATGGTAGTACCAAGGCACGTGGGCTCTCACACACTTTTACTGCAGGATAAAAAGAGAGAGGACAAAACTTTGAGGTAAAGGACCTACCCTATTGTCAGTCAACACCTGCAAACAGCCGTAGTTGAAATGAATAAGCCTAGTGACATTCATCATCAGGCGACACGTAAACAATTAATTCATTTCCCAAGATTATTGAACCACCCAAGGTGGCCACACCCGTGTGCTCAACACTACACAACTATACTAACACTTAATGCAGTACAAGCACATTGCTAATTAAAGCTACGCACCGCCGACAAACTTCGGGTAAAGTGGTAAACGTATCAGTTCTGTGGCAATCGAATCCAGCCAACCAAAAGCTTGTATGGAGCTTACAGACAGGGAGACTACATTAAGCTAGCACAAAAATCATCCTCAAGATATTTCCAACGCTGTTGTGTGCAGCACTAATACTTTGCTGTCACTCGATATACCACTGCTCGATATACCCGTACGTGCAACTTTGTAGTTAATTGCAGCTCCCTACAGCTGAAGACACGGGTACAGAGTATCCCAATGGCTTGAGATGCACATCTGATCCGATGTTGAATCTCTTCATCGAAGTCTGCGGTGGTAATATTAAAGAGGGTATTACCGATAAGCTGGATGGATGGTGGAGGTGTGGCTGAACCAGGGTCAGGCTGGTTGAGAATCAGAGTTTTACGTACATTCACCTCAAGGCCAAAGTGTGCTACGCATCTGTGTAGGTGTTCAGGATCTCCTCCAGGTCGGGATCAGTGTGAGCGACAAGGGAGAGGTCGTCTGCTTATTTAAGTTCAGTAATGGAAGCTGCCGACACCTTTGTTCCTGTCTGGAATTGTCTTATGTGTACACACACACACAGTGGGAGTAGTAAACCCAGTGTTCAGTCAAACGTACTGCACACACCCACAGAGAAAATCAGTTAACCGCTCTCTCTATCTCCAATCAATTATTCACTTTTCCCCTCAGATTTGCACAATGGAAACTGGTTGAAGGGGCGGGTGGTGGGAGGAGGGTGACGCCGGAGTGCAGCTGGTGTTGATAACACGAAGCGTGAGGCTGACATGACAGCTGTGTAACACTATGCCCACATCAATATGGGAGTGGTGGCCGGGCACTGGCTGCTACCACCAATACCGGAAATGACGCCACCGGGGGTCTATACGTCACACACACAAAACATGTCCAATATTACCCACCTCCCTAACCCTTCAAAGACGTCTGGTGAATCATACTACAGGTTTGGCAATCGTTGTTGTCAGACTGAGTGGAAAAGGTGGAAGACAGCCATGTTTGCTGAGGGTGGCTGGGAGAGCGACAAAGTAGAGAGGAGATGGGGGAGGGAAAACCCAGGTGGTGTTAAGACTGGTAGAGTTATAAAAAAAAAAAATAAAAAAAAAAAAAAAAATATATAAATATATATATATATATATATATATATATATATATATATATATATATATATATATATATATATATATATATATATATATATATATATATATATATATATCCTAAGCACGCCACATTAAGAAGATGAGTTGTTGTGACGGTAGGGAGGACATACTGTACATTAGGCGGGGAGGGCGTCAGGAGTGGCGTCATGCACGGGGGTCTGGCGAGATTGTCAAAGGAAGGGTCCGCCCGCCACGATAAAGTCTGGCCCAACACCCAGCCGTCTCTTCTCCCCCCTTTCATCATCTGCCTCTCACACCAGCTACCCGGGCATCATTCCTATTTCCTCCCCGTTCACCACTGTAGGTCAGCTAGCTATTGTGTACACTAGTAGTACCAACCCCACCCTCTTGTGTAGTACAACCAGCTCAAATGACCAATAATAATGTTTGCTAACTTTATAGAAATACGTTGTCTCGTGGCATACATCCCATCAAACCAAAAATTTTCAGTTTATAAGAGAGAGAGAGAGAGAGAGACTTTCTCCCCAGTTTAGTGTGGGATACTGTCACGGCCTGACTAATACGCTCTCTTCTTACTTCTACAAACAACTGCTGGCGTCCTCTTCACTCACACAATATCACTGCACCTTATTTCCGTTGAATATTATTTTGTCGGGGGCGTCTTTTCAACACAATCAATATATGACAGCAACCAACGTTTTCTTGCTAATAACGGAGGTACTCCTACGGAGGCTAAATATTTTTCTCACATACCACAATTAACTTATTCCTTCATGACGACCGCTTACGGGTAACATACAAGGATTGATATTCTTTACAATAACCTTATCCGAGTGCGCCACAAATTATTCCTCTGGATTCATGTGTACATTACTTACTTCTAAGGTCTACGTTAATACCCCTGCCACAGGTGGGACGCGTCACACACTCCTGTACTCCACTCAGCCATCACTCCTCACAACGGACAACGAGAATCATAATTTACACCAAAAGATCACTTAGTATTTTTTACATCCTACCGGGTTATGTCGTGTTTACCTCTAGTAATACACCATGAGTGAGCTTTGTGAGTAGTCGCTGAACAATCTGGCTCTGGGTCAGTGATTAGTCCTTCACTAACCTGCACCGTCTGCCATGCCTACGACTTCGCTCCTGCATGTGACATGTCCAAGGCACACAATCCAACTGAGGAGCAAATGTTTAAATTCCCCAAATGTGAAGTTGACTCTTCACTCCTAAACTGACCCTTCAGTTAAGGACCTATGATGCTGCCATGACTCTCGCTGCTAGACCTTCAGAGGTACTCTTACATGGCAGGGCAAACCTTCCATAAAAAAATCCTCGTGTAAACTACAGTACTTAATGATGTCAGTTATCCAACCCAGATGGAAACTAGTGGTTTGGTTCACAAAGGTTCGTATGATGAATAATATGAATACACCCTGTATAAGAATGTAACCAACAAGAGTTAGGATAAATAATCATCGTCGGAACCTTTCGACTTCAACAGGAGCACAACACAATGACGAGTAACAGCTACAAACTCACCTTTTTGGCGTCATTGTTATTATCGGCGTGGTTGGGAGCTGGGCTCATGACCGACCCATTGCTCACCGCTCCGGTCTGCGACAGCAGCTCATCGGAGCCACGCTGGAAGGGGAAAAATTGTGTTGTTAGTACTAGTTATTAACAGTGTAAGATAATGTAATTAACATTGGAAATATATATTAGCATGGTTATGACAGGGATCTTACATCTTCACAATACTAATTGACACGTACAATTTAGTGCAAACTTGTTTACCTATTTGGAATACTGAGAAGTCGAGAACAATGCAGAGCGAGGCCAGGGTAAAAAAGGACCCTCAAAGTGACCCACGAAACAAAGACCCAGGAACAATTGATGAAATTAAAAATATTAATGAAGCTATTACCTGTGTTTAAACTCGTGTGTGCGTCAGCTGTCACAAGTTAACTAACATTAAATTTAGTCCAATTATTATTTGTCTAGCCGAGTGCAGGAGCAGCAGGCGGGATGGTCTCCGGGTTAATTCTAGATTTAAAAATGACCAAAATACTGTATGAGACACCCAAACACTCCAAATGAAAGTTATTAAGTTCAGTGAGTGGCGGAGGTGTGAGGGTGCCAGAGGGGCGTGAGGCAGCACCACACCACACACCCTCCTGTTAGGTGCTCACCTCTAACCTGTCCAAGCCCCCGAGCTTCACACTTATTAGTTCATCCTGTCACTGTCCCGACACACCCCTATTTCCATTACTCTCTTGCTTTGTGCCATCGCCTATGCTTCCTTCACCGCCAGTGTCACTGCTCGCCACCACCCGTGCCAGTAATAAAATCCATCCCGCCACCCATCCACGTTAATTCCTGTTCCTGTGTCATCATCCAACCCAGTTCCTTTGCCTACACTCCTTGTCACCGTTCAGGCATATCCTCCCCCCACCCCTCTTAGCTAGTATCCATGTATGCTCGCTCCCTCCCCACCCACCCACTTGTTTCTTCCCATGCCCTCCATCTTGTTCGCCCCTCTTAGTGTCACAGACTATGCCAATCATCCAGAAGACTAATCAATGTCAGTCCACCACATCTTGGCATGCCGGTAACACTGTCAACAGTAACCAAGCCACTGATAGTGCCAGCCGTGCCTGTGTCACCGTACCCAACTGTGTGACACGAACAGGATCGCTTCATGGGAAGTTAAGGTAGGTGAGAACAAGGCAGCAATAAAAGGCTGCAGCTCAGCAGTATCAGGTAACAAAGGTGTGGATGCACTGAGCCAGCTGACAAAGGTGACTGAGGCTCAATATCGGATAACAAAGAGCAGGAGGGGGATGCGTGGGGTCAGGAGGAAGAGGCAGCAGAGGGATGTAGGATAGGAGAAGGGAAGGAGGAAGATAAAGGAGAAGGGAAGGAGGAAGATAAAGGAGTAGGGATGGTGGAAGGGAGGTGAGATAGTGGCAGCATTGGGATGAGCGGCGCGGCGCCTCTCTTCTCCTCGGCACACAAGTTGAAGGGCTCCCTATGTGCCACTTAAAACTTCAATTTCAATCCGGCAGTAATTGTCTCGTCCCCTCAAATTCAGACTCGATATATGTGAATACATATAAAGTAAAGTGCGTACCGGTACCAGAGTGGGTAATTAACGACCTACTACATTCTGGATTTTATTTCTATAATATTTGATGTTGCAAATGAATGTCAAACACTCGATCTCACCTACTACAGACAACCTTTGGACCAACACAGTGGCGAACACCACTTTTGTCCTTCGCGTCGCCAGATTATCACAGAATATTCTATTCGTCAACGATCGTTTGTTGCTCAAATATAATAACCTGAACACTTTCAAGTATTATCCAGATTTTTTGTTTTTTAACACACGACTAACACACTGTCGTATCTCTGACACTGGCTGGGGTTAGAGGGAAAAGCAGAAGACAGAGAGCTATACCGACTGCCTCGTTTATGTAAGTATAACCCACACATTCTATTATCGTGTGATATATTACTGATGGATGTGACGATGCAGCAGCCTGGGTGGTGGGTCATAACGTACCTTTCATGTTATCCAGGAAGGCTGTGGGGGGGTGAGAACTGCTAGTCACCTCAATAGTCAAGCGAAACTTTATTTTCAATGATACGTTGTACGATCTGGGTTCTCGACGCTAAGAAAACACTGGTGTGTAGAAGCTTGAAGGCACCCATCTGGTTACTCCGAAAGGTAAGGGTGTGGGTAAGGGGCCATCGAGACAATAATAAGGGTCGGTATCTGTCCACCACCAGTCACTACCGTCCACAGCCTCGTCAACACACAACAATAATGTGTCCAGGCTGACTTGGCCATTACCGAGACAATCTCCGCTCCAATAATTATACCCAACACACCGTCTCCGGAGGCTGGTAAACCGCTATTCGTGTAGTCTTCCAGTCTCCCACCTCCAATACAACCTTCTTATCACCTACCCTCAGGTACTCGCATACACTATATTGACTAGTAATTATTGCAATCACATGTCCTCGCCTTTGCCAAGATAAAATTTCAACTATTATTTTCACTTAAACTTGGTTATTAATTCAGGTATGTTATGATACGGCAGATGGTTTGTCAGAAATAAAACCACATGTACTAAACTTGAAGGTAATGGTGAGGTGCACACTGCGAGGCGCGACTCGAAGTAAATATTTGGGTCAAGAGTGAAAAATTAAGGACACGTCATACAAATTACTGAAATATGGTCACCATGTATGATGGGTGGCCCACGTGCAGCCCAACCTGTTAATATACTCCTATAGGATCAGTCTCATATACCGAGTCTATCCCCCATGACGCTGTGTTGCGACCGTCCGTCACAGGACCAAGTATCTTGGATCAGTTCATCGTAAAATGTGAAACCATGGGAAGACTGTGCAGAGATGATCTGGGATGCATTCTGTATATATACACAAAAGCCAAGACGGCGGATTTTGAAAGACATGCACTCTCTCTTAAGGTGCTCGGTGGAACTCTCTCGGGGGTTGTAGGTGCACCTAGCGTGAAGCCCGACGTGCACGGTGCTCACAGAGGGTGTTGACTCTGGTAGGGGCGTGCGTGTCCAGCACCACCAGCAGCAAACCAAGACGGAGACCAAAGAGACCATCAAGGACAATGAGGGTGAGGAGACACCGAGGCAACTACCGCGAACAATGAAGGTAAGAACAGTTTACCAAGCCAGGTTATGACCCCTAGTGTGACCAAACCGTGATACGGAGCAAAGATTCCCTGCCGGTACGAAGAAGCAGAAGGTGGAGGAGGAGGAATGGGGGAGGGGGCGAGTAGGAGGAATGGAAGAGATGACAAAGTGGGAAGTAATAAGAGGGTGCACCAGGTATTGACCACAAGACCTCGACCCAACGCAAGCCATTCTGCCGGACGACAATAACCAGAGAATGCCAATATATCTCTGCCTCTCCTACTTTAACCCACAACAGGGGGCACTGGACAAGGTGGGCGACAAAAAGAGGCGAGGGGGAAATAGGAAGACACGAAAGGGAGGGGAAAGGTGGAACAAAGCGAAGAGGGAGACCAAGAAGATGGGGGTGCAGGAGGGTAAGAGAAGAAAAGGGAAAGGGGGTAGTGCGAGTACAAGGGGCTTATAGGAAACAGATGAGAAGGAAAAGAGGAGGGAGAGGTGGCACAAAGGAGGGAGGGAGAGGAATAATGCGAGGGAAAACAGAAGATAGGAAGTTACTGTGGATGGGGGGAAGTGAGACCAAGTAGAAGGGACAGAGAAGAATTAGACAAGGGTGAAAGAGGGGTATAAGGAGGGGAGAGAAAGGGGGAAGTATAAGACGGGAAGGAGAGGAAAGGGGGAAATAGAGGAAAGAGGGGTATAAGGAGGGGAGAGAAAGGGGGAAATAGAGGAAACAGGGAAGTATAAGGGGGTAAGAGGAGAAACAAGTGTAAAAAGGGAAAGAGGGAAGGATAAAGTGGAGGGGAATAGAACGTTGGAAGGGGTGTGGTGAGGGTTAATGGAGGGAGGGGTGTGGTTAAGGGGGGGAGGGGTGTGGTTAAAAGAGGGAGAAAGGGGTGTGGTTAAGGGAGGGAGAAAGGGATGTGGTTAAGGGAGGGGGAAAGGGATGTGGTTAAGGGAGGGGGAAAGGGATGTGGTTAAGGGAGGGAGAAAGGGATGTGGTTAAGGTAGAGAGAAAGGGATGTGGTTAAGGGGAGGGGTGTAGTTACGTGAGGGAGGGGTGTGGTTAAGGGAGAGAAAGCTGTAGTTAAGGAAGGGAGAAGGGGTATGGTTAAGGGAGGAAGGGGTGTGGTAGAGAAAGGGGTGTGGTTAAGAGAGGGAGGAAAGGATGTGGTTAAGGGAGGGAGGGGTGAAGAGGTGTGGCTAAGGGGGGGGTTGTAGAAGGGGTGTGGCTAAGGGAGGGAGGGAGAGGTGTAGAAGGGGTGTGGCTAAGGGAGGGAGGGAGAGGTGTAGAAGGGGTGTGGCTAAGGGAGGGAGGGAGAGGTGTAGAAGGGGTGTGGCTGAGGGAGGGAGAGGTGTAGAAGGGGTGTGGCTGAGGGAGGGAGGGAGGGGTGTAGAAGGGGTGTGGCTGAGGGAGGGAGAGGTGTAGAAAGGGTGTGGCTGAGGGAGGGAGAGGTGTAGAAAGGGTGTGGCTGAGGGAGGGAGAGGTGTAGAAAGGGTGTGGCTGAGGGAGGGAGGGAGGGGTGTGGCTAGGGGAGGATTTAGTGAGTGTGTGTGTGTGCTTCAGTTGAATGATGAAAATGGAAAAGGCGAGTTCAAAGCGTATAGTCAAGGGGAACAGTTCACATTAACTCTTAAAAAATTCTACTGGGAGCATTTAAATTCAGCGCGAGTTCCTGAGCACCTGTGGAGGGTAAACACACAAGGCGTGGAGGAGCTGACGTTTTGTAGAGGAGGCAAGAGGGGATAGATGGATAGATAGAACTGGATGAAGGATGGATAGATGGAAATGCTGATGATGTACTTTAGAAGCGAGTGTGGCTGTGAATGGTGTGTGGGCCAAGGTAACGTTTAGGGCTAGGTGAGGGACAGGGGGCTAGGGAGGTGAAGGGACAGGGGGCTAGGTGAGTGAGGGGTTAGGTGAGTGAGGGGCTAAGTGAGGAGACAGGGGTCTAGGTAAGTGAGGACTGGGGGCTAGGTGAGGGATAGGGGTCTAGGTAAGTGAGGGATAGGGGTCTAGGTAAGTGAGGGATAGGGGTCTAGGTAAATGAGGGATAGGGGTCTAGGTAAATGAGGGATAGGGGTCTAGGCAAATGAGGGATAGGGGTCTAGGTAGATATATGAGGGGAAAGGGGGCTAGGTAGGTGAGGGGACAGGGGGCTAAGCGAGTGAGGGACAGGAGGGCTAAGCGAGTGAGGGACAGGGAGCTAGGTGAGTGAGGGGATAGGGGCTAGGTAAATGAGGGACGGGGCTTTGTAAGTGAAGGGATAGAGGGCTATGTAAGTGAAGGATAAAGGGCTAGGTAAGCGAGGAGACAGTGGATGAGGTAAGCGAAGGCATTGGGGGCTAGGTGAGTGAAGGGACAGGGGGCTAGGTGAGTGAAGGGATAGGAGGCTAGGTGAGGGGACGGGCTAGGTGAGTGAAGGGACAGGGGGCTAGGTGAGTGAAGGGATAGGAGGCTAGGTGAGGGACAGGTGACTAGGTAAGTGAAGGGGCAGGGGGCTAGGTAAGTAAAGGGCTAGGTGACTGAGGGGCTAGCTGAGGGATAGGGGACTAGGTATGTGAGGGATAGGGGTCTAGGTAAGTGAGGGGATAGGGGTCTAGGTAAGTGAGGGGATAGGGGTCTAGGTAAGTGAGGGACTTGGGGCTAGACAAGTGAAGGGATAGAGGGCTAGGTAAGTGAGGGGATGGGGGCTAGGTGAGGGAACGGGGGCTAGGTGAGGGAACGGGGGCGACGTAAGTGAGGGAACGAAGGGCTAGGTAAGTGAGGGGTCAAAGGGCTAGGTAAGTGAGGGACAGTGGGACTAGGTAAGTGAAGGGACAGGGGGACTATGTAAGTGAAGGGACAGGGGGACTATGTAAGTGAAGGGATAGAGGGCTAGGTAAGTGAGGGGCAGGGGGCTAGGTGAGTGGTGGGCTAGGCAAGTGAAAAGATAGGGGGCTAGGAAACTGAGGGGACAGGGGGCTACGTAAGTGGGGGATAGGTAAGTGAGTAGCTAGGTAAATGAGGAGCTAGGGGCTAGGTAAATAAGGGTTGGGGGCTAGGTAAATAAGGGTTGGGGGCTAGGTAAATGAGGGTTAGGGGGCTAGGTAAGTGGGGAACAGGAGGCTAGGTAAGTGGGGGACAGAGTTAGGAATCTGGGGGCTAGGTAAGTAAGGGGCTTGGTGAGTGGGGGCTAGGTGAGGGGGCTAGGTAAGTGAGGGGCCAAGGTAAGTGGGGGGCCAAGGTAAGTGGGGGGCCAGGGGGCTAGGCGAGTGAGACTGCTGATAGAATGCAACAGGGTGAAGGGTGACTAAAGTGCTTTTACAGTTAAGGTGAACAGCTGGAGGGGGTAAGGTAGGGTGAAGGGAGAGGAAGGAGGTGAAATCCGTAACACTCTGTATCCCAAGTGACAGAGGAACGGATAGTGTGTGGTGGGGATGGTGCAAGGAATACACACACCAGACACGAGTTGTGAGGGAGGATGGTGATGGAGTGGGGGTGGAGGGGAGGTGGTGGCTGGCGTCGACCATGAGGCAGGAGGAGGGCACCGGTGACAGCTGGCCCATAATCGATAATCAACAGGTTGTACAAGAAGGGAACAACAAGCGGCAGCCTCACCTCCCAAACAGGATGCCCCGCCGATGCCAATAATCCCACCACAATTACCGCTGTGGCTACACCCTCATTACCCACTGGCTGTAGATACCGTAAAACTAACGGGGTGGAGGGGAGACGACGGATCTACCACGTATCTAATAATAAATGACCTCGCACCTCCCCAACACCTCATCACAGGAACATATGTCAAAGAAAAAGAGTTCAATACAACCGACTGGTGCTCCCTGAAGGCCGGGCCTGTTGGTATTTGAAACTCGTCCGTAACCTTGGCCTTCGGGACATCCTTCTGATTCAGTAGGCGCGCGAGTCATCATCTGACTGTGATCCAGACCGTGCAATGTTTCACTGTGAATACCTCCACTTAAGAAATAAATTGACAGGAACACGAAATGCGGAAGAGACGGAAATAGAAAGTGGTCACTGTATGCACCTAACCTAACCTAACCTAACCTTAGGTATTTCATTTTGACAACAACTGAATCTAATAATGTGGTGATACTTCCAGATAAAAACAAACAGAGCTTCTAAATGATAACAATTTTAAAACCCAAGAAAAATAGGACACGCAACTGACCATTTAACTATCGAGGCCGTGGAGACTTACTGTGACCAACGCATTGCCAAACATTTAAGACAGTGGGAGACACGAGGCACAGCCGGTGTGTGTGTGTTGGGAGGGGGGTGTCACACCCACTTTACCATAATTCTTGGTCAGTTACACAACTTCTTCCAAGTTGCTCCGCCCAATGCTCAAACTTACGTCTTTGACTGAAGAAAGTGAGGCAGCGAGATTTGATGCTTTTATATCACCCTCTACAACTTTTCAATGGCTGGATGACAAATTAGCATAGTCTCGTTTCTCAGCCGTCTAGCCACTTTTCCAGGCATTATCCCTTCTAAAGAGAGAAGCCCAAAGCGTAAACATCACGGAATACGTAGTTGGTATGAAGGGAGGGAGATAATGACACTGTGTGTGTGTGTGTGTGTGTGTAATAATAATAATAATAATAATAATAATAATAATAATAATAATAATAATAATAATAATAATAATTAACAGTTTATTGAAAGAGCTTGGCAGCCAGAAGGCTGAAAATATACAGTTACATAATTGGGGAAATGGGTTTCGATTTACAAATAATATGCAAATAACATAAATGATACAAATAAGACATATAATAACTAGATGGGGAAAAACTCAAACTACAGGGCATTTCAACACAGTGACAGTGCAAGAAGTAGTATTTACTGGGAGTGAATACACTGGTTTATTACAAGTTACTGATAATTTTTACAATGGTGTGTGTGTGTGTACGCGCGGCGCTGTAATATGAAATAAAATGTAAGAGATACATACTGAAACACAAGAGTCAACCAAAGAAGAATGAAGACCAAGCGAGCATTACAGCACACGGGAGAACGTCCGTGTAAGTCACAGCTGATAATTATTGTTGAGAGAAAACTTGCCAGAGCACGCGGTGAACAACCACTACTGACTGGCGCTCAACTCCTCGACTTTCCACAACTTACGGAGAAGCAGAGGAAGAAACAACGACACTGGTAAGCTACTGACAAGACAAGCCGTGGCAGTAAAGCTAAGCCTTGTGTAAGCTGGCGGGCGGGACCTCCCTTCTGCCCGCTAGCCACACAACCCCCCCCCCCCCCCAACCAGGCTCTAGAAGCGTGTAGCCCTGCGGTTCCCGGTAATACAACACCCCCAATTAGCAACCGGGTCGTATAGTTCCAGACGTCCACCATACTGATACAAGATATTACGTATCAACCACTGCCTCTCCTACGCTAAAAATCAAACAGTAAGAGCCCATGTTGAACCCCCCCCCCCCCCGACACATACCACCCACGGTATCTTTAAACACACCACCAGCTCCTCCATTACGCTTATAACAAAAGCTATTCACAAGCTTTTGAGACAGAATTACACCACCCGCTCAAACTTTTGTATCCAAGTGTGCCTCCTTAAGGGACACACCGCCGCAACAACTCCTGTAATACCCTCACCAACAATAATAAACTCATGTTGGAACAGAGGAACAGAATGGGACAAAGGTGTACAATAGAGCACAGTATGCCCGCGACCTCCCTCCACCTACACTCACAACCCATCAATAACCATCCATCACCCTACGCTTTTATTCTATTCCCGACAAACACATACACACTCTGAGACTCCTCCAGCTACTACACCCAAACAAGACAAAGGAAACCAATTGAAACAAGCAAAAAGATTTGCTAATTAAGTAACCAACCCTTGAAACCACTAATTGTTTACCACACAAGACGATGATGATAACTCATTTGTTAAGAATCATAAGTATTCCAGTTAACTTATCGACATAATTTAATGACGAAATAATTAGAAGTACATGCAGCAGTACACACAGTGGTAAAATGTGACCTGAGAGAAGGTGATAACACACACTAGGTCAACTTTTTTCACTCTTATTGACAATTATATTTATTTTATTTTTTATTCATATCTCTATTCAGGACTGGGCGGGGGAGGGGTAATTGCTGTAATTTCACTTTGAGAGGCGAAACAGGTACTCTAACTATAAAGACCAAATACAGTATATAATATTAAACTTCCATTAAAACATATTATGCTCTCAGTTATAAATGTAAACTATTAAAACTTCCGACTTCGTATAACCATTTTCATTAGTCACTGGTCTTTATCTAACATGGGTGTACAATAGTTTTTAGGTCCGCATAACCAACAATACAAAGCAAAAATCTGACATAACACTTTTATACCACAACAGAAATTCACCTCTTGTGTCTGTCGATGGAAAACTATCGAGAGCGGTAAACCAGATCTGACAGTGGCAGCAGCCCCACTTCTAAATCTCTCAGCTTCATTCGTGGGATAAAACACAGCGCTACAGAAAATCGTAAATAAATATGGAAAAATTAAACAAGATAACATTAACAGTTCGACCATAGCCATAAATGATTAGTTTATTTCATCAAAATACTATAGCGTTCTTATTGAACTCTCCTCTCGTTGATAATCTTTCTTCTCTTTCTCTTCGCCGCAATGTTGCTTCACTCTCTCTCTCTCTCTTGCCCGCGGTGCCCACCGTTTCTCTGTGGATGTCGGTCACACTAGAATAACACGTTATAGTACATCCTTCTTTCCTCACGCAGCCAAACTGTGGAATGCTCAGCCTTGTGTGTTTCCATACAACAGTCTCCATACATAGGCAAAATGATCCTTTATTATACAATCACTTGTAAGTCACAAAATTATGCTCTACGTGGGCACCATTACATTTCAGTAAGATGCCTGCCCATTACGGCATCCACGTGCGCCAGTGGCTGGATCAGCAGTTTCCGACTCACTGAACTGACCACCGTGGTCCCGTGGAGTGCCCTCCGAGGTCCCCTGACCTCATCACCCTTGATTTTTACTCGTGAGGGCACTTGAAGGCCACGGTGTGTACCAGGTGAAGATACAAAACACGGACCACCTAAAGGAACGCATTCGTGATGAGTGTGCGCGCATAACACCAGACTTGTTAACGCGCGTTCGCCATGAGTGGGAGGAACAGATCTGTATGTACATTCAGTGTAATGGTGCTCGCATAGACCATATTTTGTGACTTACAAGTGATTGTATAATAAAGTGATCATTCTGCCTATGTATGGAGATTTTTCACTCACCCTGTATATAAATTGGAAAAGTCATCCCCAAAAAGTGTTATGGGCTTTTTTACAAACTTGGTTAAGAATATGACAAATTACTGGTGACGAGGGAGAAACGTGATTCCAATTTCCTCCCCCTACTCACCCGACACATACTGTACACTTCTCAATGTGAGGGTTACACAGACTTAGCCTAAATCACCTCCACAATGCTTTCTGTCAGCCTCACGTGTGTTTACACTGTCTTTGGATATAACCGTTTGTAAAGACAACTGAGAGACAATTATACAATTGTTTATGCTGCTGATAATATTAACTACAACAGAGTACCACAACATTAATAACTCTCTCTCTCTCTCTCTCTCTCTCTCTCTCTCTCTCTCTCTCTCACGAAGGAAAGGAAATTTCTTGTTTTGGCTACAAATGAGCTTGACCCAACCACTGTCAGGAACCTTCCTCTCTCTCTAGTGGCAAAATGCCCGTGCAATATCATGTTAACTGGTTAATGGAAACTCGAATTACGGTTATAAAAACTTACATAGACCGCGCCATAACATTACAAGCTAACTTTACGCTATTCACCGCGACGGGTACAGTCACGCAGGATCAACACACATTAAATATCAAGAATGGCGAAATCAAATACCATTTCTAGAGTTTAATAACAGCCGTGGCTTGCTCAACCATTCACCAGGGTAATTTTGCTGGGCGGCGCGGCAGGTGGCTCACAACCATAACCAGCTGGTGTGTCCAGCACCAACTACCGACCAGCTGACCAATAGACAACAACCCACCGCGGGATTCATCTGGCTAATGCGGTGATCAATACCAAGGTTGTGGCCGCTGGATTACCACCGTCGCTAAATTGTCACCAGTCCCCTGCGTCTGACCAACTGCCTCTAACACTGTACAACCAGACACTGAACTGCACCACAACTCTTAGTTAAATCACCATAAACCACTATACAGAGCACCACACAGGGAAAAGAAAACACGTAGTGCTTTCGTGTAATTCACATCTTCAGGGGTGAGTAAAGACTGAGGAGGAGTAATAAAAAGAAAAATGAAAGTGCCAGGGGTGAAGAAGGTTGAGTGGAAGGGTAACAGGTGGACGGGAGAGTCTTAGGAGTAGAGGAAGTTGCCGTGGCTGAACACAGCTTGAGTAGTAGTTAATACTATAACAGGAGAGTGAGATCGAGACCCATGGGAACTTCGTGTTTTCTCTCAGTCGGAGTGAAAGCACAAATGGATTAATATTTAAACTGTTCTAATTTTTTCATGTCAACAGTAGACTGTCACTTCTCTTTAGCATTACTCACCATACCACTCTGCTCACTACTATCACTCGATTCACCGTACCACTGTACTCACAGCCTATAAGACAGCCAATCATCCTTACCTGCAAAGAGAAACGTTTATTAATACAATAGTCTGGGTAAAAAAATCGAGAAAATACATACAATATCAGTTTAATATCTGACTGAAGGTCGATTAACATCTCACCAGTACTAAAAGATTCACCATCGACATATAACACACAGTGGTACCACTATCAGCCCCGGCCACGAAGAAGTACTTCGACGACACCAGGGCTTTGGGTTTCTATAAACCTTAACTTGCTATAGAGTCGCTGAAGGTTTATGTGTGGTCTTGATGGTTATGAGGTAAAGTCAGCCCTAACACATGACAAACGTGCATATATGGTTTAACACGAACAATGGTCAGCTACAAACATAAGAACGATGGCTTAATCCTTTAAGAGATAACCTAATCGCTTGAGGACGACAGTTTACATTACACCAGTGTGACCAGGAACGCTCAAGTCATCGTACTCAAGAGGTTCATCTGTAACTTCCATCACTGGCGTCGCCGCGGCTCTTAATAACAAGATAAACATTGCTGGGATTTTCATTGAAATTCCTAAACCCATTACGAAAGCGGCCAATAAACGCCTATTGTTGACAAATACAGCACGTGAGAACTAAACGACTGTCAGGTACAAGAGTGTTTGGCCGTGATGACATTATTTATCTAACAACTCACTTGTTATTTGAGTTTCTTAGTCTTCACAACCCACATGTTCACAATATACTCCAGTCATACGTCATTCCTCGTCACTGACTGGAATTCTTAAATTGAATTTGATCAATTGTTCCTAACAATGTAATCCTACGAGAAGTATTATTCAACACAACAATATTCTTGGTGTCGAGTTCTTCAACAACAATATATACCAACACCCCCGTCCAATTTCCCCCCATTCAACAATGCCATTATATGAATTGTCAATACAACTTTTTTTCAAAACTTTTCACATCGCGAACATGTACCATAATATTAAATCACGACCTACACGTTAAACATGCACAGTGCTCAATAAAACTTAAAGATTGTATAATACAACAAGACTTCTTTTTCCGGCGGTCTACGTCATCTCCCAGAAACTTCTTATAAACAAAGTGCGCCTCTTGTTGCAGGCCCACCACCCGAATTTTGATGAAGTTAGAACCAACACCATGAACCATCTACAATTTCTGACGCAAGTGAAGCGACGTCATCTCAGAATCTCACAGTGGACGGAAGTGAGGATGAGTTCGAGTGTCACAAATCACAAGTTCCCGCAGCAAATTGCGAGGTGAGCGAGTGAGGTGTGAGCAGGGGAGGGTGGAGCACACCACCTGATCAATACCTACACCCCCCCTCCCCCCACTTTAGCCAAGGCCAGATATGGTCATCCACCAGGGTCGATAATATCTCATGCCGCTACTCTATGGCCAGCACACTACTCACACTACCACTAGGTCCAACAAACAGCTTACCCTGATCCGCGTCAGCTTTTATCAATATGCAGCCACACTAAACTCGCACTAACCAACCCTTGAGGACGGACATATCGTCACACTAAATGAATCTCCCTTCTCTTAGGATAATGAAATCAGTCACCCTAAAACACACCCTCAGGATCACCACACAAGCCACCCAAACTGAAGAAGGAGCCTCAAGTTATCTCGCCTCTCCCCCAGAAAGAGCGACAACATTAAACAAATTACCACCTCCTGCCGTGACACAAGCCTCAGGGACACACGCAGCGCTGGTCCACTTCCTCATTCACGTTAATGTATACTATTAACGAGACTCATCGCCGCTTTTATATCAACAGCGTGACATAAGCCAGAGTGGAAACATCCAATCACGAACAAAACAACTGGGGGGGGGGGGAGCAAAGTCACTGAGATAGGGGAACAAGAACACTGGGATAGGGGGACAAGAACACCGGGATCGGGGGGACAAGAATACCGGGATAGGGAGGGCAAGAACGCCGGGATAGGGGGACAAGACCAATGGGATAGAGGGGGGGAGCCCACGAGGACAGCACAAGAGGCATCTCCGCGAAACACCCTGGTGCTGTGGTTAAACAAAAAGAACAACTGCCAAGAGTTACCAGAGCGGAACAACCTTGGCACAAGCAGATCAATCGCCCACATTCATCTTTTCTAGAAAACTGGTAAAATTCCGCTCAAAACACGAGGCCGAGGTGACTTACACTGTTAACAGACGGCGTCAAAATGGGTGGAAAACAAAGAACACCAGAATGCCGGTGTATAGCTGTCATCAGTGAAAAATAATAATAAAATAAAATTATTATCTTTTATATTTAATCACAATTGACTGCGGTGGTTATTGCTGTGTTACCTATTCATTGTTTATACTTGCTAAATAGAAAATTAGTAAACGACAACCGGAAACACAAAATTACGACAAAATATGCACACAAAAAACATCACAAAATTTTTCAGGGAAAGTCGTTCAGACAATAGTGTTTTCATTAACACTTTGCTAGCCGCGTCAGGAAAAAATGTGAAAATTATATGAATGTGGTAGCAGGATGATCGATTTTTTTTTCCGTTAACAATGTTGAGTTTGTACACACACAAAAAAACATCTACATGGTATATAGGAACGATGAACAGGTGACTTAGTATGTATGCTAACATGACTGAATAACTAAGGTTCTTAAATTGCCCGTCACAGTACTCCACCTCATTAGATTATTCTAATTTCTTTCTTTACATATCACTGTTCTCATAATGCACGGCACCGAGTGGTCTTGGGGAACACATGTGCTGCTGGTGGCTGACGCTGTACTGTGTGAAGCAACGGTGATAAAACCACATTTATATTGAGGCCTTGTTGTGGAAGGGGCAAACCTTATCTGAACACATCTGTTACAGCGGCGTAAAGCGAAATTAGGCACCTACAGTTGTGGGTGGATACATGAAGCTCAAAGACTTAAACTTCAGACGGGGGCGGCGTTGTTAGTACTGCACCCTACTAGTATTTAGTTAGGTAAACACTGTTACAGCTGGGTCGACTGGAGACAAATAGGCGAGCGTCGGGTAAGGAGACAAGTGCAGTATCCTCCAGGGTCTATATACACACCGAGGTAGTATCCTATAATTGTCGCGCCTCAATAAAGAACAAATTGATACTGTTGACTCAGGTCGTCGTCCATCATTCCAGCGTGAGACAAAAGTAGACATTAATGAACCTAACCTAGAGAGCTGCTTTCATTCACAGATGTGGATGGAATTATATTGTACAGTATATACAGGGTGTCCATAAATGATTACCCTGATTAAAACATGAGATCATATTGTTTTTAGGATAATCATTTATGGACACCCTGTACAGTATATGAAAGTACACAAGATAACAGCTGACAACACCAAGAGACGCCAATATTACGACTATATATTATACTTGTATAATGGGGAACAGGTACTGTACTGGAAACGTGTGGAGACCATGGGAACAGAAGGGGGTGAAGAGGGGAATAGGAAGGTGGAGGATCCCTTGTGGTTCATTACAGAGACAGTGTGGCCGGGCTAACATGCCGCCCCCCCTCCCCATCCTAATCCGCAGGTAATTGCCATGCTCACCCCTCCATCCTGCCGAAGCTCACATCCAGGTAATCCAGCAATAATTGGTGCTGCCTCCGTCACCATCTTGTGGTTCCCAGGAAGATAATATCCAAATAGTTATGATATTCATCTTCCCCGCTCACTCGTCTCTTCGCCCCTGCCTGGTGTCACTATTATATTGTGGATCTTCTCCCATGTACTCCAACACCTCCAGAGTACTATACGAATTCCAGTGGGCCTGACGGGCCTCTCTGACATAATGCTGTTAATCCATTAATATCCTTCTAGTAAGCTTGTCCATTAGTAGTCAGCAAGACATTACCGTTAAGTGTTCATGGTAACATAAAGGTATTACCTGGGTAACAGTCGCCACAGGTTGTTCGGGGTTCAATACGCGTTGTTGTATCCCACACACTCTAGCAGTGACCAAACCAAACTCCAATCTTTACACCTGAAAATCTTACAACATATGCCCGCAGAGTCTAAAAGTGCAATAAATACAAACATTTGACCAAAGTTAGACAGACAAGCTGTGAGTGCAAAAAAGTTGAGCGTCACCTGACAATCACGTTCACAGTGGAACTTGTGGGCGACACATAAGAACATAAGAATGGAGGAAACTGCAGCGGGCCTATTGGCCCATACTGGGCAGTCCCGTTTACACCCAACCCCTATTGCTCATATGAGCATCCAACCTATGTTTGAAGCAATTCAGCGTATTCGAGTTAATGATGATATTTGGTAACTTGTTCCATTCATCCACTACTCTGTTTCCAAACCAGTGTTTACCTATTTCACGCCTAAATCTAAATTTGTCCAATTTAAAACCATTGTTACGAGTTCGCTCCTGGTTGGATAATTTGAGTACCTTTGTAATGTCCCCTTTGTTTAGCCCTGCCTTCCATTTACACACTTCTCACTAAGATAGTCTTCCTCCCGTCTCTCAGTATTACGGCCTCAATTACTTTTTTAACATGATCCTACCGTTTGGTTTATAATAACCATCACATGATGAAAACCACCACTCTTAGTCAGAATGTCATTCCCCCCTCCTTTCCAAGATTGTCTGCCTCAAAAAGTGCATTCCAAATAATATGCATATAATACTGAAAATCCTTTATTTTTTCCATATTAGTATCAGTTTCCCCCCCCCCCCCCCGAAAACCTGAGGGGGGAAATTCCCCCCTGGTTGAGAACCCCTGGTCTAAACCCTTTAGCTACGGGCGTAATGAGTACAGGTACTTGACATCTCCAATTAATCCAAAATGGGATGACTGAACGTAGTTAGAAAAAATAAATCAAGCGGTGGATATTGAAAGGCAAAGCGAGTGAATCTCTCCTAATGCTTATACAAACCAAGAATGACGGGTGTAAAAGCAGCTGAATAAACTCGGGTCATGGGAGTGCCCTAGGCTATAAATTCCTTTACAATTGTTACTTACTTCAGTTCTGTTATTCTATACGAATTTGGGGGTATAAGATTCCTGTGCCTACCCAGTAGGATGCCTACATCTCGAGTACCTAAACATATTCCCTATCCGGAGGTATTTTGGCCACTGGTAAGAGGACGGAACCAAAACAATCACTTGACATGGTTCATAATCAATACAGAAAAGTTAAGTCACTTGAAGCACTAACCACTCACGCTCCCGTTATTGCTACTCAGCTAACCCAGGTAGAGGAGAAGGTGATACCTGACGTCTTCTGCACACCCATTTGTTTTATTTCCCAAATGACTGACACGTTCCCAGACCACTCAAACAGTGCTCACTATTTTGCCAGTTTCAATTCCTTATTTTATTCAAGCTCGACAATTGTACTCCTTTCACGTACACAACTCAATCCTCTGTTCATCCCTCCAACTGCTTCTTCTTTACCTTCCTGAACTCTTTTTTTCCAGAAACCTAAATAAAAATCAAATACATTGTCTCTTAAACACATCCAAATGTCAGTCCATATCATCCTTCCCATTAATTTCTCGCGAGACCTGTTCTTGTCCCTTTGACCTAAATTACTACTTCCCCCAAAATAAGCTACAGTATTTCACTGGTAAATTGTCAGTAGTACTACGTTGGAAACACAGCTTCTTGTCCGACCAGCGAAGTTAGGCAACGTTGGGTCTGGTTAGTACATGGATGGGTGGCCGCCAGATGCTGCTGGCATAAGGACTACTGGAAACAATCATGTCATGGCTTTGTCAGCTGTCCTTGGTCAAATTGACGAAATATCAATTACTAATCAATCGTCTCAAAAAATCTTAAAGAGAGGCAACTCTTACTTGTGAACAAAAATACACGCGGGGAGGACGCAACGTCATGGAAGACAATAATCAGAACTGCATTAGTCACCAGAATAATCACCCACCTTTTCACCTCCCCAGGGCGGCTTACTGCATTCCAAGACAACGATGGGTGGTGGTGGTTACAGTGTAAAGGTAAGTGGTAGTGTAGTGACGATGGAAAGGTAGAGATGTCTAGCGAACAGGTGACTTGGTAAAGGTTGGAGAAGGTTGTGAGTGGTGAAAGGAGAGGGTGGAGTGGAATCAAACGTAGTGGGGTGGGGTGGGGTAGGGATGATGTCCAGGCTGCAGTATTGAGGTGGGGGCGAGGCGGGCCAGGTGTGGGCCGTCGTGGTGGTGCTGAGTACTGCCGACGCTTTCTATTGATTCAGCCCGCACTACCAGCACCACCATACTACCACCTTCCCCCTGTCATAACCCCCCGCCGCTATCCACCGACCTCATCCACACATCCATATTCATCAACATATTCCACACACATATCAACCATCCATGCCATCACCGGGCCCCGCCAAGCCTCCTCACACAATCCACACTACCTCTTTTACACACCACCTAAAACACCCACCACCCCTCATATATTATATATATTTCATGTAAATCCACAATGAAAACGTGGATAAGATAAATCTTGATAAAATCACCACCTGAAGAAGTGCACAGGAAATGATTTAATAATCACTCAACAGCCAAGACTTAACTACACAAATTACTGGCCATACGAAGCAGTGTACCATCGGTGAGGGATTACCCAGGTCTCCTTTATGGTGTAGTTGCTGAACAAGTTAGCTTGGCAGCCATGTGAGCAGAGAAGCTAGGTTCATCCGCAGAAGAGAAGGCGATTACATGAAGAGGCACCACAGCCCCACGAGTCGCTAACAACCCATTAGCTTATTTCACCTGGGACCCACACGCCGCCCCACGCCACTTTACACACGTGCTCAACTTCTTCTTATTCCCCAGGTAATCTACCACAGGTAAGAGTGCTTTGTTGTCCGCCGACTCCCAAATGCACCTTTCCAAATGGTTAATCTCTCAATGGCTCACAAGGCTATCCATCTAACCCGTGGAAACCGTCTATCGTAGTGACGTAACTGGTAGTACGAAGGACGTGTACCCTCCCTCATAATACAACACAATAAGATGATCACCTCTGGAAAACTGGTACCAGGTGCAATGACCGACACCCCTTGCCCAGGTAAAGTGATACAAGGTAGAGTGACACTCACTCCACCCTTTACTATTGGGTATACTGCAGGTAAATCATGTGATGATCAAGTACACAATCAGGTTGACTGTTACAAAGTTAATGGTGATCACCAGGTAGACTAACACAAGGTGCATGATCATCGGGTAGACTAACACAAGGTGCATGATCACCAGGTAGACTAACACAAGGTGCATGATCACCAGGTAGACTAACACAAGGTGCATGATCACCAGGTAGACTAACACAAGGTGCATGATCACCAGGTAGACTAACACAAGGTGCATGATCACCAGGTAGACTAACACAAGGTGCATGATCACCAGGTAGACTAACACAAGGTGCATGATCACCAGGTAGACTAACACAAGGTGCATGATCATCGGGTAGACTAACACAAGGTGCATGATCACCAGGTAGACTAACACAAGGTGCATGATCACCGGGTAGACTAACACAAGGTGCATGTTAACGAATGCCTCATAAAGGAGGATCTCTTACACACACACAACCAAGACACGTCCAACATACACAAATATTTCAGTGCAGTTTATTCATTCTACACCCCGTTATCGTCAAACCCTCAGCATTTCCGTTGGGAGAAGAGGCAGATTTTTTACATTTTCTTAACACCGTGTGATGAAATGTATCTACCTACACTAAAGACAAGGCTGAAGGTAACAGTAGTAGCCAATGAAGGATATTACGTACAGATAGAATACACGAACAATTTCCCACCAACTTTTACATTAACGTCCATCCAAGGATAGGTAGTGAGAAGGGAGGGGTGGCGGGAGGTAAGGGACGGTGGGGCGGGTGAAAGGGAAGTTCTTTAGGAAGAGCCGTCTGCTCCACACCCGGCATTCAAACTACCTCATGTAAATGTAAACCACGGCTAAAGAGCACAAGACGAGAGAGGAGATGATAAGAGCGCGAGCAGTGTGGAGGCAGGAAAAGTTGTGGTGGGAGCCGGTGTGCTGCTGGGTGAAGGAAGGCGTATTGTGTGGACTGCTGGTCCCCACTTCCCCTAACCTTGAACCAAGCTCACTCCTGCTCCACCACCACTAGTGTCTGTCCACCACCACCCTCACTGCTTCTACCACCACCACCCTTACTGCTTCTACCACCACCACCCTCACTGCTTCTACCACCACCACCCTCACTGTTTCTACCACCACCACCCTCATTGCTTCTACCACCACCACCCTCACTGCTACCACCACCACCCTCATTGTTTCTACCACCACCACCCTCACTGCTTCTACCACCACCACCCTCACTGCTTCTACCACCACCACCCTCACTGCTTCTACCACCACCACCCTCATTGTTTCTACCACCACCACCCTCACTGCTTCTACCACCACCACCCTCACTGCTTCTACCACCACCACCCTCACTGCTTCTACCACCACCACCCTCATTGTTTCTACCACCACCACCCTCATTGCTTCTACCACCACCACCCTCACTGCTACCACCACCACCCTCACTGCTTCTACCACCACCACCCTCACTGCTTCTACCACCACCACCCTCACTGCTTCTACCACCACCACCCTCATTGTTTCTACCACCACCACCCTCATTGCTTCTACCACCACCACCCTCACTGCTACCACCACCACCCTCATTGTTTCTACCACCACCACCCTCATTGTTTCTACCACCACCACCCTCACTGCTACCACCACCACCCTCATTGTTTCTGCCACCACCACCCTCATTGTTTCTACCACCACCACCCTCATTGCTTCTACCACCACCACCCTCACTGCTACCACCACCACCCTCATTGTTTCTACCACCACCACCCTCATTGTTTCTACCACCACCACCATCATTGTTTCTACCACCACCACCCTCATTGTTTCTACCACCACCACCCTCACTGTTTCTACCACCACCACCCTCACTGTTTCTACCACCACCACCCTCATTGTTTCTACCACCACCACCCTCATTGTTTCTACCACCACCACCCTCATTGTTTCTACCACCACCACCCTCATTGTTTCTACCACCACCACCCTCATTGTTTCTACCACCACCACCCTCACTGCTACCACCACCACCCTCATTGTTTCTACCACCACCCTCACTGCTACCACCACCACCCTCATTGTTTCTACCACCACCAACCTCATTGTTTCTACCACCACCACCCTCACTGCTACCACCACCACCCTCATTGTTTCTACCACCACCACCCTCATTGTTTCTACCACCACCACCCTCATTGTTTCTACCACCACCACCCTCATTGTTTCTACCACCACCACCCTCATTGTTTCTACCACCACCACCATCATTGTTTCTACCACCACCACCCTCACTGCTTCTACCACCACCCTCATTGTTTCTACCACCACCACCATCATTGTTTCTACCACCACCACCCTCATTGTTTCTACCACCACCAACCTCATTGTTTCTACCACCACCACCCTCACTGCTACCACCACCACCCTCATTGTTTCTACCACCACCACCCTCATTGTTTCTACCACCACCAACCTCATTGTTTCTACCACCACCACCCTCACTGCTACCACCACCACCCTCATTGTTTCTACCACCACCACCCTCACTGCTACCACCACCACCCTCATTGTTTCTACCACCACCACCCTCACTGCTACCACCACCACCCTCATTGTTTCTACCACCACCACCCTCATTGTTTCTACCACCACCACCCTCATTGTTTCTACCACCACCAACCTCATTGTTTCTACCACCACCACCCTCATTGTTTCTACCACCACCACCCTCATTGTTTCTACCACCACCACCCTCATTGTTTCTACCACCACCACCATCATTGTTTCTACCACCACCACCCTCACTGCTTCTACCACCACCCTCATTGTTTCTACCACCACCACCATCATTGTTTCTACCACCACCACCCTCATTGTTTCTACCACCACCAACCTCATTGTTTCTACCACCACCACCCTCACTGCTACCACCACCACCCTCATTGTTTCTACCACCACCACCCTCATTGTTTCTACCACCACCAACCTCATTGTTTCTACCACCACCACCCTCACTGCTACCACCACCACCCTCATTGTTTCTACCACCACCACCCTCATTGTTTCTACCACCACCACCCTCACTGCTACCACCACCACCCTCATTGTTTCTACCACCACCAACCTCATTGTTTCTACCACCACCACCCTCATTGTTTATACCACCACCACCCTCATTGTTTCTACCACCACCACCCTCATTGTTTCTACCACCACCACCATCATTGTTTCTACCACCACCACCCTCACTGCTTCTACCACCACCCTCATTGTTTCTACCACCACCACCATCATTGTTTCTACCACCACCACCCTCATTGTTTCTACCACCACCAACCTCATTGTTTCTACCACCACCACCCTCACTGCTACCACCACCACCCTCGTTGTTTCTACCACCACCACCCTCATTGTTTCTACCACCACCACCCTCATTGTTTCTACCACCACCACCCTCATTGTTTCTACCACCACCACCCTCATTGTTTCTACCACCACCAACCTCATTGTTTCTACCACCACCACCCTCACTGCTACCACCACCACCCTCATTGTTTCTACCACCACCACCCTCACTGTTTCTACCACCACCAACCTCATTGTTTCTACCACCACCACCCTCACTGCTACCACCACCACCCTCATTGTTTCTACCACCACCACCACCCTCACTGCTACCACCACCACCCTCATTGTTTCTACCACCACCACCCTCACTGCTACCACCACCACCCTCATTGTTTCTACCACCACCAACCTCATTGTTTCTACCACCACCACCCTCATTGTTTCTACCACCACCACCCTCATTGTTTCTGCCACCACCACCCTCATTGTTTCTACCACCACCACCCTCATTGTTTCTACCACCACCACCCTCATTGTTTCTACCACCACCACCCTCACTGCTACCACCACCACCCTCATTGTTTCTACCACCACCAACCTCATTGTTTCTACCACCACCACCCTCATTGTTTCTACCACCACCACCCTCATTGTTTCTGCCACCACCACCCTCATTGTTTCTACCACCACCACCACCCTCATTGTTTCTACCACCACCACCCTCATTGTTTCTACCACCACCACCCTCACTGCTACCACCACCACCCTCATTGTTTCTACCACCACCACCGTCACTGCTACCACCACCACCCTCATTGTTTCCACCACCACCACCCTCATTGTTTCTACCACCACCACCCTCAATGCTACCACCACCACCCTCATTGTTTCTACCACCACCACCGTCACTGCTACCACCACCACCCTCATTGTTTCCACCACCACCACCCTCATTGTTTCTACCACCACCACCCTCACCGCCACCACCCTCATTGTTTCTACCACCACCACCCTCATTGTTTCTACCACCACCACCCTCATTGTTTCTACCACCACCACCCTCACTGCTACCACCACCACCCTCATTGTTTCTACCACCACAACCCTTACTGCTTCTACCACCACCACCACTAGTGTCTGTCTACCACCACCAACCTCATTGTTTCTACCACCACCACCCTCACTGCTTCTACCACCACCACCCTCATTGTTTCTACCACCACCACCCTCATTGTTTCTACCACCACCACCATCATTGTTTCTACCACCACCACCCTCATTGTTTCTACCACCACAACCCTTACTGCTTCTACCACCACCACCACTTGTGTCTGTCTACCACCACCCTCACTGCTACCACCACCACCCTCATTGTTTCTACCACCACCACCCTCATTGTTTCTACCACCACCACCCTCATTGTTTCTACCACCACCACCCTCACTGCTACCACCACCACCCTCATTGTTTCTACCACCACCACCCTCATTGTTGCTACCACCACCACCCTCATTGTTTCTACCACCACCACCCTCATTGTTTCTACCACCACCACTCTCACTGCTACCACCACCACCCTCACTGCTACCACCACCACAACCCTTACTGTTTCTACCACCACCACCCTCATTGCTTCTACCACCACCACCCTCACTGCTACCACCACCACAACCCTCACTACTTCTACCAACACTATAGTCTACCACAATCCGATACTGCCACTGCGACCACTCCCACGTTAAATGTGTGGGTTCCCCACAACACATTTCTTGCTACAAGGAGCTGAACCAACTTTTGCCGTAGTGTAAGCCGACGACACCACCTAAAACCAAACCCACGTCCATTATACAATTCTCCATTAAAAACACAAATCAAATTTCATATTTCTACTTTTATTGTTAAGAGAAGATAATCCTTAAGAAATGTTCAGACAACGTGAATACAACAACCTCTCGGCCATCGGGCTGAGGAACGGGGAAGAGTAAAGATCACAACATTAGGAATTGTTTTATTCAACTTAAAGAACAATTTATTTTAAAAGTGTGAGGTGTAGAAAGAGCAGTGGTTAAGGGCGGGAGAAGAGGCACTCAAAAAGTATGAGAGCATGTAGGGAGAGACAAAACACTGTGAACACCGACCCAGGACAACAGCTGCCACACTAACCCCCCCCCCCCCCCCCCCCAGGTGTGGTGTGACAAACCTACAAAACTTATTGCCTGGCTACCACGTATTTCTCCTTAATATGGCCTCTAGATCACGCGTATTACTCGTTTTCATTACTGCCTTAGACGTACTACTTGCGAGAGCGTTTTTTATTCGACGTTTAGGTCATACATGAAAGTTTACGGTACCAGACTACGTCAAACATACAGTACGTGCATAATTTACACAGTAAATCTACATGTTCACATGTTTAACAGCATGACAAACTAACACGCACAACTTTCATAAAACTCGAACTAATCATGTATATAAAACTAGCGTGGCTAATAATGATAGGGTCCACTCATCTATCACCTTATAAAAAAAAAGCCTAACTACCTTCTACTCAACCCCTCACACGGTGGTACCGACAAATAAACACGACTCCGGCACGGCTAAAATCGCAAGGGACCACGAAAAACATAACCCAGCGTTTACCTGCTCCCATCTACGGGACTACTACCACGGTGGAGGCCGGGTGAGAACTGTACATGCCGAGACGATCACCCCGAAAAATTTTTTATTTAAAAAAAATATGGAAGAAACGACACGAGGTCAGCCAGTTCATATAGCTAACAACAGGGAACCAAATAAATGTTCTTCGGGGTCTCGATACATTTTAAGAGAAAAACAGGACTAATTAATTAATTAATTCAGCCGTGTGTGTGTGTGAAAGATGGGGGAGTTACGCGATTACTTGGAAGTTCGCCTTTAATAAGTTGACCAGGGTTGCTGTTGAAAAGCCTCGAACTCAGCTTTAATCAAACAGTTCTTCATGCGTTCCGCACGGGAAAATATTGTTTTAGGACATTTCTTTATCTTTGTTTAGACAATGACTCCTTTTAAACAGCTTTAATACTTTCGTAAAGTAAATATTATTAACTCCTCCAGATTAAAACGAGGAGACCTGGACAAGAAATGTGTTTGGCAAGCCGCGATCGGTCTTTATCACTTAACTATCCTCTGGCCAGTTACGTGTTCTAGCTCAACAACACGAGCTGGACACTACCCAAAGGTAAGTTCCAGTCTCACACATCAATCTATTTTAAGGAGTTGGGCTATTGTATGCACGGTGGAGGCCGAACATGTACAATAATGGCTCTATGGAGCAACTCCACGGCAGTCCTCTATAAATAAACAGAAAGCAAGAGTGTTGCGAGGGAGGTGAATGGCGGAAGCGGGAAGCAGAAGGTCAATGTGGAAGCCACCGCCTCAGCCGCGTCAGTACCCTGGTGCTGCAGTCAACGACCCTCGCCAGCGTGCACGCACAAATGCATGCACGCACCACCGTCACTTCCTCCACCACTGCCGCCTAGCACCTCGGCTACCAGCCACCTCTTGCTACAGTCTTTATATAGTATAAGTCAACATTACGAGCTAGTCCACTGCTACCTACCATTGTTTACTCTGCAAATAACGATACACACAAAAAAATTCAAGCAGTACACTATAATTATGAATGCAGGGCAGCACCAACACCCAGGGATGAACTCTGGTAACACCCTAAAGTAATCACCTACTGTGTTTTTTTTACCATGCCGGCTAATCAAGTGTCCTTTTCTCATCAGAAGGTCTCGGCTTCGTCTAATTTTATCTCTTTCTCCGGAAGAAGGAAAGTGTTGCATTTACTTGTTGAGAGCGTACTGGAAGTGTATCCTGTAGTGGGACCGCTGGGCAAAAGCACCCACTTGTCGAACAGTTCTCCTCCCTCTGTACCTCCTCATCCGGGTGACGGTGGAGGAAAGCGGGTCAGGTGAGTGGCTGCCACACTGGACGGACGGACTACCTTGAACTTGACCCACTCTCCGTTCCACCTTCACAACCCAACCACTTCTTAATCTTCTTCCTCACCTATCATTCTATCCCTTATCTTCTCCCCTTGCTACCTTAACGTTACACAGCCTAACTATAACCTTTATGTAGCATACCAGTCTATAACTTGGGGACCAGACAGTTATACGGAACCACCACGTATCAAAAGATTAAACAAAAATTCTTCAGCTGTTACCATCACTGGCAGAGCGGAGAGCGGTGTGATGGAGAAGAATCAACGTATGGTCGGTCACAACTCAAGGCAAGAACCTGAGAGCCAGAAGCGAGCGAGGCAAACGGTGTTCACGGTGGGTGTTCAACAGATGGTTTGACCATTAACCAAGTAGCCCTCACCGCCGTCACACACCACCTATCTTACATTTACAATTTAAGGAAAACAAAACACACAATGAAAATGTAGCAAACAACGAAGATAGTACTACCACTAAGACGGGTTAATTTTACACATGGCAAACGTCGTCAGATCTACACGTTGACCACAGGTCAATTAATTTCGTAGGTACTGAAGCTAACACCACCTTGGGAAGTCAGTCAATAAATACCCATACTATTTCGCACACGTGACTTCTTGTGAGGCGCCAACAAATAGTTTACATCTATTCAATAGTATATTCAATCATCTAATTGTTGTATCTTCCTCACAAAGATCACCAGGGTGTTGTCAAGTATACTCTATCATAAACAAATAAAAGTTGCCTGACGACCAAATTACCACTGTCGCCTACAGTTAAAAGGCAGTTGACTGGAACTGAACTTGAGCTAAGTCATTAGGTCCTAATCATCAGTAATTCTTCTGGATTTAAAGAAAAAATTACAAGGCACAGATTAATAGGTCACCGTCTCAACTTTCATTCAACGTTTGTGCCAGACACATGGGGACTACAACAGTCAAAACAGTCTATACCAAAACACACACTAATAATTACGGTTCCCACACTTCTGAGAAAGTCGAGAAACGACAAATCCAACGCAAATTCTCCCAACTTTCAACAAATTAAACCAAGATGTTTTAAAATCTTAAACTTGTGCCATCTTCAGGGTCGACGGCTTCCTTGGATTACACTAGTCACGAAAACGTGGTTCTAATATATGATACATAGAACATCATAGTTTTACTGGATGTCCAAACAGTTCACTGACACGTGCACTGTCCATAGCCACCCCCACCCCCTCCCGCCAGGCACACGAGGAGAAGAAAGGCGCATGAGAAGACAAAAGACAAAAGCAACACGTTCGAAGGCACTGAAATTGAGGATCAGTGATTTATTAGGAGTGTGCAAAAGTAAAGGAAGTCATGACAGGAAGGAATAAGAAGTATATACTGTACGCGTGTGAAGGGAGGTGTGTTGAGTGGAGTAGGTGTACAGGTGAACCCCACGGGTAATGTTGGTGTAGCGGAGCGTCAGGTGTGTCCGACGCACCACCTGTTGTACGGAGCCTGCCGCCCGCCCTCCCACATGTTGGGCCGTTGCTTCCCGGGGTCGCTCACCGCCCTCACCACATCCCCCGACACAAATAATGACCACACGCCCGCAGCCATTATCTCAGTCACAAACCCACTAATTACAAACTATTCCCTCCAATCGCTGCTATAACAGTCTCAGTCCACATTTTGCTTCGACAAACCCTAGAAAATTGTGAAATCCAACCAGAATTGTATATAAGCAGTCTGGGGACATACATGAACAGTCTTGATCCACACATTTCTACGTGCAACAGATAAAGAATGTAAGGCGCTTCTGTAGCCTGCGGTCTACAAGATATTTAAGACTTGGTTGAGTTAGGTTGGACTGAAGATATCTTTCTTGACCGCAGGCTATAGTAGCACCGACTGTAAACTGGTGGATAAGGGGACTTGAGTGTTGATGGCGAGGTCTGTGGCGGTAGAGACGGAAGAGTGGGGTCTCACGGTGGGGACCAGGTAGTGATCCACGGAGGCAACGCCCTCTCGTCACGCTACATTCGCACACCGCCTCCTTCCCCCGCCCCTCCACAAGGCTCCTTCCTCACACCCACACCTCCGCATGGCATCTATACTGTACTCATGTTTTGGAAAGTTTCTCCATAAACTAGCGTTTAGTGGTAAGAAATTATATATATATATATATATATATATATATATATATATAATTATTTCAAAAGAGAAAGCATATTCTAATACTTGTAATGTAACCATGACAGCAGAAACTATTGTCCCTACTCAGAACAACATCCCGCTAACGACCACCCACAATGACCAGTCGCGGCAGCACAGCACGCGAGGTTACGATGTAGTTTGGTGGTGGTTTAGGAGGTGTGGGATGCCCTCGGCTCCCCCTGCGTGCCCTCGTCTCACGACCTTGGTACCCCGGCGGGGACCAGCCGACACACACACGTACCTGCACAACATTAAAGGCTGCTCCAGCTGAATGTCTCCACAGCCTAATTCGTACCATAACTCTAACCTTGTATCCTGATATGTAAAGGTAATAAGATGGTAACACACCAATACAGCTTCTCGCGGGTTGAGAGATAAGGGGTGTACATCACGAGTCACGGGAGGAGGTATCTCCTCGGCGTCCTGACCATTGTGTATCCCTCCATGTACGACAGCGAGGCCTGCCTGCCTAGTCCACATGTAACGCCTGGGATTTGTAGCAACGGGCGGTCAAAACCTGGCCGTCCCCACGCCCACTCTCGTCCTGGCCCCCGCTCCGACCACTCAACTCCCCCAGCTTTAAAGAACACTCCTCCATGACGATAATTTAACGACTTCCCTGCGGCCAAGGAAGGAGCTCCCATTAAAAGAAACAGAAGACAGCCACTGTGTGAAAATTGAAACACGTGTGTGTGTGTATATATATATATATATATATATATATATATATATATATATATATATATATATATATATATATATATATATATATATAAGCAGAGTACGTCATCTAAAGATACACACTGGCGTACAAGAACCACATGATACACTGAACAGATATCCAGTAAGGCACCTGCAAAGACTGTTTGTGTGACTGGGAAACTGGTGGTGGAGGGGAGAAAGGACACAGGGTGATGGTGGAGGAGGAGAGGCCCCGGGGCCGCGGAAACGTCAAATTACTCACAGCCGGCTCCAGCAACACCGTGACCGCCGCCTCCTCCTAATATTTTCTACAGCATACATACACACAAAACTACTTTACGCATTACGTTAGTTTAAAAGGCAGCAGTCAATTGTGTTCCATTACTACTATGACTATTAGGAACGTGCACCACTAGCATCAACAAGTCCTTCATAACCTTGGACACACATGGCAACAACCCCCCCACCCAGCCGCCCGCCAACACGCCACAATGAATGGAGAAATTGCTGCTGCTCCTGACCTTAATGTGTTGCAACTTCAAACAATTCACCGCTATTTATACACATTATATAAGTCCTCTTACATTATAATAAAAGAATTTCCCCTGGGGCTTAATGCACTTGAAGGTACAGTTCCATTACCACTATCTAGCGTAGGGGACTTAAGAGTTATCGAACTACAGTAACATTGCTGCCGAGGAAGGATGAATCCCAACCCTTGTGGTGGCTATGATAAGTTGCTACCCCACCACACAGTCTCGTTGGGGAACATTAACTATCTTGCCTCCACAGAAGTCAACGTGGGTGCCATAGGTCAGGTTATTTCTCCAACCAGAGCTTTTTCAGTGGTTTACTGATCAGCCATTATGACCTGTGGTTACCAGGGCGATGCCTTACGTCAAGATCCTTGTAGGAGCCGTGCTGTGTGCATCAAGTGTGACTCTTCTGCCGTGAGACGTTGACCTCTGCTGGTCAATTTCCATAATGAAATTAAGCTACAATAAAAATTACCTCGTAAAATCGCATAATTCAACCTGCATCACATAAAGTTACGATAAAATATTTTATTGACAAGAATGCCAGATATAATGCACAGGTGACGTCATAGAAGGTGGGTGAAGGGTGTGTATGGTAGCGGTGTGAGCGGATATCCTGGCAGCTCGCGCGCGGTGTGTGCATCCGTCGCTAGCCACTGTTGTACCTATTGTAACCTACTCAATATAGGGCGCCCACCCTTCTACCCAGTGTCTATCCCTCCTTATATTGTTTAATGGCCACTCTTTACATTTTAATAGACGTTTTTACCAAGACGGTAATTAATGTATGTATGTATGTGTGTGCACGCGCGCGAGCGCGCGGTCTGGGGGGGGGGGGTGTGTGGGCTAAGTGGCAGGGCAGGCGAACACCATCTCAAGTTACAGAGTAAGTTTCACCTTGTGAAACTTACTCTGTACCAAGGTCACACCTTCCTCTACCACAAGATAAAGCATTACCCACACTTAAGCTTAACTTCTAACACTCGTGGTCATAACAGCATTACGTGAAAATAAATCTGTAAAGTTAAGAATAAATTACAGTACATAAACTTAAGTGTATATTTTCCGGCCTAAAAAGAAAACAATCTATAAATGGTTCTAACGACAGTGGGAGAGACGGCGAGGGAGCTGCCGTCTCCACCTTGCTGTCAGACGTGAGGGAATGTGCCCTACTCCTGACCTGCCCGAATCTTGGTGGACCCCAAACTACTCCCTACATTCTGTGGCAGGGCGCGCTGCACACTCTACTGTGATCCATTTGCCAACGCACCCACGATTTTTTTTCCATACCTGGATGGTACTTTTCAGAGAACAATTCATACACCAACATGATTTCTCAGTCTTTAGGTGCAAGTCATATTATCCATGTTTTCTCACACCAACACACATTTGAAGATGACTGAACAAACAGTAGGAGGCCAGTAGGCTCGGCTGTTATAGTCAACGATGGAGAATATTATGAGGTGTTGGATGAGCAACAGTGTCAGAAAGCCACAAAAACTTCCTACAAATGACGTATAAAGTCCATGGGATGAAACGTTCACCAGAACTAGCACCAGCGAGTACACTGTACTGCCTCTACGTTCTTGAAGAAGGCCCTGTCACTCTCAAGTGTGGGTGAGGAGTACCGCATACTTGGTTACCCCCCCCCCCCCGCTTCCAGCTGCTTGTTTTTTTAATACAGTATATTAAAATGTTTAATCCAAAAATATTATTAAATATATAAATAAATTTCATCAAGGGTATAAAATAATTATAGATTTAGAAATGTTGTTTCCATGTCAAAATTTATTTACTATTAGTCATTTAGGAGCACCACCACGCAGGCGCCTAATATTATATATTACGCACATCTTCGAGTAACACAATGACGCAGAGAATCATAATTTCTACTCTACACACTGTAAGACAGACAACACATCCGGCTGCATGTCCCCGAATGGGATGGGAATGAGTTCGAGAAAGTTGGCAGTGAACTTGTAAAACAGGTTGGTGGATCGCTGTCTGCCACCCACTACAGGACTGGTGTACCGTGTGAGAGTTACAGTAATTGTAAAAAGTTAAAGGAAAGTCAGTTCGGGCTATTGGTCAGCCACACGGTCTCCCTCCTCCCTGTCTTGAAAGATACTAGGTGGTGGAGTGACGTGTACTGATGGTGGCGGCGTGCATTTTTACCAACCTTGAAGATCGACGTAAGAGGTCGGCAGCACCCCAAGCTGGGTCTTACCCCCGACACTGTTGGTTCACGACTATCAACACCGCAACTGGTAAGTTTTATAAGTAGAGGTTGTACCGTATTCAAAAATATTTATAAAATTAAAATTGTCTACATAAAGCACGATAACAGTATTTCAATATAAGCTTCCCCAAATTTACTATGTATAAAAATTTAGATGTCATTTTGCACAGGCTAGTCGACAACGTTTCTCTGTTGGGTGTTCCACGTATCTAATAAGAGACTTTCCTACCTCCGAGGTGTGGTTTCCACTGTGTCGTTTGTTCAGAAAAAACTATACATGCACACTCCAATGCCGTTAATAGTCCCCAGAACAGTCAGACAACTATGAACACTGCTGCCATTGTAGGCTATATATTCTTGGTACGTGGACAAGCAACATACATTAGTATGCGGAAGGCTGCTATTGTCACATGGGGAAAACAACTGGCTCCAAGATACTGAACTCCTCCACACAAGGAAGCATATAAGGATGACACGACTACACAGGCAGCACTGCAGTATACACCCACAACTCTCGTGGGGAGTCGGTCAAGCCAAATGACTTAATGCAACACGTCGACCCTGTAACACACTGGTCCTGTTCGCCTTCAGCTAGTTGAGGGCTATGTGCATCACGATGCATATATATATATATATATATATATATATATATATATATATATATATATATATATATATATATATATCCCATGGTTCAATATTCAAGCCTATGCTGCTACATGAATCACAATAAACAAAAGACTTCTTTGGACGAAATCGACGAAGGTCTTAGCAAGTGAGGGTAGTTTACTAATAAGCTGTATCGCGTAAATTGTGAACTGGTTTAACTTGCCTCCTGTGATTTTTCATTAGTTTGTTGATAAATTATGTGTGAATATTGCCCTTCACAATTACTCGTGCACATGTGAAGTATGTCTAGATGTAAGAGATACCAATCTGTCGAAGCACATGGGAAAAGTAGGCGGACGGGTTGGGTGGGGTTGACAGTGGCCCGGAACAAGGTAGGGGTGAGGCGGCCAGGACCAGCCACACCCATGGCTCACCCTCTCCACATCAGACCGGTGGTACGCCAACCTAAATATTACCGGTACACGAGAGCCGTCCACATGATGCCTGGCGCTGTGTTGTTTTACTTCATCAATCTGAGATTACGGATGTTACACAAGGTAGCAGAACGGTTAACAGTAAGGGAGTCAAAGATTCTGACCACGAGTTAGTAAGTACAACACCCACGCCTCACAATATTATTGTAATGTAAAGATTTTAACCTTCACTTGGGTTCAATCTTTTAATTCGGCTTCGGTTGCCACCACTAACATTGTTTAAAAGAATATTCCCTCACATATTTTCACCCAAATGTGGCCAGACATTCCAGTGGTGGACAGCATGAGGCCACCTTAGACAGCAGTAGACACCCGCCGCTATATTAATTCACAAACATCACAGGGTCGGCGGATGCTTCAGGCGACAAGAGTAGTTGTCTGTGTGCTACCTTCTGGGGAACAATATGAGATGCTCTCTACCTAATACTCCGTCTGTCCCTCTTCTAGTTGTATTCACTTCCCCAGTGAGAGTGGTACGTAAGGCTGCTTAGACACCAAGACGTGACGGTGTATTCCTAGGGAGCTTTAAACACTGGATCCGCGCGAACCTGGGGTGGTGGCCGTGACCTTGACTCGCTCCCAACAATTTCTGACAAGGGGTACTCACCTCTCTCTCTCTCTCTCTCTCTCCAGTTTTATCTCCCACAGTTTTTAAATATGTTGGATCAGTCTATTACTAACTTTACTACGCGCTTAAAGACCTTCGTTGTTGAAGTGCAGTAATATTATAACAACCACCACCTCCCTTATCCATACACACATCTAACCTGGTTGTTTACTCTTACAAGTTATTACTATCCATCAGCTCCAACGGGTTCTTCCTAACACTCATCGATCCGGTGTTGTACACGCCACAATATTATCCCCACACCATACACCTGTCGGAAAACTGCACCTGTTGACCTACAACACACCTGACAGGTTCCAAAAGGCTTCACCTTAACAATGCTTCTACTCATCCAACCAAATGTTAAATCATCTATTCTATTATATCAGGCAAAGTCGGATCATCTATCAGGTACAGATGTTGCAAGCCATCACTTTCTCCAAACGCTTCCTATGCACTTGACTTCGCCATTTTACCAGTACTTCCTCCCCCACCTTGCAGCTCTGCCTCTTCAAAGTCGACTTCGCCGAAGCCAAATGAAACGTGTTCAACCAGGATGTCTGAGTGGTAAAGCAAGGAAATTGTATTTGGGAGCTACCGGTACCACGCCAATTGCTTACGCCTTGAAGTTACAAGTAAAGGAAAGCCCAGACGGCAGCCAAGAGCAGGTGACATGAACCACGTGATTAGAGGAGCACAAAATCCACCTTCAGAGGGCCTCGTGAACAATTGTACACCTCCAATAGGTACCCACATTTTCTCTCCTTTCTGCAAAAAATTAGTCACTTACTTGAAAATCAATGAACAAGATATGGAATTAATGCTGTTCGTCATAAAAGCTGTAAGATCAAAATTTGCGTTACAATGGACATTTTTGTTTATCGGTATCTCCACGGAGGAGGAGGAAAGTTGGGCGAGTCAATAGCTGCAGAAAAAAAATATGACTAAGTTATCATAAACCACGACCTTAACCCCACCCATCTACTGTAGGCTCAATACACACGAGTGAGCGTTTACCAGGGAAACCCAGCGCTAAGAAATATGATGAAGACAATCTAAGTCAGTGTTTGGGTGTGCCGGTGACTTTAGCCCTCAGCTGTAGACACACCAACAAACACAAGTGACCACCCATCAATGCCTCACATTCCTCCTGCAGTGACACGTGGATAATAAATAGTTCCCTTCCCACCAACCCGCCTTCCACCTGTGGGGCATAACAATAAATAATAAAACTACAAATAAATTGACAAATAAATATCTAATTACATTTAACTTAGGCTTTCATAAATCCGCTGTAATCTGACCATTAAACAGAATAAATCGATATAAAAATTACAGCCCTTAGCCAGGCCATGTTTTCTTCGACTACAATGACGAGAATAACAAGTGTTCGGTCACTTCATGTTAGACACTAGTTCCCGAGTACACAATTTACGAACACGGACACGTTAAGACCAGCGTTGTACACCCTCTTGGTGACTTGTTCAGTCTGGAGGCGGGTTTATAGATTTTTCCCCTAAACTGGTTATGTAAACAGTTAACACTATGACTATCGTAACCCAGTTGCGTCTGGATGAAAAAATAATACTTTTTTTTTATAAAGGTCGGGTCTTTTTGTGTTGACGGGGTCCCCGGTGACTGGTGTTGTGATGAGGTGCGGCGAGGCGCAGTTGAGTTGGCGGTGGTGTGACTGTCACGACAGGAGCCTGGGTGAGCCAGGTGACTGACCAGGTGGTTGGAAGACACGGGGTGGGGGTCCGCGTGTAGTCATGTGGTGAATCCAGGAGCCAACTGGCGCAGTCATTGATCCACCAGGTCAGACTCGTGTTGACACACACACACACACCAGCTGCCGCACGACGCGCCTCTCCCCTACCTCCTCCTCTTCCTGTGGTACCCAGCTGTTACCTTCACTCCCTTAACACAACAACAAACTTTTCATAATTGCCAGTGTTACCAACAAATTATGCGAGCCATAATGCATTTCCAAACAGTGCACGAGAGAGGAGGCGGGCGTGAAGTCTCCCTGGAGCAGCAAGTAAAGCAGTATGGACAAAGAGAGCCTTGGTGTGGCAACCAGGTGGTTGGGTCCCGGTTGCCGTGTAGCACTACAAACACCAGCCTGCCACCACGTGATCATCCACACCGACCAAACTCAACTCACTACTATCATTACTATGAGCCAATACATTAGCCCCAGCGCAAAATACCACACGCCCCTGGCACGTGCATTGTATACCAGCCCGGCACAAGAACCTCACGTGGCCCCCATGATACTTCCTCTTTAAAATTCCTACGTGTAGCCACATGCTACACTGAATTAAGATTATTGTTTCTCCCTTTCAGTACGCTACTGTTACCATGGTGACGCTTTACCTCATACCCTACTAATGCTCTTCTAAGAGTGACTGACACCTGTACAGCAATACGGTTCAGAATTCAAACAGTTAAGTGATGACGGTGGTTATGGAAGCTGCTGCTGCTGCCTCACAGGGATAGGGTGGTGGGCACTACCCCGGGAGCTGCTGTACACGAGGGAGCTCAACCCCTGGAGGAGACTGCCTCAACATACGTGTTCACAATACAGCATTACGTCACACAGTGCGGCACTAGTTCAGTCACCCTTCGAGCTGGCCATGTAAATTATAGTGGGCGGGTCGTCGCTCCAGGGGTGGTATGCCGCCTCGGTTACCATACAACTCACTACCAGATTATCCAACGCCCCTTATGTGCATCGTGTAAGAGCCATCGCCTACTCCCACCCTCAAGTACTGTCCATTGCCACGTCTTTAAATCTGTTAAAACCTTGACGACCGGCTGATTATGAAGACACCAGCTTGAAGATCGGTGGCAAAATATTTCGGGTTTAGTTGTGGTCATTAGCCACCAAGTTTAGGACGAGGCCATGACTCAGGTCAGGGTCAAGACAGCTGCCACGAAACATGGTCCAGTGTATGAAGTATTAGTCAACGGACAGAGTGTGTGTATGTGTGTGTGTACGTACTAGTATTCAATAACAGACGCTTCAGCCACATGCCACTGTTTATTAAAACAATGAAGCGTCTTTGCATGGATTCCAGTAGCAGAAAATTAAAATTTTCTAACACACAGGAGGAAACGTGTCACTAAGCAGGTACAGTTGTTATCGCAAAGTATAATGAACAAAGCGACCGTAAAAATATCCGGTGGTGGGGCAATGTCATAGATACCGGATATCTGGCGAAGGTCCGCCTGGCGTTGCTCCCAATCACGGTTGTGAGCTGTAGACGGAAGCTGGGAAACAAACCTGGATGAAGGCAGGTCACGTAACAGGGTCGTGAGGTGCAAGTACAGGACACGGTACACAACAGACGGAGGCTAAGAAACGGGCCTGCATGCTGGATAGGGTGTAAGAAGCCCACGATATATAGATAAAACTATAGTGTAGGCCAAGAGACAGCAAGTTGTAGGCAGTGGTCATGAAACTTGTTAAGTTGCAGACATAAGAATGGACACACGACAGGGGGTATTTACAAACCACGAAAGCCACGAGGCACTACCGGGATGAAGGCACTAGCCACGGAAACATGACAGGGCTTAGTTATGGCTACAGCAAAGGGTCAAGGTAAACGCCAAGAAAAGCCATTTGATGTTCCCAATGGGGGTACGACGAAGCAACACGAATGGGTAAATCCATGAGACCAAGAAACACGACAAGGTGAAGGCGTGAGATCGAAACACACGATTGGGCATTAAAAATAGACTAGAAAATGGAACTTAAGAAGTGGACCAATCATTAGAGAGTTCGGTGTGTGTCGCTTCCAGCAGATAAGGGCAAAGGTCTAGTGAGGGGGGAGTGGATACAGTGCCTGGACGTCCTATATGCCAACAAAGAACTTAGGTCCACACACCCTGTAGTACGACACAGTACCTTATAACGGGGCGCCACCCATGTGATCCTTCAGTGCTACGTGACATGACTGCAATAATTAGGAATTTATAAAAAAATATAAAAACCTTCACGCCAGTTTCAATATTAAAGTGGTAGAGGCCTTGTCGCCAGGGAGTCACGCTGCCTACCACCACCGCGGATACAAAAGGGCGTGGCGAGGATTAGGAGGGAGCGGCTATGAAACAAAATAAGTGTTGAGCCAGGTGGCGGCGGCAGCCTTAAGTACTAGAGAGAAGTGTAATGGCAAACACGCAGCAAATGCTTAACTGGGGTGATGCAGTACACACACATTATGGTGTGCCTCCACTTACACTCAAATTAACACATGCGAGATGTAACCCGCTGTAGAATGTAAAGTAGCAGTCAATATTAACGTAGATATTACAGGCAGAAGGAATGAGGAAAGGTAGGTGCGGGCAGCACTGCGGCAGGGTGGCGGTGTAGTGCGGCAGAGCGGGGAGGCCGCCAGTTCGCCAGGGGAACACTTGTTGGGCCCCCACGATCAATGGCTGCGTCTGCCCTCACTCCACCCAGGACCACACGCCGCCACAACATTTCGTCCTTAACAATATTTACCCACACATCATCTACAAACATTTTCATCGACGCTTCAATGCTTCTTCTAAAACGTCTATTCCACGGGGATACATACTGTATATCAAGCAACTGCTCACCCACCCACGCTGCACAACCCCGCACCTGCTTATCAAATACTGCCAAACACCACTATATTTACATTCTCCGGGTACTGTCATCCCGCCCTTTGACACGCCACCCACACCGTGGTCACCCTACCGTGGAGACACATCACATCCAAGCACAATAAATCGAAAAACCAACCTAATACGTCCCTAGTGTGAGTGCGACAGTAGACACAGATTCAAAATCACCCGCCGTTCTCCTCGCAACTCAACACAATCCTCGCGAAAACTTCTTGGGAAAAAATCATTGCAAATTTAAAACACCAAAAATAGACAAACTTACAATTTCATTACCTCACACAATCATCGGACGCTAAGAAAGACGTAAAAATATATTTAATGATGAAATTACTCGCTTACGAAATTCGTATGCAGAACTACTGCAACATAATTGCACCCATAAAATGTCCCAACATAGCGATGCCTATAAGCTTACTTTGAACTTAAATGGAGGTTTGAACACACACATACAGTGTGTGTGTGTGTGTGATGAAGGTCCACCAGCAGTAAACACAAATACAAAGAATATAAATACAACCCAAGGAAGGATATACACAGCATCTTGATTTATTCTTAGTAAACCAAGATATTAAAACCACCAAACTCTTCGGGAGGTGCACAGGTGCCAGACGCAACATATGGGGCACTAATAAAACATACACACTATTCCAGTTTCAACAAAATATTACACGCAAGTGACTTAAAAAAATTAACCATAAAAAAGGTATAATTAAATAAAGACATTTACCGTCACCTCGAGTACTTAAACCCGGTTTTAGCGCAACAATAAATCGCTGCCTCGCCACACAGAAATAAATACACACTCACTACATACAGTAATGCAAATGACCATAAAATCCAAGCAATATTCTGACGACAAGTGACTGACAACAATCGGCAAGACAGCAAGAGAATCCATCCTTAGCTCTCGCGATACCTGTCAGAGCTGATATTCACAGTAATGTAGCACCGCCTTCAAACACTGGTTGGTGTGTGTGTGTGTGTGTGTGTGTAAACTTTGGACAAAAAATAACGAACAATGTCAAAGACGAAAGAGCCTTCAGTAAACATCTCGGTAGCACAGGCGTAAGCACCAATGTGACGGCGCCAGTGAGCCGTCGATGGGCCTTCATTTGGAGCCTTACCTGCGGGCGCTTGCCAGACCCGACACTTTGCCCCGAGCCCAACAAAATTGATCACGTTACGCCATGCTTGGCTGTGGAAGACATCCACGGGACAAACATAACTACCCTAAAACACTGCCATTTTCAGGTCAAGCAGAAACAGCTTTTAATAATCTCAAGAAATATTAAAAGACCAATTAATTAAAGTTGGGGAAAGGAGTCAATAAACTGCGAGGTATGGTGAGTACATGTGAGGCGTGACACCAACAAAGGCTAGGTAGAGGCTCTTGAGAACATTAAAGGTACACCAGACTGATAGAACAACAGTAGTAGCACTAAGACTGGCAACAACGACGACGACAACAAGTGCTGGAAATTTTAAGAATAAATCAAATGAGATATTTTGGTCTTACAACTGGCAACCAGGAATACTAAAAATATTAATGGGTAAGACTTGAGTGTAGGAAGCGAAGGGAAGACGGAGACTGAGATGAGTCTTGAGAAAGATACACCACTGGGAGGATTGATATTGAATGCGTAACAAAGTTTGGGCCCCTGGATACACCCCTCAAACCCATGGATGGCACTCTGATAGACAGATTCTTCCATTTTTAAATGACTTGCACAAGAATGACGCTACTGTGCACTATTTCACGCCAGTGAAAACTTTGTTCAAGTGGCATGGTTCTGAGCGAGTGGGACTAATCACATCTGGGAGGAGGTGGGGCAGAGGTTGGGGGGGGGGAGGGGGCGTTAGGCCCGCTTGCGACTTGATAATGATATGTCTACAAAGGGTTGGCGTTGTAATGAATGCTGGTGAGGAGCACCAGAGCATCCCGGCCCGTCACAGCGGACGTTTCGGCTTTAATCGTTATGTTGATGAAGGTGTCAGGACAGGAGGGAGGCGAAGGGAGCGTGGCGCCGATCATGTCTTATTACACTACTATTCTTGGTTACCAGAAACACCACCTCGCCCCCTTCCCTCATCCTGGCTATTGTCTCATCCTGCTACCTGTTCACCCCCACCTGCTGTTACCTGCTGCTACCTGTTCACCCCCTCCCTCACCTGCTGCTACCTGTTCACCCCCACCTGCTGCTATCTGTTCACCCACCTCCCTCACCTGCTGCTAGCTGTTCACCCCACCTCCCCTCACCTGCTGCTAGCTGTTCACCCCCCTCCCCCACCTGCTGCTAGCTGTTCACCCCACCTCCCCTCACCTGCTGCTAGCTGTTCACCCCACCTCCCCTCACCTGCTGCTACCTGTTCATCCCACCCCCCTCACCTGTTGCTACCTGTTCACCCCACCCCCTCGTAACCTAGTCCCACGTACCACTACCATCTTTGTCTTGCGCTGATTACGCCAACCTTGAGCTAAACGTGATAGTGACTTTTCTTCTGCCTTCCTGAGAGGCTTATGATAGGTGGCTAGGGTGGTGGGAGGTGCGGGAACGTAGTGGTGGTGATGGGCGGCGTGGAACGGAGGTTGTTGGGATAGGAAGTAGTGGTGAATCGTGTGGAGGAATAACAAGGCGGTGTGGAACAAGGTAATGACGTCGGTGTGGAACGAGGTAATGGGAGTGGATGGAACAATGTGGTGCGGGACGATGAGTAACTGCGGGGGGCAGTAAACTCCAAGGCGGAAGGGGGAGGAGGAGGCAGGTAGGCCAGGCTGGCTACCAACCACAGCCGCCCAGGCAACCGTTACTTTCACTCACAAAAACGCTAGATACAAGAACCTGTCTATAATAATTGGCCATGAATCAAACTGAATCTAAACCACAACAGGCGAAGTAAGACCACTCGTACTATCAACAAGTATTGTGAAAAGGGTCACACACGCACGAGTCACGACACTTGTTATTGTGGAACTTTTTCAAGGATCACCAGTTGAAACCCGTCTCCTAATTCTTCGTCACAGAGAAAACTTGGTGCATTTCAGCCCAAACTGCTAACGAATATATCAAGTCTTCTTTGTTTAACTGTATTTCTGATCCGTCTCTGACTGACATGACCTTCCGAGCAACACGTTGCCACCATGACGTCATATATATATATATATATATATATATATATATATATATATATATATATATATATATATATATATATATATATATATATTCAGTAACGAAAGGAGACACTGAAACGGGAACTGGGAGGATCGTAATGGTCCGGTGCACTTAACACGAAAATTCTTTCTTGAAGCGACGGTAGGATTTCCATGATATTTCTTCTTGCAGGTAAACTATAGAAACCAAGTACCAGATATTATTTATTTAATATTTTTGCTATGTATTCACAGCATCCTTGTCCGTCACTGAAATATTTTTGCACTTTCAATTCTTCACCAATGAGTAATATCCGAAAGTACATCTTCCATTACTCCCACAGATTCATCTCTAGTTCATGTTTCTGCGTGTACAGAATTGTCTTGTTGTTGTCACTTAACACAATTTAAACGTTTATCTGAAGCAATGTAAACCATTAAATATTGCACGTATTCTTTCTAACTCGACAGTTTCACTGTAAATTTATGTATTACTTAACAATATTCAATATAGATAGTACTTAGAAGTCCGAAAACTTAATGGCGATTCTTTCAAGTTCATTGGGTCCATTGTCACTTTTGGCATTACTTTTCTGAACTCAAGACGAAGATCATTAACCAACCACGGCCCCATTCTTGGGCTTCTCTCTTGGTTGAGTTTTAGGCACAATTCACTTCCTTTCTTCTCACCGGCTCACATTATATTCAATGGTAACTTGAATCACATCTCAAAATTTTCTGTTTCTGTCGGCTGAGGTTTCCACGGCGACCCAGCTATCATGTGTATATTAACACCACTGTGTTATTCTTCTTGGTCAAAAATAAGAGGAAAACAATGGGTGGGGGAACAAGCACACTTCCCTGAGGTACAAGACTTTCACAGTAGAAGCACTACATTACTTACCAAGACTGCAATTGGGAATCGATCTCTTGGTACCAATTATTATATATACCACGACTTTTTTGCCCCCACTTGAAATGGGGTTACCTTAGTCGTTATACTACACAGCAGCTGATATTCACGAGCTATAAATGTAAACAGTCCTCACATAATAAATAATCTGACAGCTACCAAGGCATAGACAAAACCAAGAAGGGCTCCTGTCAGCAAGTCCACATAAACTTGCAAATTTTCACAATGTAAACACTGAGGACCACCATACCTGTGGTTCTCCCCGACCAGGCGACGAAGCTCAAGACTATGAAGCGTTATTCGGGAACACATAAAATAACCTTATGTGGTGCAGGTAGTAGTAAAACCTGCCCCGAACGGGAGATGTACAATAACACCCGTATATGGCGTGCTGCCCAAGTTATATAACGGGTGGGTGATGTCAGCCAGGTAGCACCCAACATACACGTGTCTCAATTGTGAATCGAAAAGATCAATAAAGGTCTCTAAACCACACATGTGTGGAAACATCATACTGCAGTGTATCAAAAGGAGTAAGCTAAGCAAGGAACGAACAAACAAACGAGATTACAAAAACAAGTTGGGGTTGGGTTATTATAATTTACAGAATAGTCGTGCTGGTACACCCGAGCTCCAGACTCCCAGTTTCTGTTATTTCACGGAGAACATTAGTCCCCAACAGATACCTCGCATCGGCACTGGCACTATGCACACAGCAGGAGATAAAACAGGAGTCAGGGGCTGCCAGCGGGCAACGGGGACTTACCATAACGTCGAAGTGTGTGACTTCCAGATTGGCGGGCTGGTGGTAGAAGGTATGCGGAGGAGGCGGGAGGTAGGAGAAGATGGGCGTGGGTTGCTCAGCCGCCGTGAAAATTTTGGTGGTGATGGGAGATGCGTCTCGCGAGGAATTTGGTGGCTGGGAGGATGAAGAGGTGGGGGCTGATCGCTACGTGGGCGTGACGGGTACACACCCAAATGATGACAGGGTACTCGGCGGGGATCAGCACCAGTCGCGGGCTTGTCGAGTTAAGGCCGTGGAAGATATGTTTGGTTGGAGTCAGGTCGCGCCGCGGCTGCTAGCTGTGTATGTATGTGGTGTATGTTAGTGGTGATGAAAAAGCAGCAGCAGTGTTGTCAGCAGCAGCAGTAACAGAGGTACAGCAGCAGTAACAGCGGTGAAGGCGACGGTGATGTGAGGGTGTGAGGTCCGGGTGTGTGAGTGAGGTAGTGTGAGTAGCGAGACACAGAGAGAGAGCACAGCGCGGCCGGCGGCGTGCTCACGACTAACTCCCGAGTCCCACCACCGCCCGCCCGCCGCACACCGTAGGGAGGCGGGGCCGCTCCCCCACTCATGCCACACACCGCCACTAACCCCCACACACACACACACTCAACCACCTAACACACCTCTTCTACTAACTACCTACAACACACAACATGCTCAAAACCCACTGCTTGATCCTTTAAGTTTATACACTCACCCTCATAAGGGTAAAAATGAGTGGAATAAAGCAGTGGCTAGTTTGTGAGGTGGGGGTGGGGACGCATGCGCGGGGGTGCAGCACACCCCGGCTTACCTGAGTCCCCCCGCCCCTCCCCCGCCTCACTACCTGGACTCCATCTACACTCCTCACTAACTCCCACAACAAAATTTACCACAATTTCTCAACTACAATCTTTGAGGCTACCTCATCTCTGACTAGTGAAGCCGATAACGTCCCAGCCTTCTCTTTGTCCCATCGTCTACAGCCAGTACATATGACTTACCAACACATCATCTACAGCTTCAACTCTAACGTTTGGAACAAAATGAAATTTTACAGTGATGGGAGTTGGTGGTGGTGGTGAGGGAGCTGGGAAGGTAAGGTGGGAGGGTAGAGGGGGGGGACGTCCTCTCACCTGCCGCACGCGCACTGCACGCATCGCTCCTCACAACCGCCACACTCATCCCTCGGGCCGCCTCAACACCGCTACGCACCTCACCTCTGCACAACACACCTATACACCGTCACAGCACACACACCTACGTATAGAGCACCATCACTTCCTCACTACAAGGTAGAACGCTCGCTTGCTTCACCTAAAACGTCCCAAAGTCTCAAGCTTCACAACTCTGTAAACGACTTTTGACCTTGACAAGTTTGTAAACCAACTGTTAACTCGAATCAACTGGTCGCTCCCATCTTCACACCGCTCGCCGACTCTACACCCGCACCCCAATGCTGTTACCTGTCACCCGACACACTTTTCACATAAAATAACAGCAGTGACGAAGATTTGGTCTACGTTAGTAACACTTTACATACATACATAGTGTTTGTGTGTACGGGTACAAACTTCTAGCATTAACAACTCATTCTTAATCATGCCAGGACAGGATGAAAGGAACTGGCCGATAAAAGAGTCAACAACTTGTTCTATCTCTAGTCGCCTGAAATAATCCCACAAATACAACAATTTATAGCTCAGCACAACCCGTCGATCAATGACATTCAACAAGTGCAACAGCAGAATCATGGGCAAATTACAGCCAATTGGAAGCACGTGCAAGAACAGCATTAGCGCAACAGTCTCCGCGACCCGACCTTTTATTACGTGTGTGCTAAGCTAAATATCAACGCATTACAGTGTAAGATTTGAAGTTCACCCCAGAACCCCATATAATAAACCGAAAGAAAACTGTAGTGTCACTACTTCCATTTTCTTTGTAAGGACCTATACTCTTAAGACGGAGGACTTAAAACTTGACCACCCTAACATCCACGCCACAGAACTAACATAAAAAGTGACCCACAAATTCTGACATTATTATTAATATACGACAATAATGTGACTTGTTGCTTTTGGGATTAATACTGCAAGCGACTCAAACACGCACGCCTCAGCTCTTAGGTAAGCAAACATCGCCTGTTCCTTCAAGTATTGAAGCACAACCTCTCATGCTACAGGTGGTCGCAAAAACACTTCAAGGTCACAACAACTTGAGTGGTGGACACAACACACTACTATGTAATTCACAAATGTCTTCATTATGGTATGAAATATAGGTTGGCATTTTCACGTTTTCAAATTCTCAAGTGTAAACTAAAACACTTTCCATGAGGACAAACTTACCCTTCACAAGTTGTCTAAATAACACTCTTCTGTAAGTGGAAACAAAGTACCCCTTGAAGAAGTGCGCTTTTAAAAACACTTTCCAATACGATTCTCTCCCAACCATTACGTTAACACGACTACTCCAGGAAAATACCATCCCCATTTACCTACAGCACAATCACCAAGCTACACGCTCCTTGTTAAACGAGGTTTCTTGGAGACTGTAAAGAAATAATGCCTCCCCCTATTTCTGCCTTTCATTAGCAATAACAATACCCCACTTGTCCCGTGGGATAGTCTCATGAATATATCTCCCGAGCGATGACGAACAGGGACCCAATACTGAATTCTGGTATGACCACCTTGTCAAACTGGGAGGGGAATCAGTTGTGAGGGGGCTGGGTTGATATATGAAGTCGATACGAAACATGTGTACCACAGAAAATACATGGTGCAGTACATACTGTACTAACAAGACTATCATGATAAACATACTCAGCCATCAAAGACGCCTCACATTTAAGGCAAGGTTACTTAAAAACCAAATTATGACAATCTCGTTTGCCTGATTACCTAGAGCTGTAACCTTGTACCAGATGCAGCCAGTGAAAAATCAATAAGAACTACTGTACACCTTTAAGAAACCCAATGGAAATATTAAGGATATCTACTGCACAGTAACGCAAATCCGGTGTTGTCTAGGACACAATCACATAGACCGTTTTTACTGTAAAGGGAGAAGGGAGAAATAGTACTTCCGTCAAAGATAGATGAAACATTTCCGGTGAAAATATTACAAGTGGGACGCATCCGGCTAAGAAATTGGAAGCAGACACCTACCGACCGGCTGTCAAGATGCGGGGAGGGAGGGAAAGGCAGAGGACTTCACTACACACGTCCATCATTAACACGAGTTTATCACCCAATACCCAGTTGATGATGTATCCCGCTACGACCTCCTCTTCACCAAGACAATGACCATTACACAAGTGAGGTCCCTCCAAGCAGGCTCCTCCTGCCCAATATGACCAACGCTTCACCAATGACCCGATCGCCATTTCAGCACTGACACGACGTTCGAAGCATGTGTAGGTATAGTCGTGTTAGCATGTGTGGGTGTAGAGTCGTCTGAGCATGTGTGGGTGTAGAGTCGTCTGAATATGTGTGGGTGTAGAGTCGTCTGAACATGTGTGGGTGTAGAGTCGTCTGAGCATGTGTGGGTGTAGAGTGGTCTCAACATGAGTGAGTGTCGAGTCGTCTTGGTATGTGTGGGTGTAGAGTCGTCTTGGTATGTGTGGGTGTAGAGTCGTCTTGGTATGTGTGGGTGTAGAGTCGTCTTGGTATGTGTGGGTGTAGAGTCGTCTTGGTATGTGTGGGTGTAGAGTCGTCTTGGTATGTGTGGGTGTAGAGTCGTCTTGGTATGTGTGGGTGTAGAGTCGTCTTGGTATGTGTGGGTGTAGAGTCGTCTTGGTATGTGTGGGTGTAGAGTCGTCTTGGTATGTGTGGGTGTAGAGTCGTCTTGGTATGTGTGGGTGTAGAGTCGTCTTGGTATGTGTGGGTGTAGAGTCGTCTTGGTATGTGTGGGTGTAGAGTCGTCTTGGTATGTGTGGGTGTAGAGTCGTCTTGGTATGTGTGGGTGTAGAGTCGTCTTGGTATGTGTGGGTGTAGAGTCGTCTTGGTATGTGTGGGTGTAGAGTCGTCTTGGTATGTGTGGGTGTAGAGTCGTCTTGGTATGTGTGGGTGTAGTCGGCTGAACATGTGTGGGTGCAGAGTCGTCTGAACATGTGTGGGTGCAGAGTCGTCTGAACATGTGGGGGTGTAGAGTCGTCTGAACATGTGGGGGTGTAGAGTCGTCTGAACATGTGTGGGTGTAGAGTCGTCTGAACATGTGGGGGTGTAGAGTCGTCTGAACATGTGGGGGTGTAGCGAGTCATTTCAACATTTCTAGTTACATTCTACATTACTCACAATAAATCATTGCCGCACTTCTTGAGAATTTACCACTGACACCAAAGACACCCCAGCACTTCATACCGTAGGTCTAATCATATAACGCCGACATTGCCACAGTAAAACTATGACTTAAAGAAAGCTCATGCAAAACTATATATCTTCTTCATTTCTGGTTTAAAACTACTTAACCAGCACCCAAAGTACAGACAGCCTTGTTTCTTCTCCACTTCCCCTACACAACCACCACCTTCACCCCCAACCTTTATCAAATGTCTAGGACAATAAATGATTTGGGCTAATTTCACACAAACACCCAAAGCTATTACATAATCACAACCGCCCCAGTGATGTTTTTCAATCACAGGGCACACTAAGTGGGTCCTCGCGACAGGTGCGGTCAACTTGGAGGGTAGTCAAATCCGATCCATGTGACCCGATACCAAACTAACAGGCATCTAGCACACCGGGAGGGGTGGAATGGGGTGGGGAGGTTACATGTCACAAGGTGGGTTTTGTTGAACCAAGCCCAGGTTGCATATACGCAGTGCCAATTCTAAAATTAATACGAAGATGAATTTGTTTACCTTACCACGAACCGTCTGCAACCAGCACCAAAACCACTAAGAAGTTACTCATACCTGCAAAGGAAATACTTAACGTTAGTTAACTGTTTCATCAAGATGAATTGTAGATACATAGTAAATGCAACACCCTGATGTAATGGGTAAGTAATGAAAGTAATGAAATAGTTAAAATAAAAACCTGAATATGCAAATCTTGAAATCAAATTGCAAAGTGTAAAGTAGAAAGGTAAAAACAAGTAGCAGGGAATCATTCTATATGTGGTGGTGATATGACAAACGTTCGATACAGATCAATAATAAAAACATTAAACTTTCACCCTATGACTAAGATGCGCCAGCCAAAATTCACCGCTTTTTTCACAACGGTAATTATCAAATATGAATCATCCATCCATATTTATAAGCCAAGTCTACCATAAGTCACATACCTAACACACCACATCTATGACTGATGCAACTTGTTACCAGAATCCATACCCATGGACCTATTCTCCAGCAATCTTAATTGTTGTTCTACTTAACAGATCCAATCACCACGACCATACAGAAAAAAAAATACAATGAAAAGTCAGTGAACAGAGCAAGTAAATGTGGAGTGACAAAGTTTAATGGAGGAGACGTTGTGCGAGACATTACGAGAGCTACCATGTTATTATCAAGGCTTCCCACTTTTCCCTCGGGAACATGTTGGCGGCAGCGGCAAGAAGACGCTATGTTCGCCTAATGACAGAGAAGATTAATACTGCAATCTACTCACCCTGGGGACTGTCCTCGGTAATATCAGAGAAGTAGGAAATTTTCTAATTTTCTGAGAGACTTCGTTTTAAATGCCGGAGCCCGTGTGCTGGATACAGATACGTGATTTCATTTTGTCTAGTGAGAAGAGATACACTCAATGGCCATACTTTTTTCACGCTGGTGACTGGACTATATGCAGAGTTCTGAGAAGAGGAATAAAATGTCTCGCCAAACTTCAAATATAAAACTGCTGGAGTTGTTCCACCATTCTTGTTCACAGTGCCGTTAAACTCAGTTAACTCTGCAACACGCTCGTCATAGCCACATTCACTCCACCACCTTTATCCCAAAGCCGATACTTCAATAAAACTTGACGCTAGGGAAGATGATGCACTTGACAATTTAAAGCAGCACGTGGTCTCTACCGAGTGCAACTGTATTATCGGGCTTACTCCGTCTTTGGCCATGGCCTCTGCTGCGCCACCAAACCCGCACCAATACATCATGATCTCAAGAATTTACAGATATCTTTCCTGAAATCGGCTTAGCCATAAAAACAAAAGGCCTTTAATTACTGTACAACGAAAACTATCATTTGAACAACAGCAACAACTAACGTCATGAAATTTCGAAGATTAACACACAGTTAATAGTGAGATGCCCATGTAGAGACTGGCCAGGGTGCCAACACTGATGGCCAGGAAGTGGGTGATAACGACAACGTGGTACACACGCTCGTCATCATCTCTCAATGGATACAATGTTCACCTTCATTTCTTCAAATGTTTGACAATAGTATGTAACGCTGACCTTTTCTAAGCAGGACGAGCGACGTTGTGACTGGGAATAAACAGCACAAGGGTAGAGGAAGGTTATGTCGGGGCGGGAGGCCACGACCCATAGGTTAAACTTGAGGGGGGGGGGGGGGGGGATGCCCTCGGGGTGGCCGGAGGTGAGGTCGGTCGCTCCCCGCAGGGTCACAAAGTCCTTGTCTGACCCCTGACCCCCAAACCTCAAAAGTGGTCTCTAACAAGACCCTGCTGCCGGGGACCCAGAGTTTGGCTTTACCCCGGAGGGCAGTCATCACAACCGTCGGAACTCACGCCACCAATTTTTGGTTCAGGTTAATCTTCAATACCAAATAAATCCCTGGCCTGAGCTAAAGACCTGTTAATCTAAACTTCGTCTGGCCTGATTGCTTCGGAAATTCAATGAATTCTCTTGATGTACGAAAGTAAAGCAGGCTACCAATCCCCATTAACCAAATAACTGTAGCTGGCTTGACTCTAGCGAGAACTCTTAACTTAACGAAAACATTATCAGGTATATCCAACCATAACTTAGATGGTGTTTCGTGGCGTCGGAGGCGACACTTGACATGGGTAACAACACCCGCACCTAAATTACTTTGCCCTTGTCCTTCACCCCTTTCGCCGCTGACACCAGCGGTACTTGACCCCAACAACCTTCCCCCCACCACACTACCTGCCCTTCCCACTCATTCCCCTACACCTAGGTCCTAGGGTACACAATATCTCGGCACAGCTCTTCTGGCACCACTCAACACCGTCGCCTAACACTTCATCATAGTCCCCTTAGGATTCGCCGTTTACACTTCCCAGCACCAGTATTATGTGTGTAATGATTATTAACTGCACTCACACCAATCAACAATCGAACAAATAAGGCCAAAGCACCAATCGGTCCACACATACCAATATAACTAACTATCCTATATGGAACGAAAGACCCAAATCCAATCATAATATGTAACAGCACATCGGGGCAAACAAATCCACCAACATCCCTTGTCCTGATGGATAGGTTTATATCAAATGCATCCCACAGGCTGACACACGTGCGTTTGTGAAAACAAAACATTACAATAGTGCATTATGTTACGTAAACGATATAGACAAATGCACGAACACCCCCCTCCCCCACGTTCCAAACACAAACAATACGGCCATGGTTCTTTTTTACTAAATAATAATAATAATAATTAACGGTTTATTGAAAGAGCATAGCAGCCAGAAGGCTGAAAATATACAGTTACATATTTGGGGAATGGGTTTCGAATTACAAATAATATACAAGTAACATAAGTGATACAAATAAGACATATAATAACTAGATGGGGAAAAGCTCAAACTACAGTACATTTCAACATAGTGACAGTGCAAGAAGTAGTATTTACTGGGAGTGAATACACTGGTTTATTACAAGTTATTGATAATTTTTACAATGGTTGGGACTGGGATGTTCTTATAGCGATCAGTTCGTGCACGTATGGGCTGGATGCGGTTGTGATGTCAAACAGCAATTCTCGGGCTAGGGAGCTCAGGTGGTAGTAGGAGCCGGTGTCGAGGATGGTGTAGAAGCTTCTTACCAAATTTGCAGATGAGGTCGTGGTGATGGTCAGTGAGAGTCGAACGGGTCAGTGTGTTGAGCGCTTCTTGATATGTGGTGTAGGAAGGGGAGAGAATAATCTTGCATGTCCTCTTTTGCCTGTACTGATTGATGCTTCCATTTAATGAGGACGACTGTGCATGATGAACTATGACATAGGTTAACCATACATTCTCATAATGATTTTAGGCTCCCAGGCAGCTGGTGTTTATGGGAGTAAATGAAAAAAAAAAGGGGTCGTCTCTCACTCGATTCATATAAGTATTATATGAACTTATTGCTGATGGTGACGTGCACAGTAAAACAAAACAAAATTTAATACCGATGAGATACACATAATTTATCCAATCAGTTCATGTACAACACATTCAAGTAAAGACTACTGTACTATCAAAATAAATGAAGCCACTACGTCAACCAACAATGAAGCCACGACATCAACCATCAATGAAGTCACTACATGAACCATCAATGAAGCCACTACGTCAACCATCAATGAAGCCACTACGTCAACCATCAATGAAGCCACTACATCAACCATCAATGAAGCCACTACATGAACCATCAATGAAGCCACTACATCAACCATCAATGAAGCCACTACATCAACCATCAATGAAGCCACTACATGAACCATCAATGAAGCCACTAAATGAACCATCAATGAAGCCACTACATGAACCACCAATGAAGCCACTAAATGAACCATCAATGAAGCCACTACATGAACCACCAATGAAGCCACTACATGAACCATCAATGAAGCCACTACATGAACCACCAATGAAGCCACTACATGAACCACCAATGAAGCCACTACATGAACCATCAATGAAGCCACTACATGAACCACCAATGAAGCCACTACATGAACCATCAATGAAGCCACTACATGAACCATCAATGAAGCCACTACATGAACCATCAATGAAGCCACTACATGAACCACCAATGAAGCCACTAAATGAACCATCAATGAAGCCACTACATGAACCACCAATGAAGCCACTACATGAACCACCAATGAAGCCACTACATGAACCACCAATGAAGCCACTACATGAACCACCAATGAAGCCACTACATGAACCACCAATGAAGCCACTACATGAACCATCAATGAAGCCACTACATGAACCACCAATGAAGCCACTACATGAACCACCAATGAAGCCACTACATGAACCACCAATGAAGCCACTACATGAACCACCAATGAAGCCACTACATGAACCATCAATGAAGCCACTACATGAACCACCAATGAAGCCACTACATGAACCATCAATGAAGCCACTACATGAACCACCAATGAAGCCACTACATGAACCACCAATGAAGCCACTACATGAACCACCAATGAAGCCACTACATGAACCATCAATGAAGCCACTACATGAACCATCAATGAAGCCACTACATGAACCATCAATGAAGCCACTACATGAACCATCAATGAAGCCACTACATGAACCATCAATGAAGCCACTAAATGAACCATCAATAAAATCACTAAATGAACCACCAATGCAGCCAGTCACACAAATACTAAGTGTAATGGTGCGTTTAGATTTTTATGCAAGGGTAAGTTAACGAGCGATGGATGTGAGTGAACTTGAGAACCGTGTTGGTGGATGTTGTCTGGGACACCGCCGGAAGGAGCCAGGGGTCGAGTTACACGGTGAACGATACTCTGTATAATGGGTGGTAAAGGATAGGTAGCGCATTGGCCGCCAGAAGGCACCAAGTAGTGCGTGTACTTGTTCACACGCTCCACGGCACCACCACTACCGAGGCTAACCACCTCGTCCAACCTTAAACATTCTCCTCTCTGTAACCCCCCCCCCTCTCCCCTCCATCTGTAATTGTTGGCCAGAAACAGTATCCAGCAAGAATGCCTCACCCTATGGCATACGTCTGTTCCTCACCCGTCACTTCTCTTTCCACCCTCAGCTGTCAGTTCTGTTCCTCGTCTTGCTGGTCTCCACCAAGCCTCCTCCTAGTTATTGAATTTCGCATCTTATCTGTTTCTCCTGTTACCGCTACCACCTGCAGTAGTGGTGTATCTCCCCCAACTTGTCTCTATCTTTCTCCCGAAGCTTTGCTATCCTCACGAGTTCTCAGTAATTCACAGGGTCTCATTTGTGAAAAACAAACAAACAAACAACACACACACACACACACACACACACACACACGATACGAAGTTTTTCACCTGTTGATATGAACCTCCTTAAGACTGGCGGTATTGTCTCACGAGCCGTCAGTGAAGGTGTGTATCAGGAGCTTCACTACGGTGCTCGCTCTTGTCTAAAAATCTTGGAATGAAGACCTGAGCGTCTGGAGTGACTCGACTCATCACTCACGGCAGTTTACCAAGGGGAGTTTATTTCGGGGGCCAACTCACTGCCTCTGCATCCGGGTGTTCTGCCACATCAAACATGTAATCCAAACTGTCTTCGTGGGCGTGTTCAGGCGGATTCATCGTGGTTGTCAGATGGTCCAGGCTCTATGTTCCTGTAGCTCCTTGCCTCAAGTGCATACTGTATCGTTAAGTGTCAAAACGATCAAGTGAAATCGCATTCTTCCTCGGGAATTACACACACACACACACACACACACACACACACACACACCTGAAGGAGCCCTGCTTAGTATATAACTCTCCCAAACACCATAATAAGTAAATAGGTCCCCAACACCCTAGATACACACCTAATCCTTGGAGTCACCCCTCTGGAGGTGGTGTAAGAGGTGAGGGGGCGAAGGAGGGAGGTGGGGAGGGGGTGTCGAGAGGTGAGGAGGTGGTGTGCGAGAGGTGAGGGTGTGGTATATGCGAGGTGAGAAAGTAGTGTGTGAGGTAAGGAGGTGGTGTGTGAGGGGTGAGGTGGTGTGCGAGGTGTGAGGTGGTGTGCGAGGGGTTAGGTGATGTGTGCGAGGTGAGGGAGGTGAGTAGGTAGAGGTGAGGGAGGTGAGGAGGCCCAGGTGAGTGTGGTTATGATGTGAGGCGAGGGGGCGTGCACCACTGGCGAGTGGGCGTGCATCACTGGGGAGGGGGTGTGCACCACTGGGGAGGGTGTCGAGCCGGGTGATTGGTCGCGCCTCTATGAACCGCCCTTGTTGCCCCACCCAGCCTACCTGAGCGTGCACCCCCACACCCCACTACCTACTTACCTGCTTAGAAACACGGCCCGCGGAGACGCCTCACGCACATCATAATAATAATAATAATAATAATAATAATAATAATAATAATAATAATAATAATGCCAGAAGATCATGGCAAAATAACTAAAATGTATGATAAACAAATTCGAAATTGCTAGACGTTACAAAACAGTCAATGTAAGCACACTGTGTCACGTCAATTAGTGAGTTTCAGCGATTTCCAACGAATGTTGAAAATAATGTTCTGGAAAGGTTCGACTTGAGCGCCCCTGGTGGACAAACCGTTCACTTGAATGCAATTAAAACCCATGAATTTTGTAGAGAATGACGTCATGTATCTCTATCAAATGTGAACGAGATCATGTGACTATTACATGATATATGGCGTTTTTTTAAATGTTCATTTTTTGCTTCCTACCGACCAAATCATTCATTGGATGACAAACAAAGGCCTTTTATATTGTGCGCACCACAATATAACCTTAAAATAATATCTGGAATTATGTCAAATCTGTGGAAGGTAGACCAATAAAGTGACCTTGTCCCATATTGGTCGTACAGTTCCGTGCCGACCTGCTGTCAAGGCTAATTAGCTGTGACATTTTCTTATTGAACGAATTATAATTGTGCACACTCGTACTTTTCCTTGAGAAGGCAATAGGGTAGTGCCTGAAAATTTGGGCAACACTTTCATTCTGACGACAACCTCAGCACTTTGGCGCCCTCTAGCGGGGAAAAAATAAACATACAAAAAGGTTACCGAATTAGCAGGTTAATTATTGTGTGAGTTTCAGCAAAATCTGATGTACAGCAACGAAATCACACCAGAGAAAGGTTGACTTGACGACCGCTGTCACCCAAAACGAGTACTGACATTAAACCAAATCCCTTGTGTTTTGAGGAGAGCTGAATGCACAGCAAAGATACTAACATTTCTGTTCTTGCGATTGCCAGATAAGAATGTCATAAACGAAACAAATAAATTCGACTGCATGTCACCAGTAGGAATGGTACTGGAAACGTGGGAACAGTGGAGGTTAAGAACGGAGTCGTGTGTCCGAGTATCACATTGAACGGGATCACATCAATCTTAAGATGACGTAATAGGAATTTCCAAGTACAAAATCAACTTCCTGAAACACTGCAACGCAAACGAAAAACATAGCAAAGAATGACAGTTTGTATAGTTTAACAGTGATGAAATTAAACTTACAATAACTGAGCCCCAAAACTGTAAAACTACATAGAAGACTGGGTAAGGTTAGTCAACAAGCCTACTCAAGTTTACATATATACTGTAGTGTGACGCAGTCGTTTCACTGAGAACTTTCATCTTGAACTTGTCGAATGAAAAAATTAAGTCATATTCTACAGACTGGACTATGTACGGCTGAAAATATAAGAACCGACAAACAAACAAAGCTGTGACCAACGCGAGTGACACTACACATTGTACTTACTGAACTAATATATAGTATAGGAGAGTACATCCAACCCCCTTCTATCATTTAACGGCTTACACTAGTATATATATATGAGAGAGAGAGAGAGAGAGAGAGAGAGAGAGAGAGAGAGAGAGAGAGAGAGAGAGACAAAGGAAAGGGAGGGGAGAGAGAGATTAAGGGAACAGTTCAGGTGAACAGGAGAGGAGATAAAGGGGGAGAGGGGTGGGACAAAGGAACATATACAGGGGCGAGGGGAGAAGGGGAAAAGTATGCTGGTGAGGTTAAGAGGATATAGGGGAAGAGGGGAGAGCGGGGATTGAGGGAGGAAGGGAGGTGGGAGGAGACTGGGAGAGTACTAGGATTGGGGGAGATGGTGGGAGTCGTAAAGGGGAGACTAACGAGGCTAGAAGAGTATTTTCAAGAGAAATTTACACATTTCTTAAACAATGGTCTTCAAGTAAGGCTAGAGTGGCTTGTGCTGCTTGGGAGGTGAGAAGCAAGAGGTTAATTCGCCAGGTTGTCATTAGGGAAGATGGTCTCGCGCACAGCACCTGAGAGACGGAGAAGCCAGGCCTCCAAAATCAAAGCCAGAGAAAGCAAGCGCCCCCCCCACCCCCCGAAAAAGTGAAATATATTAGAAACAGCTGGGTGGCGTACGTGTGTGTGTGTGTGTGTGTGTGTGTGTGTGTGTGTGTGTGAGGGAAAGAGTTAAATGAACAAATATCAACTAAAGGGACATTACACCATGATGAGATGAAGTACAGTAATTAGGGTTGAATCTCCGGGTTTCTGCCCCCAACTGCCCAAAATCACACCTGTTTACCGTCACCGCCCAGGTCAAACTGGAGGGCGTGAGGCGGAATCGGAAGGGTTCTTGTAAGTAGAATCAAGGCAAGTAATAAGGTAGGGAATGGGGGGGGGGGTCCGGTAGTCAGGAAGGTAGAATCAGGGTAATGTGGCAGATTTGAGGCTGACGAAGACGGAAAAAATCGCGCTGGCGTACCAATAGGAAACAAGGGGTGATATTTTACTTTAGGATATAACAAGAGTCGCCTGCTACGATATGAGAGGGCAGTTGTAGAAGCAATGGCCGGTGGGCAATGGTTGAGAAGGTGAGGGCGTCGAAGTGAAGTGGGGATGAGGAGAGACGCCACAGTAATTTAGGGAGGAGGCGAGGGCATTGGGGTAAGTTGGGGGAAGATGAGGCAGCCAGAGAGCGTCTACGTGTTGTTACATTACCACCTTGAGGCATGACAAGTGGCGTGGGTAAGGCTGTTTGGTTCTTTTGTGTGCCACGGCATCTTACATCTAGGTGGTAAAGAAAGGGGACGTGTGAGGCTAAATAATGGGGAAAGGTTTATGGTGTCAGTAACAAGGGGTTGTGGTAAAAGGGGCAGAGGGTGGCAGGGCGTGGCTCACCCTTGTCATACATGTATAATGTTCTCCGCGTCCTAAGTGAAGCTGGAGCTCTGGGCCGCAAGCCCCAACTCTCCCAAAGCGGCTTAAGTGAGCCCGCAGAGGGACCAAAAGGCGAATTTAATTGAATACGAAAACATGCTGGCACGTAAGCAGATCATGCAGGAGGCAGCCGCCGTGCCACGCCACACTGGGGGCCTTCAACACCCAGATAAAATAACACTCAATGGTCCATCCTTTCATTTTCACTCTTGCGTCTTTGGAAGAACCACAAGCCGCTTTTGCTAATGGTGCAAGTGACGGCAAAAGGAGGTGAAGGGAAGGACCTGAAAAGCTTATTATGAGAAAACTGTTGGGAAATAAGTAACGCCAGGAGGAGGAGGAGGGAGCCAAGTACCACACACAATCCTATTGGAGGAGTTTCCCCTCGGCGACATTACCACGTCGCCAAACATTATACCACGAAATTATGAACCATCTCAAACATCGAGAACACTTTTCCCATTAGGACGATGTCAGAGGACTTAAGTTAGATACCAACATTAACTCAAATATTTCAAAATATGACATTTTTTGCTAAGCCGCAGTAAGTCCTCCCTTTCCAAGAGCACGACAACAAACGAACTGAAAACCAAAGCCTCATGTTTATCTTTGCCCTTAAGGAACAGCCTCAGTATACTCACCGAATTTTGCTAACATTATGTGAACAGCTGCTGGTAGACTGGACACAACCGAAACTCAATAAAATCATAATTATAAGTGTTCAACAAACACCGGTTACAAGGTGTTCCCATTACTGATATCAAAGAGAGTGAAGCAATTTCAAACATTTATCTCGACTTTTTTAAAATTTGGATTTCTCTATACTCAGAAGCTTCATGTACAGTACAATACCGAGCACGTGAATATCGTTACCATATAAATACTGTAGTATACAGTTTAACGAGTTATGTAAATGATTCTTACTGGGAGCATTTATTACTAAAGATTGTCTGTAACCCTCTTTTACACACCTACGCATAGATGGACGCTATGATTCTATTAAGTAATAATCTACAACACGAGACTGTACGTGATATCAGCCTAAGTTAACATAGAAGTTGTTGGACTAAAAGTTTAGATAAATTCCAGGTTGTGAATTTCATCCACTATAGATGACTCATTGATTAGGACTTTATTTACCATAACTAGAAAACATTCCCCAACATCCAGGAGGTCTCACACTCGTGTCTTTCCTAATTCAAGAATGGGTGCGGCGGGTCCCCCTTGAGCCTCGTAAGGCCAACAAGGTAGCAGCTACAAGGAAAGGCCATCAGTCCCGGTGCAGTCGCTGCCACTGTGGATCTTCATTACTAGCCGAGTCACCGCCGAATTCCTCGATCCTACCGCATCCTCCACGTGTTGCTGCGGCTACACCCACCCACAGTTATGTGCTCTTTACAGAAAATCACTAAACAAAGGCACATTCATCCAACGATCATCTCCGACTAGATGCTTCTGAGCCAATTTTTGAAAAATTAAATAAAATATAATAAATAAAAAATAAAAATAAAGCTCCACCAGAAAATGCTTGCTCTTGTAAAGTTAAAGAAAAAAAAATTTAAAATAAAGATTTGTTACGACAAAATGTCCTTAACGCCAGAGGCAGAATTGGGTTTAAACTATTCGTGTTATTACGTAAAAAACGAAGTGGAAAATATAAAAAATCAAACATTAACAAACAAAAAAGACAGAACTGAAAATTTAAATGCAAATATTTGGTGACCACGAAACTGAACATATGAGAGATTTTGGAATTGTCCAGCAATAAATAAATAAATAAATAAATATATATATATATATATATATATATATATATATATATATATATATATATATATATATATATATCAGTTAAAACTAAAGACGGTCGAGTATATTTGCGTCATAAAATACACCCCCCACCCACCCCCCAAAAGGAAACACTGGCTCGTCTTCTGGTCACCCCTCCCCCACTCACACAAACATTAGGGATGTAACGAATTGAAGTGGAAATGGAAATAAATGAGAGGATCTGGGTGAGGGAGACGGTGGGTGAAGGGAAAGTGGTGATGAATGAAGGAGACTACTTAGAAGGGGAGAGGACGGCGCCAAAACAAAGGCTCTTGTGTGTTATGACAAGTTGTCTTTATGGTTCTGTGACACATACACCCACCTAACAAACCTGCATCACTGGTTTACTGTATATAGACGAGTCAAGTTTATACAAGTCCATTATAAATGTTAGCGAGGCGGCCATGACAAGGTCAACTGAAATAGTCAAATCCTTTAATGTCAGCGACTATGGAGATATGTGATGGAGGAAGCAAAGTATATGGATGAGTAACGAGGACAATCTGTTTATGGGAGGGGAAGTGTGTTGCCAGGTCGGGAAGTGGGTGGTGGAGAGTGAGGTGGGCAAGGGTGGGGAGAAAAGTGTGACAGGATTGGGAGCTGGGTACAGGGGAGGCGGGTGGGAGAGAACGGTGGTGGCGGGAAACAGGGGAGGCTCCCGAGGGACAAGCCCAGACCGGGTGGCCATTAGCGGCACCTGGCCGGGCCGAGGGGAAACAACGTGGACGTAGAGTTACACAGGAGAGGGGACCGAGGCACCGCTGAAAGGGGCGGCGTTGTGAGGAGGGAGGGAGGGAGGGAGGGAGGAGGCAGCGGGGTACAATTACGACACAAACAATTGATCGCGCCATCACAATGACTCGACCCAAACATCAAATGATTCCAGCCCAAATGAATTAATTGAAAACAAATTAAAACTACAAAGTGCAAAGTTTGACACCACAAATATGAAACGACAGATGTACTGCTCAAAGTTCTGATCACTAGGGGTTTTACTGTAGGGTGAACTGCGGGTAAAAATATAAAAAAGAACCTGTGTGTCCAGTTGGGGAGGTAATATACGACTCGTGAGGCCACGGGAGCAGAGTACAAGGAACTAGTGAGGGGTGCGAATCAGGTGGGACACAAATGTTGAAAAATATAGCACATTGTAAATAAATTATGCCTGAGGGGGTGGCGGGGAAGAGTACAGACAGCCACGACAGCTCCACCAATCCGAGTGTGAATACATGTCGACCTAAATTCAATCCCGCTAAGTTTCCTGTCAGAATCCTGGAGAGGGCAAAGGAAAAATTGATGAGGCGCGTGATGTCCGGAGGAGTCGGTGCCCCATGTCAGATCCGGAGGAAGGGAGGGGGATGAGGGAGGAGGACGCACACTGGTGGAAAAGTAAGAGACGTGAAAAAAAAAAGAGAGGAACAAGACGGAACTCTTCGGACTCACGTTTAAGTCATCGTAACCATATATGCTGATACTACTACAGTCCTACTTTACCTGAAAATAATACACATAAACGAGGCACAGTACACACAAGTAGAGAGCCTTGGGAAATCTAAGAAGGCTCCAAGTCTTACAATGTCAACATCAGAGTTAAACACTACTCCCTGAAAACAGAACTACACCGAACAGATAGAAGAAATATATATATATATATATATATATATATATATATATATATATATATATATATATATATATATAATAAGCAGGGAAATAATGCCCGACCGAGTAGAGTAACGAAGACAGTGGTGCTCTATGGCAGTATGTCCACTCACTGCCCCACAAAGGTTTTCAGATTTGTAAACATTCCCTTCATGTCTTAACCAACCAGTGATAAACGTCCTTCATGTCTTCACCAACCAGTGATAAACGTCCTTCATGTCTTAACCAACCAGTGATAAACGTCCTTCATGTCTTAACCAACCAGTGATAAACGTCCTTCATGTCTTAACCAACCAGTGATAAACGTCCTTCATGTCTTAACCAACCAGTGATAAACGTCCTTCATGTCTTCACCAACCAGTGATAAACGTCCTTCATGTCTTAACCAACCAGTGATAAACGTCCTTCATGTCTTCACCAACCAGTGATAAACGTCCTTCATGTCTTAACCAACCAGTGATAAACGTCCTTCATGTCTTAACCAACCAGTGATAAACGTCCTTCATGTCTTAACCAACCAGTGATAAACGTCCTTCATGTCTTAACCAACCAGTGATAAACGTCCTTCATGTCTTAACCAACCAGTGATAAACGTCCTTCATGTCTTAACCAACCAGTGATAAACGTCCTTCATGTCTTAACCAACCAGTGATAAACGTCCTTCATGTCTTAACCAACCAGTGATAAACGTCCTTCATGTCTTAACCAACCAGTGATAAACGTCCTTCATGTCTTCACCAACCAGTGATAAACGTCCTTCATGTCTTAACCAACCAGTGATAAACGTCCTTCATGTCTTCACCAACCAGTGATAAACGTCCTTCATGTCTTCACCAACCAGTGATAAACGTCCTTCATGTCTTAACCAACCAGTGATAAACGTCCTTCATGTCTTAACCAACCAGTGATAAACGTCCTTCATGTCTTCACCAACCAGTGATAAACGTCCTTCATGTCTTCACCAACCAGTGATAAACGTCCTTCATGTCTTAACCAACCAGTGATAAACGTCCTTCATGTCTTCACCAACCAAAAAGAACCTTCCCCGCCACCTCAAAAACCTCTGGATCAGGTCCACGCCTTGGAGGGGGGAGGATATTAAAGGAACATTCATTCTTACCAAGAATAGGCCTGCAGATACCTTATAATTAGTTTAGTACATTACACTGACCAGAAAGAAACAGCAGTGAACATTTTACCTAGGACACAATAATAACCTCAATGGGAATAGTTTATTAACCCCTCGCATGGGGGGGGGGGGGGGGCTGTCTCTCCTGTATAAAAAAAGTCTGGTTTGGGCCGAGTAAATGTTAAGTGGCGTACCCGTACTGAACCTTCAAGACCGGGTGCCCCCCCACCCCCCCTAGCAGTTACAGTTCGCTAAAATCCCAACCGGAGTCTCCCAATCAATTTATCAAAAACAATAACTTTAAAATGTTCGCGTTCTGGGGGTGGGAGTTGCCTGCCAAATATTGACGGCGATTGTTTACATACCATTACTTCCACAAGATTCTCCGAACCTACACTCTTGAAACCCGACTACGTATTCGTTACGACAGTCTTCGCGGCACTGTGTCAACAAATGGTACGCACACAGTCCACGTTTCGCTTACCTCCACCACAATTTTACTGGCTATGCTTTCCTCAATCCTTGTGGTCAAAATTTGTTGAACTTTATGTGAACTCTACCTTTTTGTCACCGATGTTCATTGTTCCTTCAACTGCACGCGGTAAATTCTACCGGGGTGTTATAATGTTGTATGTGCGGCATAACTTGTTTTCAGCAATACACAGTCACAAACAGCAGTGCAATGTGCCTCTTGCGTCACCTTCAGGGAAATTTCACTCAAGAAAGATGGCCGCCATACCTATTTCTGTATGACGTGCATCAATGGACAGTATTGTGGGGAAAAACAGTCGCCGAAGAAGTATACAGTGGTTAATATACACCAGTTTTAGGAAATGTTTTACTACTGATGACAGACAGACGGGTCGAAGTTTTTATCATACCACAAATACCATACAAGGTCAACGAGGCTAAAAAGTCGTTCGCCCGTACCTGCATTTAACATCAGGGAAATTACCATGGTTATAATACCTACATAGGGATACGAAACCCACACATCTTGTTTATCGTGAGGCTCTGTACTAATGCTCTTACGCTAAAGATAGAGAAACGTCAGGATATTCATGCATGTGCGAGGTTACATATTACTTCATCTAATATTAGGCCGGGGGTCAACAGGTGGTGTTTCTCGAGGCGGTTAACAAGAGGTCAGATTTCAGGCAGACGTGATAGTGTACAACAATATGGCGCCTTAACAAGCCAACACCTCAACAACCCTCCCACGCCAGATAAAATATCGCCCCTGACCGTGTTTATGTATTAACGCTTGACTCAGGCCACACAGAGAGGCCTTGCCGAGAACTTTTTTTTTCCGATTTATTCTGTTCAGACAAGACTGTGAGTAGTTTACTTTAATCTATAGTTTATGGGTAGTTTCACACTATTCTTTCATTAAAAAAAATATCAATGGATTACTTTATTATATATAATTACAGGGTACAGTACAGTAGTGTAATAAGACTGACTCAGACCTAAGAATTAATTTACTGTACAATATTATGAATACAGGGCATTTCATTTAAAAAACTTGATCAACCAGGACTGGCCCAAATGGTTCTAAGCTGCATGATGGCTGGAGTACTGCACCGCTGCAGGTTATGAAGTTAAGGATGAGCAAATAGGTTGTTCTTACGCCCACAATAAAATTTTCCCAATACTTAACTCATATGACTATAATATCTAGTCTACGCAAACAAATACACGGGTGCCAACACCGCTCATACATCAAACTTGTGTGTAGTGGAAATGAACGTGGTGAAATAGGCCACTAAACAGGGGATTCTGGGTGAACTTACAAGGCACAATCTTTATACTGGACTGCATAGCGTCAATAGCAATGTGGGGACTTCCATGATACTAAGTGATCCTCACCCAGGGCAGCTGGACAAGACGTAGCTTTATAATCTTATTTTAGCTAAACAAAATTATCCACGCACTAATTCAGTAATAATATTTGCCGACGTATTTAATTTATGCATACTAATGACATAACAGACAAACACACACACACATATATATATATATATATATATATATATATATATATATATATACTGATAATCACAAGGAAAACAGGAAACACGAAGTTCCCAATCGCTTTCGTGTAATTCACATCTTCAGGGGTGAGTACAGACTAAGGAGAAATACATAAGGCATATATATACAGTAGAGGAGGGTGAGATCAAGTCCACAATGGTCAGGTTATTAGGTAGTGACCCTACTAATCTTCAAAAAGCACCGCAGCAGTCGGTGGTCAGGTCAGAGGGTAAGATGACCCAACCTTCTCACCTGGTTACAAATCTTCTTAATTACGAAATTATCCAGTTTGTACATACCATTACTCAAATTAATGTTGACTGATTCGATATGTTTAAGGAGACTGGATTCTATAATGTTCCTACTGTCAATTGAATTACAAGGTAATATTGAAGAGGCATTATCCCAGTCAAAGCAATGCTTATTATCCTTCAAATGAACAAACAGAGCATTGGATATCTGGCCTGTCCTAACACTATATTTATGTTGTTTTAAGTCTAGTTGCAAGATCTTTACCTGTCTGGCCTAAGTAAAATATTACATTCCTTGCAAGGAACCTTATAAATGCAGCCACTTGTATTGATTGGAGGAGTTCTTGATTAACATTTGTTTAACAGTGCATGAGTTTTTAAATGCCACATTGACGTTCCAGGTTTTTAGTTGTAAAGGAATTTGAGATTTTTTTTTTTTTTTTTTTTGTGAAATGGTAATACTAAGAGATTCTTATGGTCATGGGTGGGCTTGGGATCGGTTATCAGCATATACCTGGATAACGCGCACCTACAGTGATTTACTTGCATATATATATATATATATATATATATATATATATATATATATATATATATATATATATATATATATGCAAGTAAATCACTGTAGGTGCGCGTGATCTAGGTATATGCTGATAACCACCAGGAAAGAAGAAAACACGAAGTTCCCAAGCGCTTTCGTGTAATTCACATCTTCAGGGGTGAGTACAGACTAGATAGATGTGAATTACACGAAAGCGCTTGGGAACTTCGTGTTTTCTTCTTTCCTGGTGGTTATCAGCATATATATATATATATATATATATATATATATATATATATATATATATATATATATAGGCGCAGTCTTGTATCAAAACACACTAATTGTGTCTTGTAGTGTGGGCGGCAAGGTGTTGGACGTCCCCAGCGAGATTTGTGAAATCATATTAAATAATTTTCGCCATTCTCATTATTGACAAATAGCGATTTATTAGAAAAAGGACTTTTCTTAAAATAAGATAATAAGTAATATACAGACAATTTGATGTGGCAAAGTGTGCGGGGTCATCAGTGGTCGAGAAGAAGGGTAGCAGCAGAGGCAAAGGTCGAAGGGCAGCAGGAACTCCAGCAGGTGTGAGGTCAGCGTAAATAAAGAATGAGGTGGGGGCCTGGCGTCGCGACCCGCCATTTGCCCTCGTACATTATACAAGGGGGTCGAGACCCGACATGGCACACCACTTGGTCCTGATAGATAAATCACAACCAGATAAGCCGTGCCCACACCACCTCCCCCCCCCCCCCCCCTCACATACCTAGGACGTTCTCCCTGCTATAGGTATGGAGTCCTAGAAAAATCCTAAATCACAGCCTTTAAATTGCCTTCCATCACTTATATATCAAGTCTACCAACTGTTCAAAGAATAAAAAAGAGCAACTCAACTCCCAGATCCACTTCCTTGGGTTGTGGCTCACGAGGATTAAATATGTATTAATTTTAAAAGTTCGATATTCTTCACGAAAGTTGAAATTCAAATTGCATCAGGCCAATATTTTAGAAGCTCTCAGGTGTTTGGAGTTATTACTGATAGTGTTCCTTTGTGTGGTGATGTTAGGTGTCCATAACAATCCGTGTTGGCTGTATAAAAAAAATCAAGACTTGGTAAACTTTAAGTGTGTCTATTGTCACCCTTCTCTCTACCAGCTTTTGATATAAAGGAAAATAATACTATTGATTCACTCAATCAACAAGCTAATAAAGCGATTTGGTATATTCCGTGTCTCGAGTGAGTCCCATAGTTATGCTAAGTTAAGCTATCAATTTTAATGATAATTCCATACAATACTTTGTCGAGCTGTAACTAAAAAAGGTCTTCGAAAAATCGGTGTATTCCCAATGTTTTAGTTTATTGTGTATTATCGCTCACTGAAGTTTTGTGTCATACTGCTCCTCAGTGTTCTAGTCACATAATGTGTTGGGGAACAAGTGTGTCATTGTTAGGGGGGGGGGGGGCAGCCAATGCAAACACCAGCGGTGGGAGCCCCCCCCACCTGGCCGCCTCATTAACGCACCGACACTAAATGTGACTACTGCTCACTTTAAAATCAACGCTGACTCAGCCTCCCCCTTATCTCCGTTACCCTTCAAGCAAGACACCAGGTACAGCAAGGTTACTCACCCAAATTTCTACCAACTCTCTCAGTATTTAGCGACCCTTACCTGAAAAAGAAAACAGATATGAGAAATACTTATGATAAATTTGGTAAGTTAATCTTACACATCACACACACAATATATATATATATATATATATATATATATATATACATATATATATATACTTCATTTTTAGTCCATATAACACGCGGACTTTGAACATACAATCAACGACCTCACCAGCAAGGACTCGAACCCTCGACCTACTGGGTGTGACTAGGGAACGCTTACCGGCTAGGCCACAAGGACACTAAAAGCAGTTCTAGACTCTGTTATATTTCACACAAAGCCTGTTCATCGAGCTGATGGCGCCGTGAACCTCATTGGGAAACTGCCCGTGCCTCGTATGTGGTGTCAGTAGCATTTTACCGAATCCAGCTGGTATGAAACGCGAGGTACATATATATACTTCATTTTTAGTCCATATAACACGCGGACTTTGAACATGTAGACCCACAATGAAAACGTGGATGTAATTTAGTTGCCTCTGAAGAAGTCTTGAATAAAGACGAAAGCTAAGGTGCTCCGTTGTTTCCCTTTTCCCGTGTGATTTTATCAATATATATATATATATATATATATATATATATATATATATATATATATATATATATATATATATATATGCAAAACACTTTTAATACTGCCAATAGTAATTGCGTCCAATCGTGAAAGTGTGTGCATAATTACTACACGTGCACGATAAACAAGCCAACGCGCACACAAGCCGTTTAGCCCATCACATATGAAGGACCAGGGGAAACCGCTTTCAATGCGCTAACAACTGAAGACACAGACTACTGTACCATCACTCTGAGGGAGGACCCGTTCTGGCATTCAACAAGGAACAACCATAACCTTGTAGTTATTGACCGGCCAATGTTCTTCCATATAGGGTCAGAGGGGGTTACGGCTCACCTTTAAGTGGCCAGATTTACTGCGTCACACTAATGTACGTGGGAAACTTTAACCGTCACACTAATCTATGTCGGAAGTTTTACTGCGACACAATAACGCAAAATGCCATTACATTTAACGTCACATCAATGTTAAGTGGTGTTTCTCGTCAGCAGTTTGTGGTAACTTCAATGCGTCAGATTAGTTAAGTGGGAACCCTGACTGCTTACACAAACCCAATTTCAACATCAACAAACAACTTGGAATTTTTGGACAATCTTAAAACGCCACAAATGATGTGATATATAACCAATTCATCTAAGGGTTACGAGTCAGGAGGAATAAATTAATATGGTCTGCGCTATATCACCCCCCCCCCTTTAATAAAATCAACCACTGATTAACATAAAAGCAATTTTCATCTACATCCTAAACAGTGTAACAGGTGAAATTTCATCGTATATATTTTATATAAACCATAACCAAACTGGCGTCCCGGGACTCCCATCACAATACTGGAGGCAGACATAATTTTCATATCGGCTGAATCCATCATATTACATGTCAAACTGGCTGAACTTCATCAAAATAAGTAAATTAAATTATTACCGAAATATCGGATATCATCAAATTGTTATGAAAGATGACTTAAGTACATCGCCGTGCGACGTGTTGTAAAGGAAAACCACCAATTAAGATAGAACTTAAATATTGCCGTAACGCGTCAACGAGACACCGACGTGATAAACGGCATAATACTGTATAATGGTCAGCATCCTCGCCTTGCAAGCGAGCGAACCCGGGTTCGATCCCCGGGCAGGGTGAAACCATGGGCTAGTTTCTTTACGTCATTTGCCTCTGTCTACCCTGCAGTAATTGGGGACCTGGATGTTAATCGATTTGCGGATCGTGTTCCGGGATAATGGTTAGCCAGTGCAGTTGGCGAGTTTTCCGGTCTTCTCGGACTATTCCTTGACACTGGGTCATGCAAGTCGTTAACTTAAGAGTGTGGTTGTTGTGTTGGCGACAACTTCTACACCTTAAATTCACGCCTAGATGACCCTAGGGTCGGCCTTCCTCGTTACACGAAGGGCAACCATTATAACGAGGTATACTGTATAATACAGTCAACGAAGAAGCACTAACGGGTAGAGGAAGCGGTCAACATGGCAACGCCTCTGGTCAGCTTAGTGGTTTAACAGACCAACTCTAACAAACACACACGAGCTCCAACCAACACAAGCCGAGGAAAAACAGCCACAAGAAACAGTTTTGACCTAAACATGACGCTGTGATGTGTATATGTATTATGTATATAATACACAATCTCCAAGCCTCACTACCTCTTGTGCATTGAAATAGACAATACCTCAAACCACCATAAAAGGGATTGACCAATAATATACGCCACACACTACCCGTCTTTCAAAACACAACACGACAAAGCAGACGACACAAAAGACAACATCCACCAACATGATACCATTTAAATATCTTAATACAACTACCAGGAGGTGTGTTGTTAAAACTTTGAGGGATTACTTTACTCTCACATTACTGCTTCGTCGAATAATTACCACGTAACCTTCTTGGTAACACTTATCTTGTGATTTCTTCTTCGCCGTCAACAATTTACCAGCGTTTGATCGGTTACCACCAGCGGGAGACTAGCGCTACATCACGTCTTCTGATCAAATTATATATAGTATTTGGTTTGTGGAGACAAATTTCCTTTTACCAATACACCACAAACCAACGGTGTCAGGAAGTTACTAATATTATGTCAACTGATAACAGCCGCCGTCAACACACACAAAACCTTGATCAAAATACCTAACAATGCTTCAGATTCGCATATGGTTGGATTACCATTAATACAAAACACAGCGGAAGATCAAATCTGACTGCAGCCGACAGGTCGTTTAGACGTTATTGTTTTGTGCGGTGCGTTTTAAGGCTCGTGTCTACGGCAGGACAGAGCCTAGGGCGGCACGCCACTCGGAAAACAATTTCAACTTGGCAGCCTCGACGAGTGACGCCCCTCCAGGCTCACCACGCCGCTGCCCCCCCCCCCCCTCCGACACACACAGCCATTCTTTCCCTCGCCTCTCTACCACCACAACCACCATCCCCCCTCCACCACAACCACTTACCGGTGCCGCGAACAAGTAGTTATATCTACCGCCGGGTCAACTGTAATAATATAATGTCAAGATTGACCGATTGCTCAGCTTCGACCACTGCCTCAAGGGATTTTCCAGCTGCCAAACACCATCTTCCCGTTATAAATCGACTCCCAATTCCCCCATCCTTCACCCGCCAGCAACTCTTCTTCATCTGCCGTTCATCACAACCTGACCCCCCCCCCCCCCCACACACACACGGGTTTTGTAAAGTTCCCAGATAATTATCAAAACATTACCTGGAACGGGAGCAGCAGACAAGAAGTGAGTTGCCAATCCCACCAGCCCTAGAGGCCTGATGACCACCACGTGAGGGCGGTGTACAGGTACAACTCTCTCCCTTAACACAAGAGCTATCTACGACACACAGCTCAATCCTCCAGGGATCAGAATCATCGTCAAAAGTGGTGATGTGGTCGAGTTGAGTGCCCAGCTGAGTAGCGTTGTCAAAAAACTAAGTCTTATCCTCGCCAATTACCAAGACATTGGACATAATACTATAAGAGGATATAAACTGTGGAGTATAAACACATCACTATTTACAGCAACGTTCATATCCAAGTTGTTGCCTGCTCTTTACATCAACATGTGGTTGTGGAGAAATCTAACACAGCATCCCAAAGTAAACCAAGTGAGGGCAAAATTTGATTTTTATTCAACCATCGCCACAATACCCCACCCACCACTGAGTTTCAGAGAGCACAACCAAGCACTCACTCGCGTTGTATTGTAAACAACATGTTGTTTGCGAGCATCTTTCTGGCGTTGGTAAACGCGTGAAAGGTGTAGCCAACAATGTGACCAAGTACACACCCACGCCTTCAAACCCCCTGCGCTCTGATACCAAAGGGTTCTTACGTCTAAAATTAAATCTCACACACACAAAAAGGGTGAGTGACTACGAGTGTAGTTGGTAGATCGGCCGCTCGGCATGAATATTTATTACCAAATGGGCAGTCAGTGTTTTCCTAACATACATCTCATCTGCATGCGTTCACTAGGTGGAGGGTCGTGAGAGGGGAGTCCCGGGTGCACCTGTTAAGCCGGGAGGGACAAAGGCTGTGCCTATGAGGTGTGGACGACTACACTACTAAAACGACGCTAAAGGGAACATGGTAACATTAGTAAATACAAAGGACTATGTCGATTAAGGGTTTTATAACGTCAGTAAAAACTGAACATTCAAAATAGTCAAGAGATCACCTCACGATTTTTTCACTTGGTGCGAAGGAATTCTAACAATAAATGTTTTAAGATAAAGAAGGAAGTAAGCTTAAGGCTACGTATTATGTACGGTAAGGGATCATCTGTGTTGCCCATTGGTCGTTACATATGGATGGGACAATTTGCACCCAGCCCGCTAATGAAGCAAAAACACAGCTGGAGACAGAAGCGAGAACCTCAGACGATCATGACAACAACAGCTACAAGGGCCCCAAGCTTGGGACTAACGAGGCGTTAATATGAACAGAAGCGGCCACTTGTTTTGGCGCGGCGAGGCCAGCGCAGCAGGTGATATCAATTAATCAATTCATCAAGGGCGGGCGGCGGCGACTGTGACGCGTTTCCTGCCGCCCCTAACACTACCCTCGTTATACACCAACCTTATGTATTACACCACACCAAATCCCTTAGGTCTGGGAGCCCATTCGCTATGTAAAAAGTCCAAGACAACAATTACCTATAGGTCGGAACTTTAATAAAACTAGTTCCTTTAACTTACCCCTGTCATCCGAGTTTAAATTATATGAAGCACTGATAAAAGCTACACATAGTGGCACTGTATATGGTGGAGCCTTGAATAACGAACTATAAATTTCAGAGGCGTATTAAACACCGTCACAATCGACATTAATAATATACAGTATATACATTAAGTCTCCCCTTCAAGGCGGCTTCTTTCTGTGGAACCATTTACTGTGTCGGAACTCCCCTAACTATAGTACCAAGAGGCATATTGAGTCTACCTTCCCATGCCCTGGTCAGTGCTCACACCTTAATACTAAAACACATCTATGAATACCTTCCCCCCAACTACTGGATGAAAATAATTAATTTACAGTCGGCCATATTGTTTTTCTGATACAAACAATTCCTTCAGTGTTCATATTTTTGTGTGAGGGATATACTCCACAATTCTTAATTAAGGAGTTGAGCATAAAACAAAACGAACCAAGTTACCATTGAGAATAATCTATAAGTAAACAAACAACTCAAAAGATATACCTGAACCATATTCTGCTCACAGAGACTTTCACGATTCAACACAGGATAATAATACACAAATAAGGTGTCCAGCTGGAGATGCCGCCCCGTGCCCCTTCACCATTTGTTTTTATTTTTCGTCGCAAATTTGTTATATTACATATTTTTAAGTGTCATTTAGTGGCCTGGCCAGGTATATAACTGCCTATCTAACAAATTCTACCGACACTAGCTGATACACCATTGTGTATCAGCTAGTGTTGACAACCTTCAATATTTAGTATCTAATTCCTTGTTTATCGGAATTCATTCGTCTTCACAATAAGTGTGGCGTATGTATGTATGTTACCGAGCAAGAACCTGGTCAGCGCTCCTGTTCACCATTAATTACAAAACCGAAACCTGTCACCAACAATACTTGTTATTTCTTTGATCAGAGCCGCTGGACATAATGCAAGTAAATATTTCTATAACTCCTCAAAAATCATGGTGAAAATAGTCAACCTTCCACTTCAGCTTTTACTCAGTGGAAACAAAGTGGTTGTTTAAACCATAACACTAGCCTGCATCCCCACATACAAGCATATGCCGTGGGTCTACAAGGGACACCTGCCAACAGTTGTTTCTCGATCTACGGTGCACGTAACTAGTTATTTTCCCAAGAGCATCCGGTGAGGTATGGAACGTTCCCACGCTAGATACCGCAGCCGCAATCCCAGCCACAAACCTTCAGCTGCTGCTGCCATCAACCACTCTACCACACACACACACACACACCACTGCTGCTGCCACCAACCACCTTACCACACACCACAAAAGGTACCAACCACCCTACCACAGACACCACTGCTGCCACCAACCACCCTACCAGACACCACTGCTGCCACCAACCACTCTACCACTGCTGCCAGCGCCATCTTTTACCAACAACAACCTCCTCTGTGTCTAACACCATAACTACAACTGTCACCGCTGCTCTCCTGCAGGTAGGTAGTAAAGCATAGCACTGAAGATTTAATGTACTACCGTCCATTGACGTAACGTGAAACACAAAAATGGAGCCATGAATTCGCTACCGGGTACTCCAGTGAGGGTTATCTACTGACCACACGGTCGGGGTGTAGTGAGAAGCCTTTGGCGGGGTGACAAAGGGGTGTGGCTCAACAAATCTAACAAGTCGTTCAAGGGAAGCGTTTATAACACAGCATATATCTAATACGCAGTACACACCTCGACCAGGTTTTGGAAATAAAAACTTTGATCTTTAATTCTTTTATCGCTTTTAAAAAGATAATTTGTTCTTTAATTGGTAAAGATAATGTATACGGAGTTTAAAAGTCAGCCTTTTAAAATTCTTACATTAAGCTGGATGAAAACGAAACCCCTCGGTTAAAACTCCACACGGGATAAAATACACTATAATATATCCGGTAAGAGCAAGGTGCACCAAAACCGGTGAGTAATGTACAGCTGGGAAGGAAGAGATAAGTCAAGCTAAGGAGTGAGGTAGCGGCCAACCATCAGTTACATGCGCGGCATCGTTCTTCAGCCATCCTTCTGATGCAGTCTAGTGATGACTGCACTCCTGGGACCGACCATAACCACGACACACCACAACTTGGGGGTGTCGGCGGTAAACCGAAAGCACACTTGCTTCTGACTACCGCAACTCGGGTTCAATACCAGTTTGTGGTTGGACGGATGTGATATGGGTGTTGTGCTGTACTAACCTGGATCCATGGAGGATAACTTTCAACAGACTTACACATACAAGATGTATCGCTGATATCCTCCTCCCAACACCCAGTTTCTCAACTCTTCGTCGATCATGCTATCAACATGAGCGGGGTCTGTTTTCCGTTTCGGGCAACAATCAACAACTAATTTTTTATCGGCATATCAAACAGGAATCTCTATTTCACCATTAGAAAGTGAACAGGTGAAGTTCTCGTGTCAAAAATACGGAGGTGCGACAACGCTGCCGCAATGGCTGTCGTAAGAATAATTATGACAACTAGCCTGAGGCACACAGCAGAAGATTTAAGATGGCCGAGTCACTAAGGTTCATCTCCGTAGTAAACCTCCATTAACTAAAACCAAATATTGACCTACAGGTGGGTGGGAAATAACAGATAAATTGGCATTAATCCCATATCTTCTACAAGGGCGAATGAACCCTTGTTAACTCTCCAGTTGTTCCCCATGAAAACGATATATATATATATATATATATATATATATATATATTATATATATATATATATATATATATATATATATATATATATGCAAGTAAATCACTGTAGGTGCGCGTGATCTAGGTATATGCTGATAACCACCAGGAAAGAAGAAAACACGAAGTTCCCAAGCGCTTTCGTGTAATTCACATCTTCAGGGGTGAATTACACGAAAGCGCTTGGGAACTTCGTGTTTTCTTCTTTCCTGGTGGTTATCAGCATATATATATATATATATATATGAACAACAAAAGCGATTTAGTAGAGTACATTAAATTTGAGGATGAAATCCTTGGATTATTCTAAACCACAATGTCTCTATGGTAAAATGCCAGATTCTGCAGTTTCCAGGTTACATGTTGACAATCCCTTATCCGAAATCCTTGGGGCCAGAGGCATTTCGGATTTCGGAATTTTTCGGTTTTCAGAATGACTTGGGTTTTTTTTTTTTTTTTTTTATAAGCCCACCCGGGCAAAGATCACTGACCCACATCGGGGGCGGGGGCAAAAATATTATAATAATAACAATAATACTGTAATAATAATTCATAGGTCTAGATCACATTTCTCACTTTTGATCTTTTTTTTCATTCTTGTATTTCCTTATTATTTTATTAGTAATATTGTTATTATTATTATTAATTTTATTATTATAATTTATTATTACTATTATTATTGTTATTATTTTATTTTGGTGTACAGTATTTAATTAAAATTTTTATTTACTATGAATAATTATTATTATTATAATTATTATTACTATTACATTTTCGCCCACCAGGCCCCGATGTGAGTCAGTGATTTATGCCCCAGAAAAAACTTTCGGTTTTCGGAATTTCGGATAAAGGGTTGTCAACCTGTACAACACATTTAAGATGCTGTATTATTGAGAGTGAATTTGATGTGAAACTCCTCCCTCCTGTAACTGCCTTTATCTCATGCGGTCGTACATGGTCCCTGTCTCATTGTACCTGTGTTAGCCATCTGTATGTCTCATTGTACCTGTGTCAGCCATCTGTATGTCTCATTGTACCTGTGTTAGCCATCTGTATGTCTCATTGTACCTGTGTCAGCCATCTGTATGTCTCATTGTACCTGTGTCAGCCAACTGTATGTCTCATTTTACCTGTGTTGGCCATCTGTATGTCTCATTGTACCTGTGTTAGCCATCTGTGTCTCATTGTATCTGTGTCAGCCAACTGTATGTCTCATTGTACCTGTGTCAGCCATCTGTATGTCTCATTGTACCTGTGTCAGCCATCTGTATGTCTCATTGTACCTGTGTCAGCCATCTGTATGTCTCATTGTACCTGTGTCAGCCATCTGTATGTCTCATTGTATGTGTCAGCCATCTGTATGTCTCATTGTACCTGTGTCAGCCATCTGTATCACGCTGTACTGCTGTACTTAAGACACCTGTGAATAAATGATTACAAAAACATAGAGGGGGTTTCCCATCAAATTCACTCTCATTAATACAACATCTTAAATGTATTGTAACATGGAAACTATGCAGAATCTGGCATTTTACCAAAGAGACATTGTGGTTTAGAATTATCCAAGGATCTCATCTTCAAATTTAATGTACGCTACTGAATCGCTTTTGTTGCTCAAAGGCTCAGGTTAAAAAGCTTCAACATGGCGCCGCTCCCACCATCTCTACCACGTGCACCTCCAGTTGAAATCACGAACATTGCTTCAAGTTCCCATATTGGCATCGTAAGTGTTATCAAACTTACTGTCCAACATATGCAGCATGCTGTTAACGGTGAACCTCTAGCAAACGAGCTTGTGTCGGTTGTGTTGATGTAAAAAACCTAACGCAGAATGCAGGGACCTTTCGGGTGTTACAGACGAACTGTTACAAGCCAAGCAGAGAAGTGCTGTAGTAGCGGGAGGGAAGGTGCCAACTGGACACAAGAAAAAGTGTAGTACTGGCCAAGAGGTGGTGAGATAACTAGAGGAGTACTGGCCAAGAGGTGGTGAGATAACTAGAGGTAGAGGAGTACTGGCCAAGAGGTGGTGAGATAACTAGAGGTAGAGGAGTACTGGCCAAGAGGTGGTGATACATGGAGGTAGAGGAGTACTGGCCAAGAGGTGGTGAGATAACTAGAGGTAGAGGAGTACTGGCCAAGTGGTGGTGATACATGGAGGTAGAGGAGTACTGGCTAAGAGGTGGTGAGATAACTAGAGGTAGAGGAGTACTGGCCAAGAGGTGGTGAGATAACTAGAGGTAGAGGAGTACTGGCCAAGAGGTGGTGATACATGGAGGTAGAGGAGTACTGGCCAAGAGGTGGTGAGATAACTAGAGGTAGAGGAGTACTGGCCAAGTGGTGGTGATACATGGAGGTAGAGGAGTACTGGCCAAGAGGTGGTGAGATAACTAGAGGTAGAGGAGTACTGGCCAAGAGGTGGTGAGATAACTAGAGGTAGAGGAGTACTGGCCAAGAGGTGGTGAGATAACTAGAGGTAGAGGAGTACTGGCCAAGAGGTGGTGAGATAACTAGAGGTAGAGGAGTACTGGCCAAGAGGTGGTGATACATGGAGGTAGAGGAGTACTGGCCAAGAGGTGGTGAGATAACTAGAGGTAGAGGAGTACTGGCCAAGTGGTGGTGATACATGGAGGTAGAGGAGTACTGGCCAAGAGGTGGTGAGATAACTAGAGGTAGAGGAGTACTGGCCAAGAGGTGGTGAGATAACTAGAGGTAGAGGAGTACTGGCCAAGAGGTGGTGAGATAACTAGAGGTAGAGGAGTACTGGCCAAGTGATGGTGAGATAACTAGAGGTAGAGGAGTACTGGCCAAGTGGTGGTGAGATAACTAGAGGTAGAGGAGTACTGGCCAAGAGGTGGTGAGATAACTAGAGGTAGAGGAGTACTGGCCAAGAGGTGGTGAGATAACTAGAGGTAGAGGAGTACTGGCCAAGTGATGGTGATACATGGAGGTAGAGGAGTACTGGCCAAGAGGTGGTGAGATAACTAGAGGTAGAGGAGTACTGGCCAAGAGGTGGTGAGATAACTAGAGGTAGAGGAGTACTGGCCAAGAGGTGGTGAGATAACTAGAGGAGTACTGGCCAAGAGGTGGTGAGATAACTAGAGGTAGAGGAGTACTGGCCAAGAGGTGGTGAGATAACTAGAGGAGTACTGGCCAAGAGGTGGTGAGATAACTAGAGGTAGAGGAGTACTGGCCAAGAGGTGGTGAGATAACTAGAGGAGTACTGGCCAAGAGGTGGTGAGATAACTAGAGGTAGAGGAGTACTGGCCAAGAGGTGGTGAGATAACTAGAGGTAGAGGAGTACTGGCCAAGAGGTGGTGAGATAACTAGAGGTAGAGGAGTACTGGCCAAGAGGTGGTGAGATAACTAGAGGTAGAGGAGTACTGGCCAAGTGATGGTGATACATGGAGGTAGAGGAGTACTGGCCAAGAGGTGGTGAGATAACTAGAGGTAGAGGAGTACTGGCCAAGAGGTGGTGAGATAACTAGAGGTAGAGGAGTACTGGCCAAGTGGTGGTGATACATGGAGGTAGAGGAGTACTGGCCAAGAGGTGGTGAGATAACTAGAGGTAGAGGAGTACTGGCCAAGAGGTGGTGAGATAACTAGAGGTAGAGGAGTACTGGCCAAGAGGTGGTGAGATAACTAGAGGTAGAGGAGTACTGGCCAAGAGGTGGTGAGATAACTAGAGGTAGAGGAGTACTGGCCAAGAGGTGGTGAGATAACTAGAGGTAGAGGAGTACTGGCCAAGTGATGGTGAGATAACTAGAGGTAGAGGAGTACTGGCCAAGAGGTGGTGAGATAACTAGAGGTAGAGGAGTACTGGCCAAGAGGTGGTGAGATAACTAGAGGTAGAGGAGTACTGGCCAAGTGGTGGTGATACATGGAGGTAGAGGAGTACTGGCCAAGTGGTGGTGATACATGGAGGTAGAGGAGTACTGGCCAAGTGGTGGTGATACATGGGGGTAGAGGAGTACTGGCCAAGTGGTAGTCAGGCAGCAGTAGAGGTGGGGTACCGGAGAAGTAGCGAGGAAGAAGTGAGAGGAAGGAGAGGTGAGAGGAGAGAGCGTGAGGGAAGGCGGGGTAGCAGAGCAGGTAAGCCGTCACGGGGCGTGGTCGTCAAGGTGAACACAAGGAGAAGAGACCAACACCCCCGCCAGCCAGCCGCTCTACCTCCCCCGCTCCTCACAAGACAAGTTCCTCATATCCGTCTTCTTCACCTTACTTCCTTATGCACCTTCCTTCAATAATTACACCTCATTATTTCACGGCGCCATCGTCAAGCTATATACATACCTTTCTGTGTGGCCATTTTCTATTATCGTCCGCTAAAAATATTGGACAAATTTCCTTGAAATTTAGTTCTATCCAGGAAACGCACCGACACTCATCGGATTGGTTGATATATCCAACACTTGAAACCGCGAAAGCTGCCAAAATTGTCGACTACTTATCTTCATCACAAAATTTATGAAAAGACTTATTAGTACAGTGCCTCTGAGCACACTATGAGTTGGCCAACTCAGTAGTATTTTTATAAGCGCTGTTGGAAGGAAGGCGACTTCAACAGGATATTGGCCATTACAGCAAGTTTAAGAAACTACACAAGAACCATTTTACTCCAATATGATTCATTTCTTGGATTTTTTTCTGAAACTCAGGAGTTAAGAACCCCAATGACCGCCTAAAGGGTAGGAGAGTGTAGCTCCGGAGACTTGTTTACTGCGGTCTGTGGTGCTACAAGTATCCGGAAACGTCTCGCGCTATACTCCAGGTAATACAGTAAGGGAGACCCGCACTGTTTACTTAATACCCCAACATGTACAGTACTGTATCTGGCGTATATTCTACAGGCTTCTAACCCCGCCTCTCAGTTCAGTGATACAAGTCTCGTCAACTGACAACCTATTCATCCAAATACACCGCATTTTCTAACGTTTTATTAAAAAATTAACCTGAGTAATTTTCATTCACCCATATAAAATCATATTCACAAATAAAAAAGGGTAGAGCTCAACAGAACCTGAAACATGGTATTGTGACAAGCGCACTGCACAACAAGTTTGTTTAAATAATAGATCGCTGCCGTGACGTGTTGACACTGAGAGTTCTTGAATCTAACAACTGCAGGTCACCCCCACACTTGACACAGCACCAGATTCTACCACTTTTAAACTTTATATACAACCAGATGAATTTATAACACACACAATGTACTGTCAAACAACTAATTTCATTTTGTATCAACTTTAAATACAGTACAGAAGTGAACTCTGCCATATAGAGTAAATGCACTGCTAAAACAGTACGTTTTAGTTAATACAACAGAAAAATCATGAAAATTAAATCAGGATGTATGTAGCATTAAAAACAAGATGAACTTAAGAGGAAAACGAAAAAAAGATGGGACAGTTCTCTACCCAATACTTATTCTTCACAAGTAAACTTTCAATAAAATTTTTTTGTAGAGTTAAGTCACTATGAGAACTGTTACCGGTACAGTACTACCAAAGGAGCCGACGTTCACAGCCCTCATGAAAAGTATTAGTCAATCATGATCCTAATTTAACCGGGAACAACACACCGCCCACACCATCTGTAATGCTCTTCCTCTATTCGTCATAATCCACCACCATCAGTCTACAATTATTCAATACAGCTTTTGTCATTAATTATTGTAATATCCTTAAGACACCACTGTGGGTTCTCGGCATAACAAGACCAAACTCAAATCCCAAGTTCGCAACGCCCCTTACTCTGCCAAGAAGTCTACCGCGCTGAAGACGTAAGCTAGCTGCACACATCCCCAACTCAGCTGTCACACTCAAGGTATACGTGACCAGTGTAAATCACTCTGCTACTTGGCGGGTGAGGCAGTAAGGAGAGGCTGGGGGGGATAAGGCACGAGTTGGGCCAGACGCAACAACCCAGTTACCACTATCATGAACGACAGTGAACAACAGCGGACCAGTGACATGAACTACAGTGAACAACAGCGGACCAGTGACATGAGCGACAGTGAACAACAGCGGACCAGTGACATGAACTACAGTGAACAACAGCGGACCAGTGACATGAGCGACAGTGAACAACAGCGGACCAGTGACATGAGCGACAGTGAACAACAGCGGACCAGTGACATGAACTACAGTGAACAACAGCGGACCAGTGACATGAACTACAGTGAACAACGGACCAATGACGAACTACAGTGAATGAACGGACCAGTTGCATAAGCTACAGTGAACAATGGACCAATGAACTTCTCCATATACAAGTACACTCAACAAGGCGATAAATACCAACACTTAATTAAAAATTTAAACAGTTAAATATAACCATAAGTCAAGTGACCCCAGTGAACACGTTTATTACGAGGCAATTTGGATATTTCCAAAGGCAACATAACATATGTAATTAAGGTACCCTAGATTGGTGGTATGGGGGTGTTTACAAGACTATGCAAATCATTGAAAAAAGAGAGAGAGAGAGAGAGAGAGAGAGAGAGAGAGAGAGAGAGAGAGAGAGAGAGAGAGAGAGAGAGAGTGTGTGTATGTGTGTGTGTGTGTGTAGGGGGATCACATAACAGGCAGCAGGTGGGCGGTCGGTTTCCTTGGTAACAAATCTGGTTCTTCGCCGAGGTTGTCATTTTCACCATTTGTTATCTGAGATCAACTGGTAAACATCCATCGCCCTTTTCATGTGCTGTGATGTGATGTGCTGTGCTGTGATGTGATGTGCTTGGATATGATGAAATTAACGGGAAAAACACACTCCTAAATACATTACTACCACCTTCTCCCCGTGACGAGAGTACAGTGCTGTATATTTAATGCCATGGTTGAACGAATCTATCAGAGTAATAAATTAGGCTAATGGTGTTTAACAATCATTAATAAATAACACTGGAACTAATAGCGTTTAATACGAGACCAGAAAGTGGGGTTAAAAAATGGTACCAACGAAAAACTGAGAATTCAATTCCAATGAATATAAACGTCAACCCCCCCCCCCCGGCCTAAACGATGTAACAGAGGTGAGTGGAGAGGCAAGACTTATTTATATCAGTAGTAGAGGGAGAACAAAAGAGCCAAATTCTCCACATAAATACAAAAATTTGTACAGTATTCATCCATGTTATTACGGAAAACAAACCCTTGGGGAAACGTGTTCTGTGTAGCACATAAATCCCTCTTTATCCAAAAAATTTCCTTTTGTCTTTTTCCCAAGTCTTCCTTCCTCCTTCCAGCCTCCACCCAAACTTTGTTCTTACCGACCGTTGTCACCTTGCCCATCAAAACAAGGCTGTGTTGGGTATGACCTGTGGGAGACGCTGCCGGCGACACCTCCTGTCGTACCTCCGCCATCAATACGCTAAATTGGCCAGTTTTCAATTTGCGATCCAATATGGCAAGGTCCACCCAATGACACCCGCGACCGAGGGAAAGGGGACGCTCCTATATTTTCCAGGTTATTACACGAGTCAAATATGCACTAGAATGGCACTGTCGCTCGTTTAAAATCTTAATCCCAGCAGATCTGGAGGGATACACTCTCTGAATTGGACACGACCCGGAAAATCTAGTGGCGGCCTGACAAATTGGGGGAAGGGAGAGTTGGAGGGGGGAAGGGAGAGTAGGGGGGGGGGTCGGGGGAGGGATTAATAGTGTCAGTGATCGATGTCCCCCCCCCCACCATTAGTCTCACTGCTGCATACCCATCTGTGGCGGCCGCGTCTCCAACAACCACTGACTCAACCACAGGTAAACTCAACAACCACTGACTCAACCACAGGTAAACTCAACAACCACTGACTCAACCACAGGTAAACACAACAACCACTGACTCAACCACAGGTCAACTCAACAACCACTGACTCAACCACAGGTAAACACAACAACCACTGACTCAACCACAGGTCAACTCAACAACCACAGGTAAACTCAACAACCACTGACTCAACCACAGGTAAACTCAACAACCACCGACTCAACCACAGGTATACTCAACAACCACTGACTCAACCACAGGTAAACTCAACAACCAATGACTCAACCACAGGTAAACACAACAACCACTGACTCAACACGTAAACAATAGCCACAGACTAAATCACAGGTAAGCACAATAACCACTGACTCAAAAACAGGTGAACACAATAAACAATGACTCAACCACAGTAAACACAACCACAGGTAAAAACAACCACAGGTAATCACAATAACCGCCGACTCAACAGGTAAATAATAACCAGACTCAACCACAGGTAAACATAATAACCACTGACTCAACCACAGGTAAACAATAACTACCGACTCAACCACAGGTAAACACAATAACCACTGACTCAGCCACAGGTAAAGTCAATAACCACTGACTCAACCACAGGTAAACACAACAACAGGTAAGCACAATAACCACTGACTCAACCACAGGTAAGCACAACAACCACTGAATCAACAACAGGTAAATACTATAACCACTGACTCAACAGGTAAATACTATAACCACTGACTCAACAGGTACACAATAACCACCGATTCCACAGGTAAACACAATAACCACTGACTGAACAACAGGTATACACAATAACCACTGACTCAACAGCAGGTACACATAATAACTACTGACTCAACAACAGGCACACACAATAACCACTGACTCAACATGTACACACAATAACCACTGACTCAACAACAGGTACACACAATAACTACTGACTCAACAACAGGTAAACACAAAAACTACTGCCTCAACAGCAGGTACACACAATAACCAGACTCAACAACAGGTACACAATAACCACTGACTCAACAACAGGTACACATAATTAACACTGACTCAACAACAAGTACACACAATAACCACTGACTCAACAGCAGGTACACACAATAACCACTGACTCAACAACATGTACACACAATAACTACTGACTCAACAACAGGTACACACAATAACCACTGACTCAACATGTACACACAATAACCACTGACTCAACAACAGGTACACACAATAACTACTGACTCAACAACAGGTAAACACAAAAACCACTGCCTCAACAGCAGGTACACACAATAACCAGACTCAACAACAGGTACACAATAACCACTGACTCAACAACAGGTACACATAATTAACACTGACTCAACAACAAGTACACACAATAACCACTGACTCAACAGGTACACACAATAACCACTGACTCAACAACAGGTACACACAATAACCGCAGACTCAACAGCAGGTACACATAATTAACACTGACTCAACAACAGGTACACACAATAACCACTGACTCAACAACAGGTACACATAATTAACACTGACTCAACAACAGGTACACACAATAACCACTGACTCAACAACAGGTACACACAATAACTACTGACTCAACAGGTACACATAATTAGCACTGACTCAACAACAGGTACACACAATAACCACTGACTCAACACAGCAGGTAAACATAACTAGTGCACAGAAGTACACACACAAAGCACTCACTACCTCAAGGAGCCTGTTCTATATCATTTCCTCCGTGGCGCCTCACAGGAGAGGTTGTGCCGCTGATGGTTGACAGGTTCTCTGGGGACTTCAAAGATTAATTTTTGGTCGTATTTCTTAGACGGTTAGTTTTCTCGTGTCGTTTACGCCTGACGACCTCCAGTGTGAGCCCAAAAATTCATACATCATCTAAGACAACAAATGTGTTCATCTGTACCACTGACGTACTCGAAAGAAAACGCGATCACTGCCATTAAATTCTTAGACCGGTGAAAAAAAAAAGGTGTTATTGTTGAAGCTATACCGACTCAGGTATCGCGCCACCTCCCGCCGCCCCTGTACCCCACCAAGTAATTTGGGCGTGGGCTCATCGCTATTCAACCACCCGTCTATTGATCCCGACCAACTGTGCCAAGTTAAAAAGGAAATAATTTAGTATGCCACCACCAACCAGCACCCGCCATCACCTGTCCTCACTCATCCCTTCCAGTTTCCGCTCCTCCTCCTCGACTGTCCTTCTTCCTCTACACTTGGCATCTATCAATACTTCTAGTCGTCCTCCTACAGGCAGGTCCCAACTCCTCCACTTCGATACATCCATATTCTACTGTTATTGTCCCCAATCCATCCCCTTTACCTTTTATCATCTCATTAGCTGCACTAAATTCAACTAACTCTTCCCATGTCCACCTTGAACATTTCTAATTACAGCACCGACCCCTCCTCCTCCTCCTCCCCCCCTTCGTCACTGTGAATCTCCACCTCATTATTCCTCCTCTTTTCTTCCTTCAGCCAAATGTTATCTCCGCCCCCAATAACACAATTCTTAAACATTACCTTATAAGAATCACCCGCTACGAACAAGCGACGGTCGATAACGTCGCTAATTATGGCACTTTCGCGATGACAAGAGAAGAGGTGGCAACAGTTAATGGTAAATGACAGGTGCCACAATTAGACCAGTCAACACGGGAGAGACAAAGCACACAAACGCGACACACCAACCACACACTGTGACGGTCCGCACTATGTACACGTTAGTGATGAACTAAATATTAAACGAGGTTAAAGGAATAAGATGACGGCAACAACAACTTTACCACCACCATACAAACGGGAATTACGGATAGGACACAAAGCGTTTTACCAACGTTCGAACGCGAGTGGCGAAGGCCCAAAAACAATCCTTTTATCCTTCGAAATAAAACTAACGACCGATAACTCTCGCAGTTACAACATATCCAAGGTCTGTGCTTGTGAACAGAAAATACTCCTCGTGTTGTTTGTGCCGAGACTTGCTGTTTTATGAATCGGACACAACTATCAAACGGCTAGCAGAGATCCCAAGCCAAGGCTAGCTGTGTGTACGGGTAGTTTTAATCCAAGTACAGACAACGTACGCTGTGCGTGTGTGTGTGTGTGTGTGTGTGTGAAAAAAAGGGGGGGGGGCTGGACAAAGCAATAGGAGCGCAATGCGGTGGTGGGTGAGCAGTGGAGTGTGAAGTGGGTAAGATGTTGAGTAAAGGAGAAGACGGAGGTGGACGGTGATGACGGAGGTGGACGGTGATGACGGAGGTGAATGGTGATGACGGAGGTGGACGGTGATGACGGAGGTGGACGGTGATGACGGAGGTGAATGGTGATGACGGAGGTGGATGGTGATAACGGAGGTGGATTGTGATGACGGAGGTGGATGGTGAAGACGGAGGTGGATTGTGATGACGGAGGTGGACGGTGATGACGGAGGTGGATGGAGATGGTGAGGGCGACAACGATGTGGGAGAGGAATGGTGATAAGGGAAACGGGACAGGTGATGGCAGAACTTGTGAAAGGGGTGGAACAGATAACGGCGAGGCTGATGGGGGAAAGGGGACACACACACACACACACACACACACGATGGTAGAATCCATGAGGGCCAGGATTGATATGGTGGAGGCTGAGGGAGAGGGTTGATGATGGAAGCTGTAATGTTAGGGGACAGTAGTGATAGAGATTGAGAAGGACTGAGGGGAAAGAGAGCACACTGATGATGGTGGAAGCGAAGGAAGGGAGGATATATGGGGGAGGGATAATAATGTAGGATGTTGCAGCGGGAGAGTGGAGGGTGGTGCGGAGCAGTGACTGGAAGGCAGTGTGCCGTGCCGGGCCGAGACTGTGGTGGGTGTAGTGCAAGAGGCCACCACGAGGGGGCAGCAGCGGCTGGAGCAACAGGTGAGGCCAGCAACGTTTGTCGCTAAATTTAGATACGTACACACCCACCACTCCCCTCACGCCTACCTACCTGACTACCACGCCCAGTCGCCCCCCCCCCCCCCACTCTCTCTCGTTATACTACACTCGTACAGAACCGAGGATGGACTTCTACAGTAATGGTCCAGCTCCGGCAGGTGATATAAGCGGCCACTGCCACAACCCATCCATTGGCTCTCAAATCTTCAGCATCTCCCGTCACCTTTACAATACAAAGGTACAGAACATTTTAAATGGACTGTAGGTTTGGATAAAAAGATTCATAATTACACGGAATCTTGAGGGGTTGAACTATGGTTTTGTTTTCCCCTTAATGGTGTTTTAGGGCATGGTAAGGATATTCATAATTACGATAAGGGGGTTGTATACTTACGCTGGTCAGAAAGCTCCAATCCAACCCCCGAACACACAATAATCTGAGACTCCTTTACCAGTTACTATAACTTACTGTATGAAGAGAGATGCAGCCACAAACACCCCGACAGATACACCACCATAGAAGCAAGAGAGAGAGGGATCGCTATGATGTTCCTGTCTGACTTGGCGAAGTCGGACGCCCAATATATATTTTGGATGAAGCCAAACTTCAATCCTACATATAGCCCGCCACCCACACATTCCTACATTTTATTACCTGCAGCGAGAATAATTACCTTTGCAGGTAATTACAGCTTTCCTCCGTAAAACCGGTTTGGATGACCCACACCAAATCCCGATGACAAAAATGCCATTTCAATGACCGGTTAACACGTAATCTAATTAAGTGATGTAACACACAAATACTCACTTAACACACTAACAACAGAACAACGTTAACCATAATCCCACAAATTACTTATACGGATACAGCTGCACACGGGTGGCGGGAAAAATCAATAAAGGTAAACAAAGGACATAAAAAATTATGTGTTGCGCCAGTCGGGAGAATCTGAGTAAGTCGACGGAGCGAAGAACACTCCCGTTTTCCCTGGTGGCCCGCCACTATAGCTGGGGAGGGGACGTGGACTGACAAGGAGGGGCTGCTTCTAATGACTCGCTTGTAAATACATCTTCATTATTTACATTATGTTATGCCAAGAAAGGTAAATACAATTATCATTATCAGTTAAGTGTTAGTGCACATTCTTACTTCACCTTCTACTGTACTGTCATAAATATTAATTGAATTATTCACAGCAGCCGTAAATTACCTTTTTTATTATAATTCTTTTGTCGCGCGCCCCTTTTCCTGTTGGATTTATGTAACTCGGGTAACCTCGGCTATTCGTCCACTAACGAGGGCTCATTTATTTCAGCCGCGTGAAAGGCGCCGCCGGTCAACTATCTGATTCTGGTTATCTAAATGTAGTTAATAAAAAAATGCCTTTGTTAATTAATCTTTAATAGAAAATATAAAGACTCCATTACCAGAACCTATTAAAGTATTCTTGTACCTTAAATGTTAAAACTGTCTACGTGCGGTAGTTCTTAACATCAACTACTTTACCAGACGTTCAAGAATATTTCACTCGTTTACCGTTAAAAATAAAATCCGTATTTGCAGTACCTTCACTACTACTGTTCGCATTACATTGGCTTCCCAAATATGTTTAGTTTATTGTAATTACGGAGTCAATGATTGTTGCCAATCCTCATTATCATCAATCATAATTACTGTGCTATAATTCACTCATTAATTTACTTAGTTTATTGTAGTTGACATCAAAGGCTATGCGGGGCACCCAGAACTTAGAAAATAAAAGTAACTTTACTAATATTATTTGTTTCCAAATTTAATCAATGACCATTAGTGAAAATAAATAAGATAGTAGTCTATCAACCCCTGTGTACGGGGACCCCCTCTGGTCTGAATAAATTATAAGTGGTGTCCCCATAGTGAGGGGGTTGAAATACTTTAACTTGTAACATAATGACATACAATACATACATCTTTTGTAGTTTTTTTTAAAGTAGTCCCTTCTGGGCACTGTATCCGACCGTGCCCTTACATGTACTGTACACTCATGCTTGACGTACCTGCTTACTAACAGAGATGTTGGACAACCGCCAAATAACCTCTTCATTCTGACCTTGACTCAATTAAGAAGTTTAACTCGAGTAGTAAAATTTAAAAATGCTGAAACAGCCCAAAAACACTATTTGACTCCCACACATAAGAACGTCCACAGCTCGAGCCACCTACGTGCAGGGTTGTAATAACTCGTCTTCCTTAGTACTATTTATCCAAAATGAAACATGAACGCTTTACAACTTGTATTAATACCTTTAGTCTTGAGCAGCAATGATCATGGATATGAATAAATTATGAAGTAACAAAGGAACTCAAAGGTGGCAAGTTTTGCAGAAGCACGAGAGACCATTAGAAAGTAATTATATAGCTTTTGGAAATTTCACAATTAAAATTTTTAGGGCAAAACATCGCTTTTAGGAAGTACACGTACACGAGCTAGCTTTGAGGAAGTTATGGTAAAGTAGGTTCAAGGCACTAAAATAAAGTGTTGGTAATAAAAATAGTTCTTGGGTGGGATAAAATATTTTTTAAAAGATTAAAGTTAAAGGAATACAACGTTATTTGTGTGAGGTAGCTATTAAAAGCCCCGGTGTTGACAAAAATACCGGCATCACCATTTTACATAACTTAATAAATATACGAAGCTGACAGTCAGTGTAACTGCTTCAGTCAACGGCTCACAGACGACCCCAGATTGTCAACACTGTTGTGGTATAATTGGCAAGGTCTCAATAAAACAGCACACTATCAACACTGCACTTGTATAATGAGCCAGTCAAGTCACTGCTTCAGTCAACAGCTCATAAAAAACCTTCATGCTCTGCCACTTGGTATTTCACTATTATTCATTTAATAATATGGCAGGTATTAATGGTGAGCGGCAGCGTCCATCAGTTGACGGGTGCCTCCGTCCAAGGATGGTCAGGTGCGTCACCACAAACCTCGCTCGCCATTAATTGATTCCTCTAAAATTTCCAGAACTTAAATATAACGTGGTGCTAACACCAGTAAGTAATGCACGCTGTCTTTTTGGTGAGCACTGCCCGCTCTGTATTCATTGAGGCTTAAAACTGTTTACAATATATTAATGAGAATTATGTGCAGTTGCCTATTAGCGTTCTTCCTGTTGAAAATTAAAGCCGATATTTTAACAGCGTAATTTATAAAAAAAAAAATGGGCCATTACAATAAGCTGTTGAATTTCGCTAAACCATTAAATATTACATTCAAGAAAAGAACACTTTAATGGTTGAACTGTGGTGGGGCAAGGCCTTACCTCTACTTGGAGCATCTCCTCGTCGTCGTCTTGGGGGAGGTTAGCGGGGGAGATGGGGCAAACAGGGGGGTTGTTGCTGAAGGGCCTCTTCATAATACAACAAGGACTTGGGGGCCGGAGGCACTAGGCCAACTCTTCTCGGCTGATACCAACTCTTACACAACACACTATTTTTACACGAGGGCTTACCTGCAAAAAAGGAAAACAAAATTAATAACAATTTAAAACAGGTATTAATTGAACCTAAATAACCAATATTAGTAGTCAATTAAAATAAATCGTAAACCTATGTACCTAAATAGAAACTAATACCAGCATAATCATTAAAAACAAGTAGTTAACATATGTCTAGAGGCATTAAATTCAACGTTTAAATCATTAAAGAGAGCAGTAGGCGTGTGGGGAGTCCCGGTGGGTTAATGGCTGTGTTGGTGATGGACAAGCGCGACGGGGGAGACGCCACAATTTGTGGCGACGATGTGTGGTGACAGCCGTCATCACTCATACCGTCAGCGGCCCGTGAAGTAACCGCGGCCCCCTGTAATGCTCCCGTCACATTGCACCCCACACGCCAATAACAGGTCACCCGTTACACGATACAAACCACAACCATTACACACACACACACACGGTTCCGCTTACTCCCACTAAAGAATGTTATATCGATATAAGTGAGCACAGCGGTAATTACTATCATGTGAACATCCCTCTGACCTCAACACTACAGTCCAAGGAGATAACCAAACCACTGCCTTAATGGTAACAATTAATCACACGGGTCTACCGATCGTTTAGCACAACTTATCTCGCACGCACATACTTTAAGGTGACCAACCGAAGAGGTCAAAAACATCCAGGTGGTATGAAGCAGACGTAGCTGTACCACACACTGTGGCTGGACAGTGAAGTAGATGTGTAAGGAATGGAGGAAGCCCCACCCATTGGGGAGACCCGCCTAATGTGGGGCTTCACCAGGTTAAGCTATCAACAACCCGCTTAGCTATAAATATTATAACCGCATCTGAACATTCGCGCGGGCGTGTGCGTGTGACATGGAAAAACGTAACTCGAAAATCAGGAAATAATTTATTTAAGATTCTATGAAAGAAACTGTAGCAATAAGAAAAACACATGAAAATGCGATAATTACTGTTAATTTAGGTAGGGACTGGAAACAAAACAAATGTAAGGAGGGAGAAAAAATAAAACTGGGAGAGGTGTGACCCATCCGCCGAGGTTTGTTCATTACCCCTGACACCCTGGATGATGGCGGCTAGCAGTGTTACATTCCCGCAATGAATTATCACCCTGTCCCGCTACAGTAACCTGGAAACGCAGTATTTCAGTCACCCAGCGTCAGTCAGTGATCCAGTAAGAGATGGTGTCCTTTATTGGAGGTCAAGTAATGACGGCCATCGGGTCTGGGGAAAATTGGGTGACTGGGTGACGTGGATGTGGTGATGGCTGCGACTGGTGCTGTCCAAGACAAGGGGGTAATAGGAACTGAAGGCGAGGCTAATAATGACCTCGCTGATAGCAATTGGGAAAAGGTTTGTTGCAGCTTACTTGTGTTGTACAAGGTAAAGTAGTTTCGGGTGAGAATGAATAGCGATGATAAGGTTAATAGTGTTAACTCAGGAATTTTCTTTTTATCGTACGTGTTTGTGTTGGTGTGATTTTTTGTTTAGACAGTTACGAATGTCCGTGAAGTGTACGCGTACTTGGGCATATTGTAAGTGTGTGTGTGTGTGTCAAGTTATGCGGTATACTTGCCCCTGTACATACCGGTATATACTATACGTGCAAGTAAGGGACATTGGGTCAAGACGTCAGTGTTTCTTCATCCACAAGGTTAGTCTAACCGGCCACATGCACCGTCGCCTCCCATATTTAGAAACTAGTCAGGCAGGGCTCTTGGTTAGCTAGCTTCTCGACGCTGCTGCTGTGGGACGTCAACCCCACATTATCATCAACATTTGGTCCCCCCTCAGCCCCGCTACAAAGGGCAACACAAACAAATCACACCGCAACACCAGCCACTAAATACCTGCATCATGAACAGTCTATATTAACTAACTCCTCGACTTTTCTACAATACAGCAATTAATAAAATAGGCCTATTTCATTATATCAACCTTATTGCATCACTTAATTTGCACATAGCCATAAAGAACACAACGGGACCAGTCGGCCAGTATATTATGAGGCCTGAATTGGATGTAGTCGCAGCAGCTCTGGGTGGAGAAAGTGCACGTGGAGATTCCTCAAGTGTCAACTGAACCATGGTCAAGGTCATACACCCTCTCCCCCCACAAGTGATACTGGCAAGTTGTCAGCGGACTATTCTGACCGTGTTTAACTTATTTTCACCGTTCTATAAATGCGAAGAGATTAACTGCCCCCCACACAAATTCCCGATATACAATACAAAACCTGATCAAACGAAGAACACTTATGAGAATGAAAGCATTTGTGCCTTCCCCACCTTCAATTTAAGGCACTACAACTTATAGTATTACAAACAAATGTTAGTAAAAGCACCAAGACCATCCTCATCTTGTTCCCAACACAAGGTTAATATAAATAGATTGACACAGATTACAATCCTTGTTGCCAGCCCAGCATCACAATAATAATAATGACATGTGCACAAGCCTTTGTTTCCCACAAGTCATTTCGGCAGTAGACAAATCAACGTTCAACTAAACGCCAGTAGATAAACTAAATCTTCAATGTTTTGACCAGTCGACGACCCGGTGAGCCTTGAAGTGTGAAATATACTTAATCAGCTCCATTGTGACTCGCAATAAAATGTTCTACACTTATATGCAGACATAAAAAACAGAAAAGTGTAAGTGTTATGAGTAGAAAAGCCAGGAGGTGGCGGGCGGACCGACCAAATGGCGCGGTGTACGTCCAGTTGGAGCAGAGGTGCATCAGCTGAGAAGTAAAACTGGGGGCCAAGTGACAGCTGGAGCGACGGCCGCATCCCCAACACCAACCCCACTCTCAACAATAGGATACCCCCTCCCCTCCCAACACCTCACAGATACTGCACTCTACGCTCTCAAAGGAGATATTTCATTCACCCCTCAGGATATATCTCATTCTTGGGCAGGATATATCCTGTTCTCCCTCAGGAGGTATCTCATCCTCCTGGGGTTTACCTGAGATGGTTTCGGTGGCTCTTTTCTACCCCACAGCTGACTAGCACTACGCTATCCAGGTGACGAGTCGATCAGTCAGACTGTTGCTGCTACGTCCCTTGGGCCTGCACCTTCAGTAGCTTGTTCAGGGGCAATCTTCAAAGATACTCGTCACTGAACAGATACAGTATCTCACACTCCCGATAACGCCTTACGCGATAATGGTGATGAAATATACTAACAATAGGTAGAGGCGGTGACAAACATTTGCGTGATAATGCAACATTTCATTTCGCAATTTTAGGAAAGACCGATTTGGTGAAAGTTTCATTAGTCTAAAAGCCTGACGGCTCTTTGCCTTTGACATCCACAACACACGCAGGTCTGCCGAAAGCAGATATGAACAGTGAGGAAATAAAAACATGACAAGTATCCAGCAGGTGAGTACAGTATAGTAATGGAGGACATTGTCAAGGACTGTAAAGGTCACTGGTATATGACATTCTAAATAGCTGCCTACTTAAATAAAGGCAGACAAACAGCCTCCTAAGCTAACACACCACTACCTAACATGGTGTTTATTTATCTGAAAGTTGCTATTGTGAACAGTCGACTAGTAAATCCTTGCAAGATTCCCTTCTATAAACAAACCCACACGTTAGTGGCAATAGCGAATTGAAACTCATTTAGCCGGAAACACTCGTACGAAATGCCCCCCCCCCCCCCAAAAAAAAGAAATAATGGTGATTAATGCACTGTACTAGTTACCTCGGTGTACACACAGAGTAAAACTATCACCTCTGTCGGGATGTAAGTGACCGACTATATCAGCGTTCCAGAAGCTACTTTATAGATGCTGTTCTAAACAACACATTTAGGAATCGTCGCTACTGTTGAATTTTCATTCTCTGGTCACACTGACTGCACTCGTCAAAAACTTAAAAACTGGTTGGAAACTTTCCAAGATTTATCTGATTAGTCATAAATATAGTGCAGCAGGCTAGAATAAAGTCTGAAGGGGAAAATAAAGCCACGTAAATATTTGTCAAAGAAATGAGTGAAACTAGACAAAGTTTTATTGGTAATGAGAAGTACAGCGCAGGTTAGAGGTGAAGTCTGGGAGTAAGAGGAAGAAAAAGAGCACCTCTTGGGAGAAAGAATTCTTAAGGCAAAATCTTAAAAGGAAAAAACTTGAGGTTCAGTGAGATGCTGTTAGATTAGATGAGCTGGCATGGTTTAGTTAAACATAGGCTAGGCAGGGTAAGGTTTGGGTTATGCCGGTTTTCTTTCCTTGGGATAGGTTAGGTTAAGAGTAGTTTGACAGGCTACATTACGTTACATTAGAATAGAGGAGTTGGATTAGTTTAAGTGAGGGTGGTTTCTAATAGGTCGATTCATGGTGGGCTGGGCTAGATAAGGTTGGATATATTCAGGATGTTCTCGGTCGAGTCGGGTCAAGCAGTGGAAAAAATCTTGGGGGTAGGAAAATGGCAAGGGAGCGAGGACGTGTAAGTGTGGATGCGGCGGGCTCTCTTACCTGGCCATTACCGGTGTGGTTATTGAGACTAAAACAGGGATCCCGGCCGTTAACGTCACCTTCATAATGGACGCCACTGCTGCCTTCCTTCCCGGTTGAGAGAGAGAGAGAGAGAGAGAGAGAGAGAGAGAGAGAGAGAGAGAGAGAGAGAGAGAGAGAGAGAGAGAGAGAGAGAGAGAGAGAGAGAGAGAGAGTTTTCAAGTACACGGTGGCCACAACAAACGAGCCAGCCAGAAAGGAGTCGACTACGAGGTACAAGTCAATAAAACTGCGAGCAACAGTTGGTGGCAATATTTGTGTTGCAGGGGTAGCCGAGGTGGTCTAGTAAATTGGCTTAACTGCCATGTAAACCGGTTAAAAAGCGCTGGGGCCTAGAGCATGACCTACTGCTAAGGAACGAACGTCGCATTTTTTGGCGGAATTAGAGAAATGCGGTGAATTGTTGCTGTGGGGCAGGTAATCCAACTGTTACTGAAATGCAAGCTGGTGAAGACGGGTAACCTAGAGAGGGAATTACTTTTTTTAAAGAGGGATTAAGGGAAGGGGGTTGAATAGAAGAGGGGGTTGAAGGAAAGGGGAGGTTGAAGGAAAGGGGAGGTTAAGGAATGGGGAGGTTAAGGAATGGGGAGGTTGAAGGAATGGGGAAGTTGAAGGAAAGGGGAAGTTGAAGGAAAGGGGAGGTTGAAGGAAAGGGGGAGGTTGAAGGAAAGGGGGAGGTTAAGGAATGGGGAGGTTAAGGAATGGGGAGGTTAAGGAATGGGGGAGGTTAAGGAATTTGGAGGTTGAAGAAAAGGGGAGGTTAAGGAATGGGGAGGTTAAGGAATGGAGAGGTTGAAGGAAAGGGGGAGGTTAAGGAATGGGGAGGTTAAGGAAAGGGGGAGGTTAAGGAAAGGGGGAGGTTGAAGGAAAGGGGAGGTTAAGGAATGGGGAGGTTAAGGAATGGGGAGGTTGAAGGAATGGGGGAGGTTAAGGAAAGGGGGAGGTTAAGGAAAGGGGGAGGTTAAGGAAAGGGGGAGGTTAAGGAAAGGGGAGGTTGAAGGAAAGGGGAGGTTGAAGGAAAGGGGAGGTTGAAGGAAAGGGGGAGGTTGAAGGAAAGGGGGAGGTTGAAGGAAAGGGGGAGGTTGAAGGAAAGGGGAGGTTAAGGAATGGGGAGGTTAAGGAATGGGGAGGTTGAAGGAAAGGGGAGGTTAAGGAATGGGGAGGTTAAGGAATGGGGAGGTTGAAGGAAAGGGGGTTGAAAGACAGGTGTAAATTCAATGTTGATCGCGTTAAGGATTCCCAAGCTTATAGGACGACCACCAACCCGCATACCTCTGTACGTACCAAGAATTATTATTAGAAAAGGGCGGTGGAGAGCTTATAGGTAGGAAGTCCTACCACCAAGAAACAAAATGAGCACACCTTGGTCGAATTAGAGAAACGCAATAAATTCTCTCACGGTTGCTGGGAACTGCCTTGCCCCGGTAAATACCAAGAATTATTCTCTCGGGAGCTGGGGCTGACACGCTTGAACAAAATATTGAGCAACACGTAGCGGGTGTGTTAAAACATCGCCCGGGTGGCCAAAATGAACACTGGTGAGTTCTTTGGTAGTAAAGGTGGGTGCGGCGCATCCATCACTGACACTCGCCCTAACATACATACCAGTATATTATCCATTATCCTACAGGAATAGAATGACCTATGTTTATGTATATTTTGGAATTTGCTGTATATTCTTCGTCAATCACGATTTGTATACCCATAAGTAGACTAGTCGTTATTATTCATCCAGGTACAAACAACAATGCCTCTCTTTGCTTCCTATCAGGTTGACTATCCCCGGGGTATACCTGAACGTCGTAGCAGTGAATGTAAACCGTGAGGCGAGGTAACTAAGTAAACCAATGGGGTATAAATCATGAAGCAAGACAAAATGGGTAGCAATGGGGCGTAAACCATGAGACAGGACCAAGGTTCCTTCCAGCCGAGAAGCAGGTAAAGGGGCGTCACAATATCTGGCAGCCACGGTGAAGGCAGACGTCGGTCGGTCGGCAGGTGGTCGGTAGTCGGGTATCCTCCAAAGTGAACTCAGGAAAGGGGGGAAGGCTGGGGTAGGGGGTACGAGCGGGGGGTAGGGGGAGGGCTCACCCACCACGATCAATAGTGGGCGTGATGATGGTGGTGGTGTGTGTGTGTGTTTGATGAGTAGGGGAAAGGGGAGGGAGGGGTGCATCATACCACATAACATTACCCATCACTTTATACACAGTTTAACACCGCCACACTGTACCCAACAACTGGTCGCCACAGCCCGGCAGGCAGTAAGCTACGACCGCAGTGCCATGTTACACCGCTTCCCCTAATTCAATTGTGCGGTTCAAATGATTCACATCAAATACAAATAACCAAAACTATATCGAATCCAACTGAACGCAACTCTTTATAATCGTGGTGTTCGGAATGAGTTTGTCCAATAAACAAACACTATTATTACATTCCGACGAGCGAGGTTCGGTAAGCAAGGTGCGACTACCGAATATGTCAATCAGTTACTAGTATTTCTTTCTTATCTTCCGTCTAAGTTTATGCACTGCCAGGGTGCACGCGGTAAATTATCACCCCCACTCCACCTTCATTTGCATTAAAAATTAAAGCACTAACATTCCCTCCACAACAGGCGAACCCCCCCCCCCCCCACATACACACACACACACTTCCGCTCTTCAACTTCCTACCTTCTTCTGACCAACCCAACCGCCCCCTACCCATCCCTCTCCTCACTTTCCCAGGTGACCAATCCCCCTCTTCCCCAGGTGACTAACCAACTCCTTCCCCAACACAAACCCTATTAATCAATTCACCCCCGCCCCTCTTCCCAAGACTAGGAATGTCCCCCACCTCATACAGTAACGGGCGGACCCTCCCCCTCTTACACCACATGACGCTGCCACCCCTCCCAAGACACTGGGGTAAACAGCCTCGGCAGGGGAGGGGGGGGACGTCGCGTTACTGGTGGGTAAGCGTAAAAACAAACACGTACATCACCAATAACACCAAAATAGAATTCATTGCTCACAAACGAAGTAATTAATCGTGCCATGCCGCCTTAAGCAGCATTCAAGACGCTGAATCGTCACCAACATAACAATGGTGGCGTACGGGGGAGGAAGAAATATCCCCCAAGAACACCTGCCCACTACATACCAAACAAAGGAAAGGCCATTTGACTACGGTTTGGTACAGCCAGCACGCAGAGAGCCATAGGGTGCAACAAGTAAGTGCAGTAGCTAATTTATATATAAAAATCAAGTGAATTATTCGCACATACAGTAAATAACTCAAGGTATTTGTTTTTACTATCCAACTATTGCCTTTATCAAGAGGGCGGGTGAATGTCCCCTCACAAGAAGAACTAGGAAGTGATACTCGACATATTCCAAGTTTACAATTGTCTACTCCCAGGTAAACGTTATTACAGCATTTTTCCCAAGAGTCAAATTCAAAACATTACCAATTATTCCGTAAATAACAAAAATATGAAGGTAAACAAACGCCATAAAACACCAGTTACCAAATACGGTACATCGATAAATGAGCAAGACTGGCGACATGTAATAATCCTTCACAGCCAAACACCTTAACAAACGGTGCAACAAGCAAACGGTGAGGTTATTAATAGCAAACAGAGGGGGTGAGCGAGGAAGGACGGGGAGGGGGTGAGCGAGGAGGGTGGGGTGAGCGAGGAGGGACGGGGAGGGGGTGAGCGAGGGGCGGGGAGGGGGTGAGCTAGGAGGGGCGGGGAGGGGGTGAGCTAGGAGGGGCGGGGAGGGGGTGAGCTAGGAGGGGCGGGGAGGGGGTGAGCTAGGAGGGGCGGGGAGGTGTGAGCTAGGAGGGGCGGGGAAAGACATAGCTAATTAAATGACTCACTGTGTCCCACCCCTCCAACACCCTCGCCAATAATCATACTAGCAAGCGTCACATGATACTTCAAAACCCCTTTATGTGAGCTCAGCAGCGACAGTCAGTCAGTCTTGCGCATAAAACTAAGCTTCCCGACACACGATGAGCAAACGTTTCAAATTATCAATTGAATCGACGTAAAGGCGCTAAGTGGGAAAATGCTTTTAGCAACTCGCCGCCCCCATGATGCAGAAAACAGAATATTTTGTTTTCTTTTTTATAAACTTCGTAAACTCGGTGTGGGAACATTAAACAGACTCGGGAAGGGAGCGACGTTATGTAACAATTAAACTGAAAAAATTATCCTCCACGCTGAGCTGCCAACTTGTATTGATCTGGTGTACAAAGTTCATAAGAACATAAGAACATAAGAACATAAGAATGGAGGAAACTGCAGCGGGCCTATTGGCCCATACTGGGCAGTCCCGTTTACACCCAACCCCTATTGCTCATATGAGCATCCAACCTATGTTTGAAGCAATTCAGCGTATTCGAGTTAATGATGATATTTGGTAACTTGTTCCATTCATCCACTACTCTGTTTCCAAACCAGTGTTTACCTATTTCACGCCTAAATCTAAATTTGTCCAATTTAAAACCATTGTTACGAGTTCGCTCCTGGTTGGATAATTTGAGTACCTTTGTAATGTCCCCTTTGTTTAGCCCTGCCTTCCATTTATACACCTCTATCAGGTCGCCCCTCGCTCTACGTCTCTCAAGGGAGTGCAAATTAAGATGCTTTAACCTGTCTCTATACTCAAGGTTCCTGATACCCGGCATTCATTACTCCAACACTAAAACTGATACGATTCAAATCAATATTTCTTAATTAAAATTATAGAATTCCCTTAGTTATTTACATCACATGCATACACATACATAACACTAACACTCTTGGTGGTGGCACGTAAACCTTCGCCATCACCAGATCAATAACATGTATTGATCTGGAGTGTTTGGTGTTGTCCCATCCTCCCTCCCGGAGATAAAAGCATCACTAGGGGTGAGATACACGACACCAAACCTACCTAAGGGAAATGAAACTAACTTTGTTTCAATACTCTGCGCACTCTATGGTAAGTCAGTTACTAACATCAGTTTTGCAGATACAAGTAACGATGACATAATTGCAATATACTTAATAGTGCAAAAAGAATAATTAACAATATAAAGGTTAACACGTTACTGTACCAAACTATAATACTAGATTTTTCTCGAAGCTAAATACCAGTCAAGCTAGAAGAGCGAGATCAATCGAGACCCGATCTGCATCACTCTTAATTACTGCACTATTTTGCCCCCCCCCCCCCCCATCAATTTGCTTCCAAGCCACAAACAACATTTAGCGCTCAGATAATTAGTGCTGAGCAAGGCGTCACCACTGTACGCTCTCCCCCCACTAAACAACAGAGCACCACTGTGTTAACATTACCGGTTGTTGCTGTTTCAAAAGTGTTACAAAACCCTCTCTCGCAAGCCTTTTCATTCCACTGACAAATACCGGGAAAGTGGGGGAGGTGATCGTGGTAATCCCTGGTACTCTACAACACTGAGATTAACTGTACTGCTCTTACTACTACTACTAATGATGCTACTAAAACCCCGCCCCCGTGGTCCTTCTACCCAATAAATAAACCCTGATCGATAGTTGGTAATTAATACACGTAAGAAATAAGCGTGCGTGCGTGTGTGTGTGTGTGTGTGTGTGTGTTCCGTATACAGTTTAGGAACGTTGCAGGTCGTGATGCATCGTAACAAGTGATGGGTGTGACAAGACGCGAGTGGGACAGGAAGGACGAGGGAAGCCTGGTTGATGAAGAACGAGAGACTGAGAGGGGATATAGGGGGGGGGGGGTCTGGAAAGGGGGTGGGAGGGTCGAGGAGTAAAGCGGTTAACTGTAAAGCGAGCAGCTGGAAAAGGGGGGAGGGAGTGTGCATGAGCGCGTCGGGAAGGGCAATGGGGAGGAGGGTGAGCAGCTGAAAAAGTGCGTGTGGTGTGTGTGTTGTGCGCGCGTGTGTGTGTGTGTGTGTAAGCGAGTAAAAAGAAAGGGGTAATGGGGAGCAGCTGGAAAATGGTGGGGATGACGCGTGTAAGTATCGGGGTTCTGACTCGTTATTCACGTTTAACTGCTGTTACACTTCTCCTTAATCTATAAAGTGGAGCGTGAACATTCTTTTGGCTTAACATTCTGGGCAGGAAAAAATATTCATAATAATTCGGAAATTTCCTGACTTTACTATCCAAGTTTCAACACAAGATATCCTGTGTGACGAGTTACCACGGTCACTAGCCTTAGTTCTGAGATACTGTACTGAACGCCCATTATTTTGTTTTTAATGGGCAAGCGATTTTTTTTAAGGTGTGATACTTTCAAAATCGTGATTAACAATCTGGTGCAATGTACGAGAAGACGAAAACTAGGAGAGAAAGGTAGTAAGTAGGGGGCAGGAGGGAGTGTCGCCACGCTGGCTCGGCGCCAACTCAGCCCTGCCCCGCCCACGCCTCCCAGACACAACACACGCTGCCGCTTCCACCACCCTCGACAACTAACAGTCACGCACCACATGCACTTCCTTCTCTTGTACTTCACCATCTCCAACAGCGAGATACATCACACTAATACCTTGTTCTTCTACTGTACTCAGCCAACACTAATACTCTCCACACCCAGGATAGCAACACATCTCTACATTATATCAGGCAGCTATAAAAACATCAAGCTTCAATGTTTTCCCATCACCATTAAGCCTAATAGTGCACATACCAAATGGCGACTGTTGCAGTACTGCTGGTATTCAAACTTAAGAACTCCCCCCCCCCCCCTCTCGACTAGCTACCCTTCCAACCATCAAATATAACACGTTCATCACAGAAAGTCAATTATACAATACAACAACTGTTATCATAAACATATTAAACATCAACTTTTATCATAATTTTGGTCCAAGTACAAATTACGCCGGTTAGGTGGCAGGGGGAAGTGGGCGGGGTGCGTGCTTGCAACTTCCGGAGCCGGGGAGGGGGAAGCAGGGGGGGAGGAGGCACGAGTGAGAAAAGCTCCACCTGGCAGCGGTCAACTCACAGTCATTCGGGCTGAAGCCAGGCTCACGATTTATGGCCACGAGTGATGGTGCCTTCAAATACGACACACTGAACATTCGTGCAACTGCTAAGAGCTAAAGAAAATCACACGCTTTCCCCTCACACGCCCTTCCCATTTGTCTGGGTGGGGGAGAGAAGGTGGTGGAAAATTGGCTATTACGGGCTGGCAACCCTCTCAGTGGTCCAGCCGCCCGGGGGATAATTCAATATCGCACCCCTCACGACCCCCCTCCACTGTCCACGCCCTCGGTCGGAGGGTCATGGAGGGGTAGTATGAAGCATATGATGACAAACACGCACACTGACAGCCCACCACACACCACTCCGCAAGTTTGAATGGACTACACCAAGTGTCTGTGTGCGGTGAGATAAGGAATTCGGAGGGACTGGGACAATGGGCACTTATATGGACTTGCACCCACCAATCTGAAAATCTGTATCGAAGTTTCTCAATGACACCTAAACCGTGAAGGAAATATTTGGCTGATGATGAAGGAAGTTGTTGGTGATGGTACGGGCACAGCAGAATTCTGGTGTTATTATGGTAAACTAATAAGGAGTATAGTAATACGACTTAACTACGGAGAAGACTAGGGAAGAGGATGTCTGGATGACTATGTTGTAGTATTATGATAAAGCGCGGGGGGAGAAAACGTTGTTACGTGGAGAAGTACGAGAGCAGGCGGAGGGGGAGGGGGGGGGGGCAATAAATAAAAACTTGAGGTTTTACCAGCACCCGCATGTTGGAAGGTCAGGTAACGACGTCAACCCAGATTACACTGCTACCTTGTTCTTAAATTTAGGCGTGGCATAACAAAACGGCCTGTTGCTGTCTCAGAAAATGTGACAGGATTAAACTGCAAACTTTGGTCATTTCCGAATTTCGACGACCTCTGATAACTGTATTGACTGCCACAACATTTTTCTCCTAAAAAGGAGATTTTTTTTTAGGGCTTCACAAAGTCCTAAGTACCCCCATTATCTTGTTTCTCGCGACGATACAAACATTCCTCAAGGCATCACTAAAATAAATGAAAGAAATGTCAACACTTAATCTCTCTCTTGCGTCAATGGAAGTTAGGTGAGTGAGGCCCCGCACCCAAGCCAACCTCTCCCACCCTCGGCGACGAACAATGAAGCCGTTTCCTAGAACCTGGTGACGTCAGCCTACTAGGAAATACCTCACCCTCCCTGTCAACTGCAACACCTGCATTACTATTTCAGAGACAGGAACCGAAAGATAACTATATCGCTAACGCCCACAAGCCTCGCCTCGCACCCCCAGCATCCCTAAAAAGGACTTTAAATGAATACTATTTAAAGGTTATTCCTCATCAATCTACAAATATTTACCCAAATAGTGAAGAAAAAATCCGCCTCTTGCCTTATGCTTGACCTCCAACTGCTCGCTCTGGTGAGGTAACCATGGCGTGTGACCGGCGCATGAATTACATCAAGATGGCATGCAGACCAACGATAACAAAGATGGTGCGCTTCATCAACTGATTGTAATGGGGATGGCGGGGGCGAAACATGAAGAATGGAGGAAGGAGGGGGGTGGGGGTTGACTCGGTGTTACACATGGCGAGGACTGGAGTGAGAGAAGCGAGATAGGACGGAAAGGTGAGTAGGTTTGGAGGAAGGGGGGAGGGGGGAAGTGTACGGTAGGATAGTACTGTTGGAGTAAATAAGATGACTGGGATGGGGCAGTTGAGAGAGACGAGGATTGGGGGTTGTGGAGGTAGATGAGAGGGTGGTCGTGGAGGACGGTGGGAGAATGATACCGTGGGACTGGGCTGGTGATGTGAATGAACACAAGAAAATTTGACTTTAGGGTAAGACAAATATGAAATAAGTGAGCGAGGAAGAGGGAAGCTGATTTGGAAGTAATTGAGGGATAGGATAGAAAAGTAAACCAAAACTGAAAAAGTATCCCAGGGGTAGATGTGGGAAACACCTTGGGAATACACAACAGAACTCCCTTAATATCACTAAAGCTCTAGTACTGGTTTTGTAACGGTGATGGGTCTAACTCCCTTCAACCAAGTGTATCCCTGACACATCTGGACATCACAGCCCGGGACAGTATCAAGTGAAGCCTCCCGGAAGCACTGGCTGACCATTATCGACACAAACAGAGGCCAAACGTTCACCAAAATCGATTCAGAGCTGCCGGCGAGAGGGAGATGGGAGAGAGGATATCAACAGTGCTTGTAGTGCAGTAGGACTTGTTAGTGGACCAGCATCAATGTGGTAAGGGGCTATAGAGGGTGAGTATACAAAGGCGGGAAGGAAGGGTCCAACAGAACCAACACCGGAGTGAACATATTCCCTTATATCATTAACATAACATTAACTGTACTTTATTAACTTAGGACAGAAAAACGATTACAATTACAAATCTCATTTTTTATATATATAAATTTTGGGAAAATGGTCTTCCCACACAACTTCCACTTTTGTCGCTACCTGATCATGCCCCAGAAAGGCAAATCTCTCCAGGTATAGAGAACGTGGAGCCCAGCCTCGAATGTACAGAGCACTGAAGGACCCAATGTGCGGTTCAATAAGGACGAACTAGTTACGCACAGATGAATTGTCGGACATTCTCCCCGAGGTACACAATAAAACCACGGGTCGTCTTCTTGCAGACCATATATATCGTTCGTTACCATCAAACACTCGATACTGAGGTCTGGAAAACATGTATATTTGACAACAAGGAAAGGTTGTGAGAAACCAAAGAAAGTAAACGAGGAGGTGTAAAGGAGTTGTGAGGACTAAAGGAGAAAACCCGAAGTTCAGAAAACTATTGTGAAAGCACCAGAGACTCGTGGGAACAGTGATGGAAGGACAATGAATGTGGACAAGTACCGGGGCACACACAGGCCTGGGTATAAATAAGGGCCGACTTGGACAGAAAGGAGCTGTGCTGGAGGAGGGGCGGGGGGGGGGGGGTTGCTAGGTTTTGATAAGAGATGTGAACCTCAGTAAAATTAAATAGCCCTGACAAATTTTGACCGAGAAAAAAATTAATAGGGTTAGCCTTCATCAAAAGCCTTGGTATCAATGTTTCCCAGACATTAAGATTGGAGGAACAGTGAAAAGGTGCAGGGGGGGAGGGGGGGGTGATGGAATACTGGCTGGGAACTCGTCAGGCGGGTGAGATGGTGGGGGTGAGGGGGGGTGGGAGTGTCGAGTGACGCAGGATAATCTGAGCGGCTTGGGCGGGCTGGTGGAGCTAAACGTTATAGCCACAAAGACGTAACCCAAACCTCCACACCACCTCCAGCCCATACCGCCAGCTGCTTACACACAACACACACAATTCGCTTTTCATGGTCGGCCTGCCGTCAATTAAATAAACAAATACTTATAAATACTTATAATGTATACAGCCTTAACAACATCAACCTAGAGAAGTCGACTTGTGAAAGAGACCTAGGGGTACTTGTAAGCCCGGACCTACGGCCTAGAAAACAGTGCGTTAATGTTCAAAATAAGGCAAACAGAGTATTGGGTTTTATATCTTGAAGTGTAAGTAATAAGAGTGCAGAGGTCTTATTGCAACTATATCTTGCGCTAGTCAGGCCGCACCTCGATTATGCGGTCCAGTTCTGGTGCCCTTATTATAGAATGGATATAAATTCACTAAGAGTCGGTGCAGCGAAGAATGACGAAAATGATTCCGGGACTTAGAAACCTTCCATATCAGGATAGGTTAAAGAAACTGAACTTGCATTCCCTAGAAAGACGAAGAGTGCGGGGAGATATGATAGAAGTATTTAAGTAGGTGAAAGGAATCAATAAAGGGGATATAGATAAAGTTCTTATAATATCCGAGCAGGATAGGACTCGGAGCAACGGATTCAAGTTGGATAAGTTTAGGCTTAGGAGGGGGATAGGAAGAAACTGGTTCACAAATGGGGTGGTGGACGAGTGGAACAAGCTTAGCAACTTTGTAGTAAGTGCGGGAACTCTGGAAAGTTTCAAAAGGAGGCTGGATAGATTCATGGATGATAGAGAGTGGTAGTAACTCTCGACAGGAGCTGCCATGCACAGGCCAACCGGCCTATTGCAGACTCCTTATTTTCTTATGTTATGTAAATTCATACACAACCTCGGTCGATCGCGAACCACTTTACATGGCGTTGGTGTGTGGGATTTGTCCTTAATGTCTAGCAGCACTATATGAGTCCTCCACAACCAGATGCATCCCGGGTACACGTACGGTGCACAGTTAAAACACACACACAAACAAACAAAAACAAACACACACACACACCACCGATGGGTCAAGACGGGTCAGACGCACCTGGCGCTGCTCAGCAGCAGCCACGTCAACTATTATGTTGGCCCAAACCAACTCCCTCCCCTGAACCCTCCTCCCCACCGGAATATCAACAAGTTCTGGCCAGAGGTTGCTATTTCATTTGGGAAAGGAATGGAACCAGTGTTGAATAGTGGTGAACAGTGCTTAAGTCAGTGAAAAACAACTAGGCAGTTACAGTTGAGTCTACCCAAGCTAACCTTCACACAGTGAGGTCCCAGGTACCCAGTGATAATTCCCCTGAGACTCCACGATAGAGAGGCCTGGGACCACACCTAACCCACTTGGTGTCCCCATGAGGCTACGACACCACGTAGTGAATGAGTTGCTACAGCATCATGTGAAGTTCCTCATAACACCATCTGTGAGAGAATTACTACACCACGTGATGCCCCTCATAACACCATCTGTGAGGGAATTATTAAGCCATGTGATGCCCCTCATAACACCATCTGAGGGAATTACTACGCTATGTGATGCCCCTCATAACACCATCTGTTAGGGAATTATTACAGCACATCAGGCCCCTCATACACCATCTGTGAGGGAATTACTACACCACATCAGGCCCCGCATAACACCATCTGTGAGGGAATTACTACACCACGTAGTAGGCTACCGAGTGCTATAGTAGGATCGAGGACGCTAGGGAGCTTCATAAGAACATAAGAACATAAGAATGGAGGAAACTGCAGCGGGCCTATTGGCCCATACTGGGCAGTCCCGTTTACACCCAACCCCTATTGCTCATATGAGCATCCAACCTATGTTTGAAGCAATTCAGCGTATTCGAGTTAATGATGATATTTGGTAACTTGTTCCATTCATCCACTACTCTGTTTCCAAACCAGTGTTTACCTATTTCACGCCTAAATCTAAATTTGTCCAATTTAAAACCATTGTTACGAGTTCGCTCCTGGTTGGATAATTTGAGTACCTTTGTAATGTCCCCTTTGTTTAGCCCTGCCTTCCATTTATACACCTCTATCAGGTCGCCCCTCGCTCTACGTCTCTCAAGGGAGTGCAAATTAAGATGCTTTAACCTGTCTCTATACTCAAGGTTCCTGATACCCGGGATTAGTCTTGTCATTCTCCTCTGGATTCTTTCCAAGGATTCTATATCCATTCTGTAATACGGTGACCAGAACTGGACTGCGTAATCCAGGTGTGGTCTCACAAGAGCAAGATACAGTTTTAGGATGACCTCGCTAGTCTTGTAACTAACACTCCTTTGTATGAACCCAAGTACTTTATTAGCCTTGTTAGGAGCAGAAACACATTGTTTACTTGGCTTAAGGTTCCTACTTATCATTACTCCTAAATCTCTCTCGCAGTCGGATTTCTCTATGGCATCGTTGTTCATCTGGTATCTGGTTTCCCTGTTTACATTCCCTATACTGAGTACTTTACATTTGTCAATGTTGAATTTCATCTGCCATTTTTCAGACCATTCGAAAAATTTGTTTAGATCCTCCTGTAGTTTTGCCGAGTCCTCGTCAGATTTGATAACACGTCCTATTTTAGTATCATCAGCAAATTTACTTATGTTGCTGTCTATGCCGATATCTATGTCGTTTATGTATATAATAAACAATAATGGTCCAAGTACTGAGCCTTGGGGAACTCCACTTGTGACGTTGCTCCAATGGGACTTAGTGCCGTTAATGCTCACTCGCTGTTTCCTGTCCTGTAACCACGCCCTAATCCATTTAAGGATGTCACCTTTGATGCCATGAGCTTCTACCTTTCTAATTAGTCTTTCGTGGGGTACTCTGTCGAAGGCTTTGCTAAAGTCGAGATATACCACATCATAATTGTGCCCCTCGTCCACTGATTCGAAAACTGATGAAAACAATGTTAATAGATTAGTTAGGCAAGAACGTCCGCTTGTGAAGCCATGCTGGGAATCATTGATCAATCTGTGCTTCTCCAGGTGATTTCGAATAGAGTTTGAAATGATTGCTTCCAGTAATTTGCCTACTATTGATGTTAGACTGATTGGGCGGTAGTTAGAGGATAGTGATCTATCCCCCTTCTTGAAGATCGGTATTATATTCGCTATCCTCCAGGATTCTGGTACTACACCTGTTTTTAAGGACATGTTAAACAACTTTGCTAAGGGCATACTAAGCTCTTCCTTACATTCCTTTAATACTCTGGCAAATATCTCATCGGGACCAGGTGACTTATTAGGCTTTAGTTTGTCTATTTGCTTACTAACATCGTTACTAGTCACTACTATCTCACTTAATTTGTTTTCTTCACTATCTCTGAATAGAGTCGGTGCCTCGGGTATCATGTTTAAATTTTCGCTGGTGAAAACTGTTGAAAAATATTTATTCAAGACGAAGTTGGATAGGCACATGGAAGTGCTGGGATGGGTGTGAAAGGGATCTGCCCTGTATGGGCCAGTCGGCCTCCTGCAGTATCCCACTTTCTTATGTTCTCATAACACCATCTGTGAGGGAGCTAGTACACCACGTGATGCCCCTCATAACACCACCTGTGAGGGAGCTAGTACTCCACGTCAAGCCCCTCATAACACCACCTGTGAGGGAGCTAGTACACCACGTGATGCCCCTCATAACACCACCTGTGAGGGAGCTAGTACACCACGTGATGCCCCTCATAACACCACCTGTGAGGGAGCTAGTACACCACGTGATGCCCCTCATAACACCACCTGTGAGGGAGCTAGTACTCCACGTCAAGCCCCTCATAACACCACCTGTGAGGGTAGTACCACTGATGCCCCACCCCTGTGAGGGAGCTAGTACACCACGTGATGCCCCTCATAACACCACCTGTGAGGGAGCTAGTACACCACGTGATGCCCCTCATAACACCACCTGTGAGGGAGCTAGTACACCACGTGATGCCCCTCATAACACCACCTGTGAGGGAGCTAGTACACCACGTGATGCCCCTCATAACACCACCTGTGAGGGAGCTAGTACACCACGTGATGCCCCTCATAACACCACCTGTGAGGGAGCTAGTACACCACGTGATGCCCCTCATAACACCACCTGTGAGGGAGCTAGTACTCCACGTCAAGCCCCTCATAACACCACCTGTGAGGGAGCTAGTACACCACGTGATGCCCCTCATAACACCACCTGTGAGGGAGCTAGTACACCACGTGATGCCCCTCATAACACCACCTGTGAGGGAGCTAGTACACCACGTGATGCCCCTCATAACACCACCTGTGAGGGAGCTAGTACACCACGTGATGCCCCTCATAACACCACCTGTGAGGGAGCTAGTACACCACGTGATGCCCCTCATAACACCACCTGTGAGGGAGCTAGTACTCCACGTCAAGCCCCTCATAACACCACCTGTGAGGGAGCTAGTACACCACGTGATGCCCCTCATAACACCATCTGTGAGGGAGTTACTACACTACGTGTCTGCTGTTCAACACCTCAGCTCACATGATCTACATGTGTAAACATTAATCTGTATGTTCACTGTATGTTCCTTCACATTTCTCTAATGAAGGCTTTTGTTAAACAACCAATGTATGTAATAAGTCATTTATGTCCAATGTATATTTTCAGCCTTCGGGCTGCAAACTTTTTCAATAAACCGTTTATTGTTATTGTTATTATTATTATTATTATTATTATTATTATTACACACACACACACACACACACACACACCATAAGGAGTCTGCAATAGGCCGGTTGGCCTGTGCATGGCAGCTCCTGTCGAGTTACTACCACTCTCTATCATCCATGAATCTATCTAGCCTCCTTTTGAAACTTTCCAGAGTTCCCGCACTTACTACAAAGTTGCTAAGCTTGTTCCACTCGTCCACCACCCTATTTGTGAACCAGTTTCTTCCTATCTCCCTCCTAAACCTAAACTTATCCAACTTGAATCCGTTGCTCCGAGTCCTATCCTGCTCAGATATTATAAGAACTTTATCTATATCCCCTTTATTGATTCCTTTCACCCACTTAAATACTTCTATCGTATCTCCCCGCGACCTGCCCCTGCCACCTCTTGTATCTGATTGAGTTTCTGCCACAAGATTACCAGTGAACAGTGCATAAAGACGTGCATTATTTTCGACGACAGACAACACCGAAAATATATTTGTTATCAATGACGTACACTAAACTTAACTCTCTTAAACCCGCCCACCGCTAAGCCAAACATATACGAGTATCATCTACAAAGGAATAAAAAATCATAGATGCTTAAAAAATAATACGAATTTCAGCTCTTGTTCTTGATAAATCTAATTTGTGGTTATTACGACTGAAGAGTGAGTGCGGCGGCCGCGTGGACAGCGGGTTGGTCTCTGTTCCAGGGTTTAGTAGTTCGATCCCCGAGCACTCACAGTTCACCCAGCCGTAATGTGCACCGAAGTCTACAACCTAGGAGAGTGAATGCGGTACCGGTCACGCTGCCTCCTTGTGTACCGAAAACTGTCCCTAGCGGGCAGTCATGCTTATGGGGCTCTGTCATTATTGAAGAAATCATAAGCCAGGGAGAGAAGTGTTCAATTCCTTAACTTTAGTCTTTGACACTCACGCCTGACGTTTAACATCATTATTACCACCTTCCAGTTACAACTCCCAATGTCTATATAAACACAAGTTAGTGCCCTGTGTACTTTTTCCTTTTAGAAGTGCATAAAGTACACTCCAATATCCCAAACGCCTATATAAGATCGCAGTGTTTCTAAACCCAAGTAAGCTTCCATCGGAGATAACGCTTCATAATCAAAGCCCTTTTCCTCCCTCTCAATCACAGCCCCTCACTCCTTCACCACCCTAACCCCTTTCATCCCTCACCACTCAGTCCTTACATCACACAGAGGGCAGTAGAGGAGGGGCCCACTCCCCCTAATCCCCGCTCCGGCCACGCCCAGCAACTACAACCAACACTCAAATTTTACATAAAAAAAAACTATCCCAACCCTAATATGCCCTAATGTCCAGCGAAAACTAGTGATCCAACCAAGCGGGAGTTCTTACTCGAGAAAATACATATGCAACGCTTAAAAATAACCCTCCCAGCCGTTCTGGGGTCCATTGCGTCAGTTAGATGGGGGTATAAAAAGCGGGGTGGCAGGGCGTGGCTCCTCTCAGGTGTCTGCCAGCCTGGCGTCTACCTACCTACCGACACACACGGTGACGCCCAACACCCGCTGGCTTCGTGTTTGGCACCCTACCACCCCCCCCCCCTCCTCCACAACAAAACCTTACACAACCGCTTACCCTCACACCACCAAAACAAACACCAACTCTCCCTAATACATAACATATACTTCCCCCACCCTTCTACACACACACACACACACGTAAACTATAATTTGTATGTTCAATTCATGGTCCTTCTCCTTTCAGTAATGAAAGCTTTTGTTAAACGACCCACCTATCCCATGTCTTTGTTTGTAATAAATCATTTTTGTTTAATGTATATTTTCAGCCTTCGGGCTGCAGAACTTTTTCAATAAAACCGTTATTTATTAGTATTATATTACACACACATTCAAACGTGTACACAGGAAATATAATTTTCGTACAGCATTTTCACATTGAACAAACATTACTTAGGGCTGGGCTGAAGTTTTTAAGTGTGTTACTTGTAAGTAAGATGGTGTGGGCAAGAAACTATACAGATGGCGTGGCAATAACCCGGGCGAGGCCTGGGCGGTGTCAGAAGCAGCTAGCAAGGGGAACTTGGCGTGACTTCCGCGGCAACCTTGGGGTGTCCCCACAACTTCCTGTGTGGTGGTGAGGTGGGGGGACGGGTTTCACAGTGATGTGGTTCAGTGCCGCAGCCGTATCACCAACTAGAGACACAGGTATTGATCAATGCCCTTATCGCAGCCACACGAATGATGACACCAAGATATACTTTTATCCTGTCACCCTCACAGCCCGCCAGGAACACTCCCACTCAACCATAAACAACGTATTCCGCGATAAATTTTGGAAACCTCACGATACCTGCCACACTATGGAACAGACGATCATAAACTTCATCACTGAGGAAAATGTTCTTTGCTACTGAACTAACGAAAAAATAAGTTACAATGAAAATTAAAGTTACTACACAAAATAATACCCAAAGCTCCTTAGCGGTAATTTATAACAATACTTGCAACATGTTCCAACAAATGGAGGACCTGTAGCTGACCTGTCGTGCTGGTAAAGCTTGTGTGTACGAGTGACGGGTGTTATTACCGCTACTTCAGGAAGACGCTGACCAATACTGTGTTACAAGATAGTTTCTTTCGTAAAAATGCAATGATGAGACTAAATATTTTAAGATAAATTCTTCAAACTTTCTCGCCGTAACGCCCAATCCCTGATAAAGTCTCCAGTGACGGTGACAGTAACTCAGGCACTGGTGTATAATATTAAACATGGTGGTGGGCGTGACACGTGGATCAGTAGTATTCAGTATCGGTTTACAGTAGTTTACCAACTTCCTGTGTTGATAACCTGTACCCTGTGGCACGTTGCGGCTACCACCTCTCACCCTCGCCAACATGACTTTTCTCACCTGGCTCAACAACCTCTTCCGCATCACTCATCCTGGCACTCAACGGATATAAACTTTGACAATAACAACTGCATAGCATCCTTGACACCAGTCGCCACCACAGGTTACCCCGTATATTAACTGCAGCCCGCCGCCGTCACCTGCATCACACCGAATATAGGACAAAGGTTTCGTCACCAGACGATGGGATATATCCGTCAGTTTTTATACAACTTTGCTTTAATTTCACAAGCCAGCTATTTTGACAGTATATAATTGTATTAATTTCAATCATTCATTATAATAATACTATTCGTGTTTGGTTTTTTAGTTGTAATTTCACCACTCATCAACTTACTCGCAGTTGGGCCGTTTGTCCGTTCTTTATTAGTTCGTTATGACCTTTATTGTCCGCAGTGTTAGCAAAGGAGGAAAGCTGTGGAAGAAACTGCCATTATCTGGTTGGGTCACGCTGGATAACAGACCCTTCCCAAGTTTGTCCCTGGACAGGAATCGAATTCGAGACAATAGTTAAATAGTAAGTGTTACGCACGTGACCACTATACCACGGACACACACAACGTACCGGGTAAAAGGATCTATTTTTTTTTTTGTGTGGGGTGGAGTGAGCAAGAGGTGTTACAGCAACATGGAGGCTCTGCAACTAACCCTTCTCGGCCCCTCGCTGGCCTCGCTACTTCCTGTCATATCACCGCACACAACTCACACAATATTCACGACACTACACGCACCAGACGGGATGCACAAATACCCACCAGGATACACTCGCGTAACAAGGCAGAAAGTACACAAACTCCTACGTGTAAATGGCCAGGACAGTGTTATACCATCAGCAGTCATTTCCACAACATATTTATCGGCAGGACATGCATACAGAGGCCAACAGAACTCAAGGAAGGCCAGACAGCTACTCCTCAACGGCGTGAGAACCAACAACCACAACACACCTACAAGGGACCACTATATTGGATCCTGTAATAATATTCAGCACCATACAACACTCCATCAAATATTACCAACAGCTTACTAGTGTCAACTGACATATACAGTATACTGTGAATAAAAAGATCATTCACAGCTTGTCACGAAAGTGCTGACATGTACAACGAGGAAGAGAACAACTGCACACTATAAGAATGTCAACTGATGCGACAAAGGCTTCCTGCTAGAAGTCAGCAGTGAGCGTAGCATTATCCTTTTTGATTGAAGTCGTAGAAGGTGGCGAGGTGTGGCAATAATTGTGGTTCTCGGTAGATTACGTCAGAGGCAACAGCCAGCAGCGTGGTGGTGGTGTGGCCCACTAGTCTTTGTTGCCTGTACACCATCACCCCGCCTCACTACCTTGGTCCTCCGACAATCGTAATTAACAATACAGTACTCTTCTGCTTCCATGTTATCAACCACCACTCTACACATTACCTCACATCGAGGCTACATTCTTCTCTCTTAATTTATAAAAACCCTCCGACACCAGCGACAACAGGATATTACGACCCCTATATACCCATCGCTGAGGCCTTCTCTGGACAACCAAAGTGGTACTTCCTTTTGGTAGGACCCCACAACGCCCCCATCCCCCGCCACATTTACTTTAGGAACCCGTGTATCATAAGAACATAAGAACATAAGAAAATAAGGAGTCTGCAATAGGCCGGTTGGCCTGTGCATGGCCAAGTTACTACCACTCTATCATCCATGAATCTATCATGCCTCCTTTTGAAACTTTCCAGAGTTCCCGCACTTACTACAAAGTTGCCAAGCTTGTTCCACTCGTCCACCACCCTATTTGTGAACCAGTTTCTTCCTATCTCCCTCCTAAACCTAAACTTATCCAACCTGAATCCGTTGCTCCGAGTCCTATCCTGCTCGGATATTATAAGAACTTTATCTATATCCCCTTTATTGATTCCTTTCACCCACTTAAATACTTCTATCATATCTCCCCGCACTCTTCGTCTTTCTAGGGAATGCAAGTTAAGTTTCTTTAACCTATCCTGATATGGAAGGTTTCTAAGTCCCTGAATCATTTTTGTCATTCTTCGCTGCACCGACTCCAGTGAATTTATATCCATTCTATGATAGGGGCACCAGAACTGAACCGCATAATCGAGGTGCGGCCTAACTAGCGCAAGATATAGTTGCAATAAGACCTCTGCGCTCTTATTACTTACACTTCTAGATATAAAACCCAATACTCTGTTTGCCTTATTTCAAACATTAACCCACTGTTTTCTAGGCCGTAGGTCCGGGCTTACAAGTGCCCCTAAGTCTGTTTCACAAGTCGACTTCTCTAGGTTGATGTTGTTAAGGCTGTATACATTGACAGTATTTGTTCTTCCAATATTAAGTATGCTGTACTTGCTGGTGTTGAATTTCATTTGCCATTTTTCAGACCACCCCTGCAGTTTACTCAGATCCTCCTGTAATGCATTTGCATCCTGCCCTGAATTAATCTGCCGCCCTATTTTGGTGTCATCCGCAAACTTGCTTATGTCACTGCTGATCCCAGTATCCCACTAACCACACAGCAATAACATTATTCAGCCCCTTCCTAACCTCCGCAAATCGTGTTCAATTTTCCCGCCCTTGTTATAGGGGTTGTGCATCATAGTTCAAGAAATAAACGAGTTTTCAAACATTTCAATTAAATCACCCATGATTTTAAAGAACAAACCTTGGCCAGTTTAAAATTTACATATAAATTTAGAAATAAATTAAATACTTAGGAATGTCAGGATACTATTTTATGGTTAATTATGAAGAAGGTAAACTACTGTAGTATCATCTGCATCGGGTAAGTTTCAACAAGTTTCTTAATTAAAAATTAGACTGGATGTGTATAAAATCATTCAATGGATTGAAATTCCAATAGCCTACACCGGAGTGAAGGGGATGACGTAATCAACATGTGTGATGACTAACTACTTTCTTGGCCCAAAATAAAATGAAAATTTATTACCTTCACACCACAGAATGTTTTTAACAAGTCCCATACGATTTGTATTTGGGCACAATAAAACCTGGTTATTGTTGTCCCCTATTTTTGGAACAATAAGACCTATTACTAGTAAGTGTATCATGGTACAATAGTTATGGAATTGTTGTATCCTTTATTTTGATACGGTACACGAAAGCTTACTTATCGTCATCCTGGTGCCCATGAACAAATTCATCTCCCACAGCAGCCTTTACTGTATACACGTGCGAACGAGTTCAGAAATAATGAGTTGTGAATGAGTGGAACAAGTTACCAAACACCATCCATAATTCAAACTCTTTGGGGAGTTCCTAATACACTGTAGGCCGGACATAAACCTGTAGGGTGATGACGGTTGGGTGTAACTAGGAGCTGACTTGTGTAAGCCAATCTAACCTCCTGCAGTTTCCTTTACTCTGGTGTTAATAACAAACATAACGAAACTAACCATATCAAGACGGAACAAAATGGGAGTTAGAGAGTATGCAAGCTATGATGAATCGCCCGGTTAAATAAGTTATAGTTTAATAATGATGATTATTTTTTGGAGATCGCCGAAGCTGCGGAAATCTGGACTTTAAGTTTTATACATCAAACAGCCAGACTCCGTAGGTGATTTGCCTTTCCATAAATCCAAGTGATTTTTTGAAGTGGGGAAAGGAGGGGGGGGGGGAGCACAGACAAGAAAGGTTAACATAAATAATTTCATCAATAAATGCTCGAGTCTAGCCTGTGAGCTTGAGTTATTCGTCACACCCTTGTGCTATACATCTTATACCTCCTGACGTACTAAAGTATACCCGTGGTTGGTGATGGTTACATCTCGCGTAATCTGAATAAAAATTTCCACGACAAAGTAACACATCAAATATAACATTTCGATAAACAATGCATCAAAATACACACAAGTTTTCATGTCTTATATGTTCCATAACCTACGCCTACGGTATAAAACACTCCCGTTACTGTATACACAAAAATGAACCTTTGATTATTTACTGCACGGCAGGCCGCTCGTCTGGTCAGCTACTTAATTTAGTCGTCCTCGTCGAGTTTGTAAGATGAAACATTCACACACACTTGACGTCCTCATACACAGCACAACTCGAGTTCATCTCTCACTATTATTGCGTCTCGTGCGGCCAGTAAATTGGAAGAAATTACGTCACCACACATCACTTCTACCAGACACATGTAATCCAACGACACCATACGTATGGACACCATGAGTGCATTATAAAGAAAGGTCTCGTGTTTTGCGAGTTGAATAAAAGAGCTGTTAAGAAAGTTCTAGTAGTGCACAAGAGGAAAGTGTTCAGTGTGTTATAACGAGTAGACGACACCCCACCAAACCTAATAGGGCGTTATTAACTACAGCGGGTAGTATTACCAGCTCAATTATGTTGGTGGGATTTCGTTTGAAGGAAAATTAACAGAAATTTTGTACGGTGCGCAGGGGCAGGAAGGCAGGATGGGGGGAGGGAACAGCATGACTACGTGCTCCTAGAGCGTCTTTGTTGACCACGCGAGGGAGCCTCGCTCACCCTCCACTTAATTCTGACTGCGTGCATGCAAAAAACATCATGCATTCAACCACACAACTATGTTCACCAGTGACATGAGCACACATACATGTCTGGCAGAAAGTGAAAGATTTTCTAGTTGATTGTGGGGGTTACGTGGTTCAACCTCAAGTGAAGAAAATTATTTAGACTGGTATTGAATTTAATGAGTGCAACGAGACGGACAGGCAAACGTAGGTGATACAGAGTGAGAGGGCACAAGAAAGCTAGTGCTGCCATCACGCGTGGCCATGCGGCTCCACAAACCCCAGCCGGTGCGTGAGGTGGCTGGCTGGTCGCTCCACGCCGCCACAAAACTAGCATGGAAGCGTTGCCAGAAGCTCTATACAATCTCAAGCACGCTACCATCTTACAACAAACATAATAACCACGCATCAACAACACTTTTAACAACACCGTATAACAACAAATAAAATGGGTACTTACGAGCCTGGGAAGTACTGAAGCAGCAGATAACTTCCCGCCAAGACCAAGGGCAGCAGCAGTCAGTTACCAAGCGCAACTATACCACCACCACTTCACAATATTCACTTTAACACTACTAAATGTTCACTGGTTCACTTCACTGTGTACTTGGGGTGAAGAAAGAATAAAAGTTTCGGGAGAGTGGTCTTAGAAAGGGTGTAGAAGAGAGGTAGAGAAGACTTGGTTGAAGACTTACAGTGGAGTGTGTCGCTGTGTGGGACTGTTGGCCGTAGTAAGGTGAGGCCAGGCGGAGGACGGCCCCAAACCCACGCGGTGGACCCTCTAAGCCTTACATTTAATAACCACCGACGCTACCACCACTATCTTCCTCACAGCTCCACCCCCACCACACGACACATCGCCTCATTAACCCTGGAGCGAGTTACCTTTACTTACAATGATGAACAAGTCATGGGGCACCAACAAATATTTTGTATTAAGAGACATGTGGCATCCCTCTGGTCCGTGACGCGTGGAGAGGCTAGAGTGGGGCGGGGAGGGAAGGAGGGGGATACGGGAGGGACGCGCTGGGTGGGTTGGGGGGAGGGGAGTGAGGTTACCTCCATGCGGCCAGACACCTCAACCAACCTCAACATTATCCCACCGCATAAAAATATATTGTTATCTTTCTCATCCAAAGTGCAACGGTAATGACGCATGTAGTTCCACCACCGCGTAGTGGAGGCTACTCATCACTAAACCCCCCATCCACCCCCCACCACTACGGTCAACACCCCGACTCACATGGTATTTCCCATTGACGTGGCCCTGCAAGTTTTACGCCAGATCTTTCTTCTGTTTAGAACCTCAAATTTGGTTGTCTTTAAAACATTCATTACACACCTGCACTGCAATACAAACTGTGTAAAGTACCATCGTTGACTAGTATTTGCCTCGATGACGGGTGAGTTCTGCTCTCCCTTGTCCCTGTCTCCCCCCCCCCCTCCTCGCTACTTCCCATCCACCTCCCTCCCTTTCCTGTGAGTCACCGCCCTCCCCACCGCGGTGACGAAGAAATATGAAGTACGTTCAAAATAAAGTTCATCAGAATCACCCGCGAATACTTCCTCAAGTATATATTACAACGAACTGAGATGTCTAGATAACCTTCTACCCGAGGAGCGCGAGACGTGAGTACCAAACCAGGTCTTATATACTAGTCCTTGGTTCTCAAACGTTCGTCGTATATTCGAGAGAAAATGAGAGAATATGATAAGAGTATGAGTGTGAACAGGGCGATATGTTTGACTGTCAACTTTTCTTGGCATATGATAAGATATTTCCTTACATCCCAAACAAGAAGAAAAACGATTGTGTATAAACATCAGAGAACCCCGGCTCTCACTGGTTAGAAAGTGTGTAAGGCAAGATAGGTTCTTGCAGGCCAGTTGGTGCAGCCATCAAGCAAGAGGCCGCCACTCAACACACTTCAATGTTACTCAAGTCCTGTTTAACCCTTCATTACGGGCACGCCACTTTTAACAGCTTATCCATTTAACACCAGATGATTTTATTCAGCAAAGACCAGTACACAAGAGGTTAAAGATTAACTTTATGAGAACATTACAAGAAAACTTCAAACACATTTCACAGCTCTACACATGATTCCGTAACTTTAAAAACATAGATTCAAAAACTTCACAAGACTAAAACCTTAATGCAAACGTGACTTAACAGAGATGTCAGCTATTCCCAATACTTCGTGTGGACTTTTAATCTTCAACATGGATTCGTGATTATAAATCGCGGTATCTCGCAACCTTCATCCCTCCACTGCACAAGCTTTAAAATTTACACCTGTACTGTATATCGCGTAACCGAGGCAAGAACTTAACTTACAAGTTCAGGTGGATTATTGACTTTAGTTTTTTCGTATACAGTACAGTATCCCGTTATCAAATAACTCTACTTCCTCCTTTTTCTATTGACTACAATTTACATTTTACCAAGCAACTTCACTCCCTCCGTTGAATACGTGACTACAATATACACTTGTAAACTGCGTTACCTAGCAACTTTAAGCGCTCCAACACGACACAAGCCAGCAACGCCCCTAATAAGTTAAGTTTTTGTTGGCCACTCGAGACAGGAATAGCGACGAGGCCTTCACCACCGTGGCCCCTCCCAGGATGGGAGATACCACTGACAAGACGCTGCTGCTTTACCTATTTGGCGCCTAAATCTAAATTTGTCTAATTTAAAACCATTGTTAGGAGTTCGCTCCTGGATCATATCGCCCCTCACTCTACGTCTCTCAGGGGAACTGTAAATTAAGAATGCTTTAACCTGTCTCTGTACTCAAGATTTCTAATGCCCGGAATTAGTCTTGTCATTCTCCTCTGAATTCTGTCTAGGGATTCTATAACATATCCATCCTGTAGTACGGTGACCAGAATTGAACTGCGTAATCCAAGTGAGGTGTGGGTTTTTACTTGTTTTAATTGTGTACACGTAAGCGGGTGATCCTGAAGCACTGTGTATCTGTACCTGTAATGTGTTTCAGCACTAGCATCCGTTCATGAACTTGTATCTGTACTTGTTCTCTTGTTTCTGTGTCAATATATGAAGGAAAAAAATTTCACGCGCCTTCCGCACAGTATAAATACACAGTACACGTTAAAAGTATAAGGTTATTTAGGATATTTATATACGGCTCCAAGAAACGTGGAGTAAATGAATGTGTAAATCCATTTCTTAAAAAAAAAGAGGATATTGGAAAACGCAACTGAAAAATTTATAACCCAGTTGCAGTTGTCAAGCGGCAACGTCAAAGGGTTGGCTCAGTGCAAAGGGATGCCGACTGCCTCCACCCATCAATCTTCATAGATTTCCATTAGTGCTGAAGACTTAAATGTAAAGCTGTTATTCTTCTTGGTGGGCTAGCCACCTGTTGTCTTTATCAAGGGTACTGCCTAACACCAGCTCAAATTCAGTATTGTCTTTACATCGCTGTGATAAGCCTTTGAGAGGTTTATATATTCGACTAAAATCAGTTCAACAGTTCTGTGCAAGAAATAGTGTGAGAGGGAGGCAGGAGGGTCGCTGCATATAAGCTCCCTTTACCCTTCAGTCAGGCTAGCTCAAAGTTCGCAACTGCAAACAGCAATTAAGGCAAGTGGAGACAAGAAGCTGGCAACTATTTTATTAAATCCCGCTCGGCAGGCAAGGTAAATCTTTAAGACTTGCTTGTACCACTTTTCAGTATGTGTTCCTTCAGTCTAAATATCCAGGACCTACTTGTTTCACCTCACAGAATATCTACATGATATTCCTCACTCCCATCATGGTACTCTTCCCCACTGTTTTGTTCTATTGCAATAGAACAACTGATGCGTAAACTATCTCACTACTGCATCATGCTAACTTCTCCTGTTAAACCCCACAAAGAGGTTAACGGGGGAGTGTGGGGAGGGGAGGTGATTAACGATTGAGTGTCGCCCCACATGTACACAATCAGTGTTAAACATCCCCCCCCCCCCCCCCAGGATCAACATCGCTAACATTACCGCCTAAAATAACACAGCTAACTTAACGTTCATATAATAACACAATTCAAATTACTCCCGTAAACCACACTAAACACTACTCTCGCACATCAACACACTAAACACTACTCTCACACATCAACACACTAAACACTACTCTCACACATCAACATACTAAACACTACTCTCACACATCAACACACTAAACACTACTCTCACACATCAACACACTAAACACTACTCTCACACATCAACATACTAAACACTACTCTCACACATCAACACACTAAACACTACTCTCACACATCAACATACTGAACACTACTCTCGCACATCAACATACTAAACACTACTCTCACACATCAACACACTAAACACTACTCTCGCACATCAACACACTAAACACTACTCTCACACATCAACACACTAAACACTACTCTCACACATCAACATACTAAACACTACTCTCGCACATCAACATACTAAACACTACTCTCACACATCAACACACTAAACACTACTCTCACACATCAACACTACTCTCACACATCAACACTACTCTCACACATCAACACACTAAACACTACTCTCACACATCAACATACTAAACACTACTCTCACACATCAACACACTAAACACTACTCTCACACATCAACATACTAAACACTACTCTCACACATCAACACACTAAACACTACTCTCACACATCAACACACTAAACACTACTCTCACACATCAACACACTAAACACTACTCTCACACATCAACATACTAAACACTACTCTCGCACATCAACATACTAAACACTACTCTCACACATCAACACACTAAACACTACTCTCACACATCAACACTACTCTCACACATCAACACACTAAACACTACTCTCACACATCAACACACTAAACACTACTCTCACACATCAACACACTAAACACTACTCTCACACATCAACATACTAAACACTACTCTCACACATCAACACACTAAACACTACTCTCACACATCAACATACTAAACACTACTCTCACACATCAACACACTAAACACTACTCTCACACATCAACATACTAAACACTACTCTCACACATCAACACACTAAACACTACTCTCACACATCAACACACTAAACACTACTCTCACACATCAACATACTAAACACTACTCTCACACATCAACACACTAAACACTACTCTCACACATCAACATACTAAACACTACTCTCACACATCAACATCGTCTACTATTGACAGACAGATCAGTTGTTACTCACAATGCTTCCGTGGTGACCAGTGTTCTCACCACATCATACAAACGAAAAATTACCTGAAAAGTAAACAAACAAATATTAGTCAAGGAATAAGTATATCAAATACGATACTTATGAAACATCATCATGAAATTCGGTACTTAGGTGAACAATAAAAAAACAACAACAACAACAACAATAATAATAATAATAATAATAATAATAATAATAATGATCTCCAGCCACTGCCACACACTGCCTCTCTGGGGTGTTATCTACTTAGGGTGGGCCACTACCAGGGACAACTTTACAAATTACTGGAATGGGCGTCCAGGAAGGGTAATTCCCACCACCGCCTGGGAAAGCTTTGCGCCATTCTTTTCCACACCATAGTCACACCTCATTAAATGAAAGACTAACTCATGAACAATCCATACAACCCCCAGCATGACTCAAATAAATATCTGAAAGGAGATTATAAAATACAAAACTTAAAAGGCATCATCCATCCCCTTCAACTAAGACGAAAAAATCTGAAACATTCTAAACATTCCGCACGTAAAACTCGAAATCACATTCCTTAGTGATAAATAGCTGGTTCCCTAAGTGCTACCTCAGACCGCTGAGTTTACGAACATGTGGTCAAAGTAACGAATACTATTTGGTGAAGAGGAGTGTGACGGAGTGCAGATGATGGCAGTTAGGGGGGTCATAATGCTGGTAACATAATTCTATGGCCTTTGATAAATGTCGAGACAATGAATAAGGGACCCAAGCACCCACTTTTATCAGTCCACCACCAACATGGAAGTTCAAAACATTACATATAGAGTATGTAATGTACAATATGTGCAGTAAAATACCAGACGAGGACACGAAGGACGGACCTTGAACTCTTACCTAGCAAAGCATTTGACAGAGTACCGCATCAGAGGCTTCTGAGAAAAATTAAGGCTCATGGTATCGAGGGGAAAGTTTTAAAATAGATAAAATCATGGCTCACCAATAGAACGTAGAGGGTCACCGTAGATGGTGTTAAATCTGAGTGGGGTCGTGTAACCAGTGGGGTTCCCAGGGTTCAGTACTAGGCCCACTCTTGTTCATAATCTACATAAACGATCTAGATACTGGGATCAGCAGTGACATAAGCAAGTTTGCGGATGACACCAAAATAGGGCGGCAGATTAATTCAGGGCAGGATGCAAATGCATTACAGGAGGATCTAAATAAACTGCAGGGGTGGTCTGAAAAATGGCAAATGAAATTCAACACCAGCAATTACAGCGTACTTAAGATTGGAAGAACAAATACTGTCAATGTATACAGCCTTAACAACATCAACCTAGAGAAGTTGACTTGTAAAAGAGACCTAGGGGTACTTGTAAGCCCGGACCTGCGGTCTAGAAAACAGTGCGTTAATGTTCGAAATAAGGCACACAGAGTATTGGGTTTTATATCTAGAAGTGTAAGTAATAAAAGTGCAGAGGTCTTATTGCAACTATATCTTGCGCTAGTCAGGCCGCACCTCGATTATGCGGTTCAGTTCTGGTGCCCTTATTATAGAATGGATATCAATTCACTAGAGTTGGTGCAGCGAAGAATGACGAAAATGATTCCGGGACTTAGAAACCTTCCATATCAGGATAGGTTAAAGAAACTAAACTTGCATTCCCTAGAAAGACGAAGAGTGCGGGGAGATATGATAGAAGTATTCAAGTGGGTGAAAGGAATCAATAAAGGTGATATAGATAAAGTTCTTATAATATCCGAGCAGGATAGGACTCGGAACAACGGATTCAAGTTGGATAAGTTTAGGTTTAGGAGGGAGATAGGAAGAAACTGGTTTACAAATAGGGTGGTGGACGAGTGGAACAAGCTTAGCAACTTTGTAGTAAGTGCTGGAAAGCTGGAAAGTTTCATAGGGAGGCTGGATAGATTCATGGATGATAGAGAGTGGTAGTAACTCTCGACAGGAGCTGCTATGCACAGGCCAACCGGCCTATTGCAGACTCCTTATTTTCTTATATTCTTATGTATTCAACATGAACCCAAAACAAATCGGTACAGTGCGAGATACTAAAGAATCCCTCGTATTTCAAACATGAAACAAATTGGTTCAATTATTGTACAATTACAAATGTTATACAACAATGAAGAGGATAACTGAATAGTGCGCTTCAGATAAGTAATGACAGTTTTAAAGTAGAGTTAAAGAAAAAGAACTGGCAGAAGCAGTTGTTGGTGGCACTACCGATGATGGCAGAGTTGAGTCACCGGTGATCTTGGGATTCTTTAACGGTGTGTGTCAGTACATGACGACAGTGATGGTGAGAACAACGGGGATCATGTGACAATGAAGGCGTGATAATATTTCTACGGCAAGATTAGTGAGGGAGAGGAATGCCTGAATAGACGAGACTGACGGTGAATACGTGATGATGGGTTTTATCACGACAATGACAGCAGAGGCGGAGATGAGGAAGGACGAGTGACAGAGATAGTCAAGACTACGTGGGTACATGTGAGTTTGGTTTCATAAGGCGGAAAGGTTTTATTTTAGCCTGAGGGGCGGGTTGAGGGGTGACTCATAGTGTTGGATATGGTGGTGAGGGTATGGCATGGGTGAGTGACGGGAAGGACGCACCGAGCTGTCAGTCTTGTTTGTTTACCCAGGCAAGCGGGTGGGCGTTTGTGTGGCGTCGGACAGCCTGGGAGTTCCATCACCACAGTTTGCTGACGTGATATTGGCTGGGCCAGAGCTGAGGAGGAACAGTCCACCACCAAATTCCCTGCCTCACATACTCATCACGACACTTCTCAACACTACAATAAACTAGCGACGCTGCTTCAATGTACTTGTTTGACTACGTACTTTTATAAACTTTTCTTTTCTTTAATGCGCGTCATTTTGTATCACTTTTCCCAAAACCTAATTTTAGACCCAAGAGCTACCGCCCTTTACCACCACACAAAAGATTGACTTATACACACGTTTGTAAGTAGCGCCAATGACAAGAGTGGGCCTGGGGAGCGTGTGGTGAGCAAGGGAAGGTGGCACGGGGAGGGGGGGGGGGGGAGCACCTGCCGGTAATAATGTGCACCAGTCAGTGCCAGGAAGAACCCGAGGAACGTAAACAAACGGCGAAGGTCAGCGCACCCCCCCCCCCCCCCCCAACCTTCACGATGTTAACGATTTTGTGCTTCACCTTGTACAGGCTATAAGGGGTGCCCAATAAACTAGCTCCTTCGCAGTACCGTCAAGGCGTTAGTATGGAATACAATCTATAACAACACCAATTACAATTGCCCATCTATCACCACGGTTAAAAACTGTAATGGCAGTGATCAGATTAAGTATTATTCCAGGGACACTGCAAGATGAAAACAACTATTATAGTGGATGGATTTTGTAAAAGCTTTATATTTTGGTGAAGAATATAATACAAAATGGCATACTTAAGAGCCAGGTAGCGTTCTGATAACAAGCAACAATAATACACATCAATATTAAAAGTCGTTCTCAGTTCTTAAATAACTTGAGGGACACCCCCCCCCCCCCTCCACCCCTTGTGTGTCGTCACCACCTTAGAACATTGCTTCTTCGCCAACGTAATACAAAATATTAAAAAAAAAAGTGAGGACGTTGTGGTTCCCTTTAATAGTGTGGTTGTCATTCCACCCACATAGTAATAAGATGGTCGTCCAATACTCCCCTTCACCACTCTCGCCGTCGTCTTGTAATACACAGTATGTCAGTCAAGACTAAGATTAAGGGCATATTAAAGAGGCTTTAAAAATATTGTCATAAAACATATTTTACAGTGTTCATGCTGTAAAATATATATACCCAGTACTTTACATATCGAACTTGTAAAATATATAAATATTAAAAATAAAGCGGATAACATACTGATATGGATAATTAAAAGTTAAGACTTGTCAGTTATGCATATTATACCTATAACACGCTATCTAAACTCGGTACTCCGTATAATACATACTGTACTGTATATGGTTATAACGTGTTGCTCATCCTGGGGGAATCCATCAGCAATGATCCACCGTACAACGGGCACTGCTTTACCACTGTAAAGTATGTTAAAAGTTCTGACGTTGGCGCAATAATATCATAAATGAGTTGGCAAACTTATCTTATTTCGGATATTAAGACGGACGGGCAGACAGAGTAAACACTTCACGTCTTCCCCTTCATTCTTGACCCCCCTCCCCTCCCTTCCCTGCGGGGAATTAAAACGTCGTTCACACACACACACACACACACACACACACACACACACACACACACCATCTATTGTTAAAATAATAAACAACTCCTGATTATGTACTGTACAGCCCTGTAAATGTATTCAATGATGCATATTATATCATTATGTCTAAATCAAATGTAAGTCTGTATATTTTCAGCCACCGGCTGCAACTCTATTAATAAACCGTTTATTATTATTATTATTATTATTATTATTACACACGACGCTAAAGGACTCCACGTCTCCAAACACTCATCGCTGAGGGGCCTACATTCTAAATCACGAGGGGCCACACGTCCCCCTTCGCCAAAGGGCTCCACTACCCCTAAACTGAGGACTCCACGTCCCCCCGTCAATGAGGGGCCCCACGTCTCTTAAATACAAAGGGTAGTACTCGTATTATTAATTAATAATAGAGGGGACGTTGTCGTCCCCCAACACTGCAGGGTGGTCGTCGCCTGTATTATGAAGAGTCGTTCTTGGGCCCTAATAGTAGGGGCCGAGGTCCTTTCTAATTTAGAGAATAATTTTGCTCTCCCTCCCTTAATACAAAGACTCGTTCTCTCCCTCCACCAAACTGCAGGTTCGTGATCTTACACTCACACCTTCCTCCATTCTTCGTTGACAAGAAACTGGTCGCTGTTTAACTTAACAAAAAAACCTACAGCTCTCCATCCTCCGAACAAAATGTTCCTTAGATTTTTTCTTCGCTTTCCTCTCTCTTTGTTTGTCTATCTCTTTATAAAAAAAAAAACTAACTTTTCCCCTCCCAGGAAAAGTCTTCCCCCTTTCTATCCACCTCCCCTTTCTCCCTGACACCCACACACACTATATCCCTTCTTCCCCCCTCACACAGTCACAACAGTTAATTTTCTATCACCCTCGACAACATACACCTTCCCTCTCCCCTCCAGCTTAACATCCAGTTCTCTCCCTTTACATCCTTTCCTGATGTTTTATTCTCTCCCTTATCAAACATTCTTTCCTTCCTCCCCGGTGAAGATTTTTTCCCCTCTACGAAATTTTCCCCTTTGACTCTAATCTTCTTGACATACAATATTTTCATTCCCCTACGCGACAGTTTCCTCATTTGTCCCTAACAACCAAAATCTCCCTAACAAGCACATTTCCTCGCCACAGTGAGTCAAATTTTCCTGTCTCCTTAACAAGCATATTTTCCCTCCCTCCCTGACAACCGTTATCGTCCCTTCTCCCTGACAATAGTATTCATCCTACTCCCTGACAACATTATGCTCTCTACCACCTTCCCTCCTCCCTGACAACAGCACCCCCTACTCCCTGACAACAGTACCCCCTATTCCGACAACAGTACCCTCCCTACTCCCTGACAACAGCACCCCCCACTCCCTGACAACAGTACCCCCCTACTCCCTGACAACAGCACTCTCCCTACTCCCTGACAACAGCACTCTCCCTACTCCCTGACAACAGTACCCTCCCTACTCCCTGACAACAGTACCCCTCTACTCCCTGACAACAGCACCCCTCTACTCCCTGACAACAGCACCCTCTACTCCCTGACAACAGCACCCTCTACTCCCTGACAACAGCACTCTCCCTACTCCCTGACAACAGCACTCTCCCTACTCCCTGACAACAGTACCCTCCCTACTCCGACAAAAGCACCCCTCTACTCCCTGACAACAGTACCCTTCCTCCCTCCCTGACATCAATCTATTCCTCGTTCATAAAAATTAAAAAAAAATTCTTAGCCCTAAAAAAAAAAAAAAATGTATATATAAAAAATTAAAAAATCCTTCATAAAATGTGTTGTCGATTCCCCCGATAAACGGTCCCTGCCTCACTCGATGAAAAATAACTTTGTTCCTCCTCTTCCTGCTACATCTAACACCACCACGAACTCCTCCTCCTCCTCCTCCTCCTCCTCTTCTTTCCCCCAACCTCTCCCCGTCTCATCCTTTCCCATCTTCCTCTTCCTGGCATAAAAGGCTGGAGAGTTGGGTTCACCGGTGCCAAAGGTTGGCCCTCCCGATAACAGGTGTTGGGAAGACCTCCTGATGAGCAACACTGCCTGCCAGCCGCCCCACCACCACAATCGATAACGGGTAATCACACCTTCAGATGGGCCTGGCGACGGACTCGATATTCCTGGGTCACGCAAGGGGCTACCAAAGGCGCCTTATTAATAACTCATATCATCTACAACCGGGGAAAAATATATAATCACCATACAAGGAATGACATTTTCCTTGCACTATGAAAAGCCGAGTGTCCCTAGTTCGCGGAGTCGATTATTTTTCACATATGTAAATCAGGTTTCAGTGTTGACTTACGTTTATTTCGTCAGTACCTACAAACTCTTACAGAATAATGAACAACTCAACATCTATGGCAAGGAAGACGTTGCGAGTGGCACTGACGGCAGGTTGGTGGAAGTGTCTCATGTTTTGTGAAGGTAGCGTGTTGGCCCTCCTTAAAGGGTCGGTAACAGCCGGACCCTTACCCCCCCCCCCCCCGCTCCCCACACACATTACTGTACTGATGTATTCTCGATTCTTGAACGAATTTTTTCACCAAATATGGATTTTCAGCACAAAACAACACGGAAGAAATAACTCCGAGGGCCTTGACTCACTCGAATGCGAAAATGTCTCTAAAACAAACAAAAAATCAATAACAATTCAACTACCAGATATTAACCCCGATGATAGTGCCAGCAGCTGAGTTACACGGCAGAGTAAGATGTTGGTGGGAGGCGGGGTGGTAATAAGGCAGTGGGGAATCTTGATGATATACGAGGTGAAGCAGAGGTCGGTTGTGGCAGTGGCTTGCTCAAACCTCCCACTTCCAGTCTGGGTTTCTCAGAAAAAAGGTATGTGTGCCTACTAATAGGACTGTCCCTAGATTAACAAATTCTTCCCAGACAACTTATTTTGGGGTGACTTTCTCCCACTTAAGTGTTCAGATTTATTACATATAACTGCTTCCAAGATGCTCATTACCACACCTAAGAAAATAATTAGCCACATTATTTGATAATCATAAAATATGCTCTTAATCTGCCCCAATTCTGACTAACATCCAGCAACGAAGACCATATTAATCCTAAATCTTACACTGGTTGGTGGTGCACATACAGTACACGCACACGAGAACAAATAATCCGATCAGAAGATAACCTTTAGGTTTAGTTCCGGGTGTCCGTACCAATCCAGCAGCTTCAACTGTACCCAAGTCGCTGCCTGGTCAAGTACTAAGTCTACACTCACAGCCCGTGGGTATAAGCATTCAGGAAAGTACAGTATCGGGTTTTAGTTTAATTACTCTGGTTTGTATACCCGCCCGCGCTCATTCACTCGCTCTACAAACATACCTGCAAAATTAATTATGTGTTTTGGAACTGGATTATGAAGCAGGGATATATTATGCATGTGCTTCCTTTTATGTTAATTGTTACCCGAATATGGGGGCAGGAGGCGGCGGCACTCGGCAGCGGGCGGGTGAGCAACAGCGAGGTGTCCGTGGCCACCACCATAGTCCTGTAATCCAATTACGTGAACCCATAAATCCACTTAGCCCTCCAGCAGTGCCACTAACTAACCCACCACCACGTGCCACCTTCATATTGCTCCATTCAATATGCACACTTGTACATCCCCCGAAAGGTTAATGTTCTTTATAATTCTAACTCCAGGTTCTGCATGTACACGCGTGTCTCGTCCAGGGACAGCAACACATAAAAGAGAACATGTTGCTTATACTGAGGTTGTGTATCCATGTAATGTGTGACCTTCCCAAACTTCTCTCATTCATCCACTTAGCGACTTCCTTCTCCCATTGGCCGTCATTAACACACAACTACGGAATTTTCAAATGTTATACGAGAGCCATTTGGGACCTCCACGTGTTGCTCCCTGAGTGTTATACAGTACTGGTGAGGAGGAAGCAAGAACAAGGAGGCACAAACAACAACAATCTAAAATTGCTTTCATGAATTTGTACGATGTCTACATACAGGAATACGAATTGTTTACTTATCTACTCTCTTGACTTCCCTATCACTTCTATGCAGCAATAAAAGCGATAGTGGAGCAAGACAGAGAAGGCAACGTGGAAGCGAGAAAACATACCTGCTCAGATCTCTAATTTGCTTGTGCAACACAAAAATTTAATCTTGCATCCACAACGAGTCACAACACTGAATTATTCAGTGAGCGCACTTAGTCAAGTTTGTTAAGTTGCAACTATCATGTATGAAACAAATCAATAAAAACTATTAATCTGTAAATTTCGAAAGAAGGAAAGATTGTAAGTGATCCACGCTAAGTTCAAACAATGTGAGGATCGTCTCTCTTAGTAGCAGGGTGGGAGGAGGAGGAGGAAGAAGAAACCCGAATTTTATCACTTGTTCCCCACCCGCCGCCTCCTTCTCCTGGCAGCCGAAGACAGATCGGTCCTTATAGAGTGCTGCTGTACACCACCTGCAGTCACTGTTAAGTGGTGATCCTACCTCCCTTCCTGATTCTCCTCCAACCAATTCGCTCGTTTATTCCCTCTCCATCACTCTCTCTCTATTCCTCTCGCAGCTCCATTTCTCCCACCGAGAAAATTCGTCAATTACTGAAGACAGAGAGACACACATTCAGGTTGACTCAAGAAGCGATGAGAGAGGTCACGAGTGTCACCCACACGACCCCTCTCTCGCTCTCCGCACTTCACTCTCATCTCTCTACCGAGTTTATTATCTTTTCACATCCATCGCATTCGACACACCCCATTCTTAAGTCAAACCTTTCATTTCTATCTTTTTTTTTCTTCGTCTCATTTTTATTTATTTCACCTTCCATCTGGCGTATACTTGAGACATGGAACCCAGATGCACCACCGACTTGGTGTTACCCCATCGTTTTACCCCGCCATGTATTGCACTCACGTCATCGTCCGCACGAGAGGTGATGTGCAGGTTTTTACCGGGTCGGGGGAGTGGCGGAGGAGACACGAAGAGCTGACCTGGGGTGTACCTGCAGAAGGCCAAGACTGGATGCACCGGGTGATTTGATGAGGCTTAGAATTGACAGGTTGGGGGTATGGTCAGGTGTGATCAGGGGGCTGAGAGTAGGTAAGTGATGGGGGCTGAGAGTAGGTAAGTGATGGGGGCTGAGAGTAGGTGAGTGATGGGGGCTGAGAGTAGGTGAGTGATGGGGGCTGAGAGTAGGTGAGTGAGCGGGGGCTGAGAGTAGGTAAGTGGGGGGGGCTGAGAGTAGGTTAGTGATGGGGGCTGAGAGGAAAGTGATGGGGGCTGAGAGTAGGAAAAAGATGGGTGGCTGAGAGTAGGAAAGTGATGGGGGCTGAGAATAGGTAAGTGATGAGGGGCTGAGAGTAGGAGTGATGAGGGGCTGAGAGTAGGAGTGATGGGGGCTGAGAGTAGGAAAGTGATGGGGACTAAGAGTAGGTAAGTGATGGGGGCTGAGAGTAGGTAAGTGATGGGGGCTGAGAGTAGGTAAGTGAGGGGGGCTGAGAGTAGGTAAGTGAGGGGGGCTGAGAGTAGGTAAGTGATGGGGGCTGAGAGTAGGTAAGTGATGTGGACTGAGAGTAGGTAAGTGATGGGGGCTGAGAGTAGGTAAGTGATGTGGACTGAGAGTAGGTAAGTGATGGGGGCTGAGAGTAGGTAAGTGATGGGGGCTGAGAGTAGGTAAGTGATGGGGGCTGAGAGTAGGTAAGTGATGGGGGCTGAGAGTAGGTAAGTGATGGGGGCTGAGAGTAGGTAAGTGATGGGGGCTGAGAGTAGGTAAGTGATGGGGACTGAGTGTAGGTAAGTGATGGGGGCTGAGAGTAGGTAAGTGATGGGGGCTGAGAGTAGGTAACTGATGGGGGCTGAGAGTAGGTAAGTGATGGGGGCTGAGAGTAGGTAAGTGATGGGGGCTGAGAGTAGGTAAGTGATGGGGGCTGAGAGTAAGTAAGTGATGGGGGCTGAGAGTAGGTAAGTGATGGGGGCTGAGAGTAGGTAAGTGATGGGGGCTGAGAGTAGGTAAGTGATGGGGGCTGAGAGTAGGTAAGTGATGGGGGCTGAGAGTAGGTAAGTGATGGGGACTGAGTGTAGGTAAGTGATGGGGGCTGAGAGTAGGTAAGTGATGGGGGCTGAGAGTAGGTAAGTGATGGGGGCTGAGAGTAGGTAAGTGATGGGGGCTGAGAGTAGGTAAGTGATGGGGGCTGAGAGTAGGTAAGTGATGGGGGCTGAGAGTAGGTAAGTGACGGGGTGAAGAATGGTGGCGGGAGAGGAGCCATTACGCCACGATGAGAAAGCGAGACAAAGTTAAAGGGGAAGGAGATGGGGGATGGGCTGGATGGGATCGGAATGAGGAAGAACTGGTAAGAGAGGAGACAAGAGAAGTGGGCAAGGAAGAAAGGCGATAATGAAAAGATGAACGATAAAGGAGTAAGGACAGAAAACCCACTACAAAGAGAGAATGTGCCCACCTGCACTTAATGAGAGAGAGCGAGAGAGAGAGAGAGAGAGAGAGAGAGATATGGGGAGGTGAAGAACAATAATATCGAGGAAAGGGGACACCTGAAGTGGCGAGAGAGGGGGCACTTCGTCACTAATTACACTGCTGCTGGAGAGTGCACCAGTGTTCTATCAGGGAAATTTGTGTCGTGTGAGGGTGTGTCGGCATTTATTAACGACTCCACCGGTTACCAGCGTCTCCTACAGCACTGCCCTCCACACCACCATTAAAACAAACTCCTGACAATTAGATCCAAGTTGGTTAATTTAATCTATCCATGGTTCTACCTCCCAATCACTACTGGTTCTGGCTACATTATTTATTCAATACTTAAGTGTTAGCTATGAATACCTCATCCACTCACCTACCTTTATGAATTAGTCAATCTAGCCATTCTTTTACAAACCTTTCAACACGCTATAGCAAGGTAAATAATGAACACACAACCATCAAAGACTCAAGAGAGGGGACAAGAATTAAGACAATAAACAAGGCTAAAGTGTCCAAAATCAATATTTATATACGGTAATTTAATTGGGCGTGATGCAATTTAACTCGCCAGAGAGGGACGCCAAGAAAACATGGGCAGTCAAAACGAGGGAGTTGAAACTAAGGGTGCAATTAAACAATAAATGAAAGGGGAGATGAGTAAGCCGAGAAGCAGGTGGGGTGGAGGATGCTCAAGTGTGCGGCAGGAGACACGAGACAACATTGAACACAAGATGACGCTGGCTGCTGCTGCTATAAAAGACGGTGAACTACAAGTACAAAGCGTTCCATTATTTGTTGGGAGAGGGGGTTATGACCTCGTGTGAAGGGGTCTTGGTCGAGTGTAAGGGACCTCGATTAAGAGTAATAATCTCAATTTACTTTATTTATTCATTACATCATTACATTTGTCTTTTGTTCACTTACAGGGGACGGTGACTCAAAGTACAAAGCGTTTCTTATTTGATGGGGGGAATATGACCTCGTGTAGGGGTTTTTGGGTCTAATATTAAGGAGCTCGAGTGAGGGTAATAACGAATATACTTTAGTAATTAGTATGTCTGTGTGTGTGTGTGTGTATGTGTGTGTGTGTGTAATAATAATAATTAACGGTTTATTAAGATAACATGGCAGCCCGAAGGCTGAAAATATACAATGAACAGAAGCGGGGAGTGGGTCACTTAATTGACAAAAGCTTTCAATACAAAAAAAACAGTCAATATATATAGATAAACTATAGATCTGGTTATGTTTGAGCTGGACTTGTAAACATTCTTGTGACCTGTGTGTTACAGCCCATTGTTTAATAAAGTCCAAATGCTCTAGCACCAAACAAGGAGGAGGGGACGTACCATAGCCACGCGTGGGGAGGGGAGGATGCTCATGCCTCACACACCCTTAAGGCAGCTTCTCAATGGCCAGGTATAAGGGGTGATGGTTCGATACATGGATGATGGATGCTTGGCCTGTTAAGATAGTGGACATAAACGAGCCCCAGTGCGAGCGCGCGCACACACACACTTCGTTCATTCGCCGGATATAAGGATAATGGATGTTTGGCTACTCGACCCGTTTAACAATAGTGATACTAAATAAATTGACGTACGAACGGACAGACACAAGCAAGCGCCCACTCCCACACATCTCCGAGGCGGACGTCCGTGGACCACCACAGCTTGGGCACCTAATTGAAGATCCACATTTGCTTTTCGTTATATGGATTTCTGCCAGCGCACTTAAAATCACAATCAAATAATAAAAGTGTACTCTGTATAACATAAATACGTGAGGTATATAATACATCAAATACCTGTTATTAGTTTACAACACTACGGTAAAATAAGGTATAAAATGTAAGCTCCTGATTCTTCAACATTTGGGATCAAAGAGCCATGTGGCAACCCCCCCCCCCCCCCCCCAACACGTAACTATACTTTAATTTGGTTTATTTCTATTGGGGAAAGAGTTGTGAACGAAGTGTTCTACACAACACCGAACACAGTTATGTATGGCTTGGACAAAGGCCGGTGTAGACATGCCTTAATTTGCTCATAATGAAACACTTATTTTTTTACAATGACAATTGTTATTCATGAAAACTATAAAGCGATCTCTTTCCTGAGAAATATTTGAGGTATGGGTATAAAATACAGTATAAATGTACCTAAATGTTTTCTTAAAATTATGCAAAAGTGAAAAAATGTCCATGAGTGCTTAGGAATGTGACCTTGAACTCTGATAGACGGTGATACAATGTAATAACTTATGACATTTGGTGTTGTACACTGCATTATACTTAGTGGTGATACAAGTTATTATCTAAAAATATTTCGATAATGAACCATTAACCACCAGCAGTGGCCAAGCTCTTTTACAAACACATTTCAATCTGGTGTTGTACACTTGTGTCTAGTGATCAGTCATAGGAAGTTACATCGAAACAACTGTATTGATAAACACACACACACACACAAATTTAGTTACGTTGTGTTTTTGTAAAATTATCTGTATCGATACACGAGTTCTGCTCCGGACGGGGATGTGAACCTTGGCCTTGCCGTTTATGAAATCGTAACACCCAGAAAATATTCATCCGTACGAGATGATCATACTGTCTACCAACTGTGAAGCGACAGGTCTGGTTACAGTATGTTAACAAACACTTATGGGAAGTACAGACCGAGGAAACACACTATACTGCTCTAGCGGGGCATAAAAAGTCAATGGCGACGAACTAAAACTGAATCCATTTGGAGGATGACGCCGCGGTGGACGGGGATTTGAATAACATGCCGGGCTCTCCCGCCAAAGTACACACATTAACAAAGACCAACCCAAGTGATGAATGCCACCCACGGCTCCCGATGGCATCCAATAAACAAAATGAGTGACATCAAACAATGCCCCCCTCACCTCTCTACCACAATCCATCCATCCCTTCCCTTAACACTACTGCCATCCACCCCCCCCATCCCCCTGCCTTACCACCACTAACAACCTTTTTACAGGTAGATAATGGGGGAGGGGTCATGTGAAGGTAAGATAAGAAATAGAGAATACGTAGGCATGAAGGTGTTTTGGGAGCTTTATTGGTTATGTCAGAAAGCTCTCTCTCTCTCTCTCGCTCTCTCTCCGTAAGACTATTAGAGCCTAGAAGTAAAGCGAGAGCCAAACATTCCTTCCCCACCCACTCCCTTCCGCCTCAAATTTCAACCCGTAAATAGTGCACACCATCTGGCACCATCGTTACACACACCCGTAATAACCCCTACACTACTACCTAGCCCGCCTACCACAGGTTAATGAGCAGGCCTGACACTAACATACATAAATGCATCACACAGGCATGAATAAATATACATATATACACATACGAATACACTCGTGTTTCCCACCATATGAGACACAATATGTAAGTTAAGAGAGAGAGAGAGAGAGAGAGAGAGAGAGAGAGAGAGAGAGAGAGAGAGAGAGAGAGAGAGAGAGAGAGAGAGAGAGAGAGAGAGAGAGAGAGAGATGGACAGTTAGCACAAGACACCCGAGGCTCACTCACCACTGTAATTATAACTCAAACATATTCCCTGGATCAATGTGCCGTGACTTAGCAAACAGTTAGCCAAGTGGTGTTATAACCAGGTGGTGGTGGTGTTATAACCAGGTGGTGGTGGTGGTGCTATAACCAGGTGGTGGTGGTGTTATAACCAGGTGGTGGTGGTGGTGCTATAACCAGGTGGTGGTGGTGGTGCTATAACCAGGTGGTGGTGATGTTATAACCAGGTGGTGGTGGTGCTATAACCAGGTGGTGGTAAGGCTACAACCAGGTGGTGGTAAGGCTATAACCAGGTAGTGGTGGTGTTATAACCAGGTGGTGGTGGTGGTGGTGTTAAAACCAGGTGGTGGTGGTGTTATAACCAGGTGGTGGTGGTGTTATAACCAGGTGGTGGTGGTGCTATAACCAGGTGGTGGTAAGGCTATAACCAGGTAGTGGTGGTGTTATAACCAGGTGGTGGTGGTGTTATAACCAGGTGGTGGTGGTGCTATAACCAGGTGGTGGTAAGGCTATAACCAGGTAGTGGTGGTGTTATAACCAGGTAGTGGTGGTGTTATAACCAGGTGGTGGTGGTGGTGTTAAAACCAGGTGGTGGTGGTGTTAAAACCAAGTGGTGGTGGTGTTGCTATAACCAGGTGGTGTTAAGGCTATAACCAGGTAGTGGTGGTGCTATAACCAGGTGGTTGTGGTGTTATAACCAGGTGGTGGTGGTGCTATAACCAGGTGGTGGTGATGCTATAACCAGGTTGTGGTGGTGCTATAACCAGGTGGTGGTGCTATAACCAGGTGGTGGTGGTGCTATAACCAGGTGGTGGTGGTGCTATAACCAGGTGGTGGTGAGGCTATAACCAGGTGGTGGTGGTGCTATAACCAGGTGGTGGTGGTGGTGCTATAACCAGGTGGTGGTGGTGCTATAACCAGGTGGTGGTGGTACTATAACCAGGTGGTGGTGATGCTAAAACCAGGTGGTGGTGGTGGTGCTATAACCAGGTTGTGGTGATGCTAAAACCAGGTGGTGGTGGTGCTATAACCAGGTGGTGGTGGTGCTATAACCAGGTGGTGGTGGTGCTATAACCAGGTGGTGGTGGTGATGCTATAACCAGGTAGTGGTGAGGCTATAACCAGGTGGTAAATGTCGGAGCTATGTGGTGGAAGAAGTAAATATTGGAGCTATGTGGTGGAAGATGTAAATGTTGGAGCTATGTGGTGGAGGTAGTGATGATGGACCTATGTGGCGGAGGAAGTAAATGTTGGAGCTATGCGGTGGAGGACGCAAATGTTGGAGCTATGTGGTGGAGGAAGTAAATGTTGGAGCTATGTGGTGGAGGAAGTAAATGTTGGAGCTATGTGGTGGAAGTAAATGTTGGAGCTATGTGGTGGAGGTAGTAAATGTTGGAGCTATGTGATTGAGGAAGTAAATGTTGGAGCTATGTGGTGGAGGAAGTAAATGTTGGAGCTATGTGGTGGAGGAAGTAAATGTTGGAGTTATGTGGTGGAGGAAGTAAATGTTGGAGCTGTGGTGGAGGTAGTGATGACGGACCTATGTGATGGAGGAAGTAACTGTTGGAGCTATGTGGTGGAGGAAGTAAATGTTGGAGCTATGTGGTGGAGGAAGTAAATGTTGGAGCTATGTGGTGGAGGTAGTAAATGTTGGAGCTATGTGGTGGAGGAAGTAAATGTTGGAGCTATGTGGCGGAGGAAGTAAATGTTGGAGCTATGTGGTGGAGGAAGTAAATGTTGGAGCTATGTGGTGGAGGAAGCAAATGTTGGAGCTATGTGGTGGAGGAAGTAAATGTTGGAGCTATGTGGTGGAGGAAGTAAATGTTGGAGTTATGTGGTGGAGGAAGTAAATGTTGGAGCTATGTGGTGGAGGAAGTAAATGTTGGAGCTATGTGGTGGAGGAAGTAAATGTTGGAGCTATGTGGTGGAGGTAGTAAATGTTGGAGCTATGTGGTGGAGGAAGTAAATGTTGGAGCTATGTGGTGGAGGAAGTAAATGTTGGAGTTATGTGGTGGAGGAAATGTTGGAGCTATGTGGTGGAGGAAGTAAATGCTGGAGCTATGTGGTGGAGGAAGTAAATGTTGGAGCTATGTGGCGGAGGAAGTAAATGTTGGAGCTATGTGGTGGAGGTAGTAAATGTTGGAGCTATGTGGTGGAGGAAGTAAATGTTGGAGCTATGTGGTGGAGGAAGTAAATGTTGGAGCTATGTGGTGGAGGAAGTAAATGTTGGAGCTATGTGGTAGTGATGGGAGTGGCCATGAAGACGTGGTGTGGTGATACACAGTGTGATGGTGCAATACGGTGATAACTGTGATAAGTAACATTGCATACGGTGGTGGTCGTCTGAGGGCAAGCAAGACGGAGGAGCAATGTTACGGTGGGGGTCATCACAAGACAAGGCTCTGATAAGTCACGCAGCTGAGTGGCGGGGGGAGAGAGAGAGAGTGTGAAGACACCCGCGGGACAACCTACACATTACCACCTACAATACTTGATTCCATTCATAACCCAACAACGTCCAAGAACCGCCTTTGTATATTCATTCTACATCCAGGAGAATCACATTACCACATTTTCATTCAACAACCAAGAATAGTTTAGCCACGTCTTTGCACACTACATCAAGGGAAAGGTCTACTATAGACATTTTAATATTCACTGCGAGGTAAAGTTGTACCATCACAGCACTTACTGCACACTCTTATAGTCCCTGTTAAACAAAGCATCAAGAGAGTTAATATGCGGAGCACAGCAGAATGCAGTCTAACCGCGTGGAATCCGCAGAATACTCAAAGCTTTGGAGGTACACCACCCATGTGCTATGATGCAGCACCACGGCGATAGATGTGTGTGTATGTGTGTGCGCGTGTGTTTAGATTTAACACGACAGTTGCGTGTCAGAAGGCAGTGTGTGTAGTGTTTGGAATAAGAACACCAACAGCATATACCCTGTAGGTGTATGGGTGATGGATACAAGTAAGACACCAGTGTATGGGTATTACAGGTACAGACTGGGTCAGAGCACAAAACACTGGCATCACAAAAAAATCCCGAAATGTAGGGAGAAGAAAAGTCTTGTGGGAAGAGAGAAGAGAAAACTTGGAGAAAACTGACGTTAAATATAAAAATAATAAATCGGTCAGGTTTAGAAACGCAAGAGAAAACTCCAAATAAGGTGAAAAAATTAAGAGACGGAAGAACCACAAAGGCGGGCACTGAGGTAGGTAGTAATTATGTGCAGCGCAGATTAAATATGCTATGAGGGAGTGATCATCCTTAATGACAATGAAATGAAGAGCAGTGGGACGAAGGTGTGTTGCAAAGGGGGGGGGGGGGGGACAAGGGAAGAGGAAACTGTGGGAGGAAGGAGGGGATAACAGGCAGGCAAGGATGGAAGGGGAAAGAAATGTAGGGTGAAAGAGGGGAAGAAGGGAGGAAAACAAAATTTAAATGGAGAGAGATATGAGGAACTGGACGATAAAAGGGGAGAGGGGATGAGAGTCGAGCGAAGAGGACGGAAAAGTAAGAAGGAAAGAGAAAGGAGGAAAAGAAACAGCAGCAGCAGAAGTAGGATCCAACAGCAGGAAGGTAATGAGGGTGGGGCAGGAGGTGGAGCGAGGCAGGCGCGTGACCAGGCCCCCAGGTACAGCAGGCGGATATTACTACCTGTGTGTGTGTGTGTGTGCGACTGCGACATTCCTGCCGCAGCCGGCCACTCCAACCACGCCCACCTGCCACGCCAAATTCCTCCCCGCCCCTCCAAACCTTCCCTCCGCACTACCGACTGCTACTCTTAAATGTCAACCTTTACTACTTTCCTTACTTCTCTACGCAGTGTGAGGTCAGGTGTAGGCCGAGGGGAAGAATACACCACGCCCTCCACTACCCCAGGTCCAACTAGCCTAACCAAACTTCACCTCTCCTTATATAAATTACCCTCTTTAAACCTAGCTTCATTAAACTAATTGTACTTAACCTCTCCTAACATCACCCAACCTTTCTTCACTTTCATCACCCCTGCAATACTCAAGTAATGAGTTACAGCATAATTAATGAACAACTTTCCTGTAAACAAAAATAATAATTATGTGAAACTTTGCGCTAACTTCTAAAACTAGGGATAGAAGGTTCACGAGGCACGAGGTGATGAGGGGAGAAAAAGGATGCGAGGGGAAACAAGGGGGGAGGTCAAGGAGGGGGTGAACGTGTAAACTGGCAAGTCAGGTCATCAGAGGGAAGGGTTAAGAAACACGGGGGAATGAAAAGTGCGAGTGTGTCCTGGAACAGACCATAAATGAGACCTGGGCAGAAGATGAAAGCGGAGAACTGGTAAAGCGGAAGACGCCGGACTAAGAGAGTATGCTAAAGCCCAGACCTGGAGTGAGGGGTGGGACGGGAATGAGCCCTGGAAGTGTGAGAGGTGAGGGTCTTGAAGTGTGAGGGGTGGGGGAGGGGGGGGGTAGGAGTGGCATGGGAATGAGAGCTTTAGGGGGGTGAGAGATGAGACCTGGTGCGTAGGTGAGCGTGTACCTTGAGGAAGATGAAACAGTGGGGGGGCCGGACAACCCCCTCACCACCGGAGGAGTGTCAACAAAAGATCCACTCACCCAAGGGGAAAGTTTGCCTTCACTATCGATCCCCTCAACCACCACCACCGGCAGCCGTGGGAGGAGGAGGGTGTGGTGGGGGGGGGGGGGGGGGGGGAAGCGACCTGTTACTCCCCTCACTTTCCACTTCTCCCTTTCTCATCTCTCCCTCCCTCCCTTCTCATCCCTCCCTCCCTCCCTCTCCTGACTGCCCGGGTCACACACACACGCGTTTGTCTTGACTTCATTTCCGCTCAGCTCGTCCTGGTGTCAACACTGTCACCCGCTCTTGGCCATTTTTATTGCTCATTATAAATTGGAGAGCTTAACAAACTGTGAGGGAGCCGGCAACAGGTGTGTGGCAGCAGCCGGCTTAAACAATCTACTGGCAAGAGTGTCCAACACGTTCTGAACCTTAAACAAAAATCTTCGTTGATCCTGATCAACATTAACACGGACAATTACTTTTAGTATTTACACCAACGTTTTATTATTCACGCTTATACATTAAACTGGGACTAATTACCTATCTAAAAACTGCAGTTCGTTTTTGCCTTCTCTTGCTTTTTAAATGGGTCACAATTTATTCGTGACTGAGACCTTTGTCAAAATTTACATGGCCAGAAGTATATGAAACCTTACCTAATTTAAAATGTACCAACCCTGAGGGGCTTCCAGCGAGTACGCCACCAGAACAGCATTTCATTTTATCTATATTGTATATTACTGTACCACAGTCTGCTTTTCTACAAATTTCTTGTTTTTCCCCCTTAACAAGCCAACAGTTTATTAGCAACCTTCCAGTACATGAGACCTTCAACAAAATTTACATGAACAGAATTACACGAAACCTTCACCTAATCTAAAATGTACCAGACCCAAGCCCAAGGGATTTACAGCCAGTCCGCGCCTTGAAACAACATCTAGCCCTTGATTGCCACCGCAATATCACCTGTGTGCTGGTGGAGGCGGTCAATTAAGCCCCCAACTCGCTATGCAGACGAAGATACTGATAAAATTTTGCCGGCTGGAGAGCTCGGGTGAAAATAGACTCAAGATATTAACAATAATCCCACTTTCTGGAAAGCAAGTCGGAGAGTCAATGATTAAGTTCACTTCAAACACCTTATCGTTAGTTGTACTCCATCGAGCTACCCGGCCACTGTAAGAAGCTAACACAGCTTAGTATCACAACACTATAATAGCGAAGAATAATGACCTGACTGATTCGAATAAAGAAGTGAAATTATCGCCTTAGCTGGACACACACGCACACTACAACACATGCTTGTGAGCCACGTGACATAATAGGCCCATGAACCAAATCACTGTAGACGTTTCAGTGGAAGAATCAAGTCATGCAGGAATAGCTGTACACAGTGCAGTAAGTGTTTCAGGAACTCTGTGCACAATAAGCGTTCTTCAATTTAAATTATGTTAGCACATAAAAACAAACTTTTCACGTGAATCTAAATATTACTGAGCTACATGAACTGAGCTATCCTGCCTTAAAAGGCTTCTCCTCGCCTCTTAGACACAATACATACCTCCTTCACGACATTCTTCATCCTCCGCCCAAACATCTTGTTTCCTTCCTTTCTTCCTTCTTCCGCCCACAATACAAATTCCTTCCTTCCTCCTACGCCTACCAAATAACTTCCTTCCTTCCTCCTCTGCCAACAAAACAACTTCCTTCCTTCCTTCCTTCCGTTTTCCTCCAAATACGTCCTTCCTTCTTCCTCCTTAACCTACGTGGAAGCTTCTGGCCAACAGCTAGGATTACCCCGCCCAAGTCCTATTTAATATGGAAACTTTGGACCAAGTTTGATTGGGCGTCGTCTCCTGGCTGGCGATTAGTGGTTAACCAATGACGTGAATGATAACCAGAGGAAGACGTGAGAGGGTGAAGTGCTGGACGGAAGAGGGAGGGGAAGGGGGGCCGGGGAGTGAAGAGAGGGAAGGTAAAGAGGGGTGAGAGTTAAGAGGGGGAGGTGAAGAAAAAGAGGGAGAAGGTGAAGAAAAAGAGGGAGAAGGTGAAGAAAAGGAGGGAGAAGATGAAGAGAGGGAGAAGGTGAAGAGAGGGAGAGAAGGTAAAGAAAGAGGAAAAAGATCAAGAGAAGTGAAGAAAGTGAGGAAGAAGGTGAAGAATGTGAGGAAGAAGGTGAAGAATGAGTAGAAGGAAGCGAACGATGAATTAAAGAAAGTAAGGAGAGAGAGGGGTAAAGGAAATTAAAAGTGGGGGGGGGGGAGGAGGGGGAGGATCAGAAGATTGAAGAAAGGAAAAGTATATGGGAGGTTAACCGAGGGAGGAAAGTGTGTAAAGAAAAGAGGAAAGAAAGGAGGAATGATGAAATGATGAAATGAAAGAACGGACCAAGTAGGAGGGAAGGAGAGATGACGGGGGGGGGGGGGGAGGGGATAAGAAATATAGAAGGAAACAGAAAATAAAAATGAAACTAAGAAGCATAAAAAGAGGTATTGGGGGAAGGGGGGGGGGGGAGGTCAACAGCATACGGCGTTAAGGATTGAGAGAAGACGGAAGGAGGTACAGAAGTGAAGGAAACAACTAGGTGAGCCCTTCCCTCTTTCCCCTACCACCCACCACCACATTAAGGCTAAATGCTTGTCGGCTGCCGGCGCGCCAGGGTAACCGTGTAAATGCTTTAAACTGCTCACCAATTTGCATTTTAAATAGAGAACGGGAATTAGAAATTTACATTGTTCGTTTAATTAGCATTTGCAATTACAGGCCCCCAAAAAATGCAATATTCGTCCCATGATAATGAAAACAAATCAGATCTACGTACACATAACGGAAGGAGATTACGTCATCTTGGTTTACTTCATGATGACAGCAAGCAGTCTTAATAGTCCGAACATTTGGTGGGGGTCGCAGTCATCAGCCGTTATGGAATGTTCATGCAATTCAGATCAAGTGGGTGGTGTGGGGGGCATATTAGGAAAACCATCAGTAGGTTCCCAGTGCCTCTGGAACAAACATGGCAGTTCCCACTTAATACAGACTACAAAAAGCTCATACTAAATAGTTACAAAGTGGTCAGTTCGTAGTGAGAGAGAGGAAATAAAACAAAGATGCACATTCAGAACTTACACACTCGTATATTTTGTTATTCTACACCAACGGCTGTAAACATTATTCTCATACTTTCAACTCCAACAACAATATAGTCTTGTAATACAGAGATGGTAGTTGTATAGAGTACCTAAGGGTCCCCAGTATCAAGAAGAAGCGTCCTCGAGTACTTTACAAGAGGTCCCGAGTAACACGATACACCTGTTACACCTGATAAGTGCCATAGGCTTCCAGACAAAATGTGTCGAGTCCCATGTTTTAGGGAGAAGAGACGCAGTGCACATATCTAATCGGCTTATATTTTGATAACTAGGCTTCCAGTCCAGGCATAGATCAAAAGGACTTATTAAGATTCGAGTAAAAATGACTCGAGTAAAGGTGACCCAAGGCAACTAGTCTCGTCATATATGAGAAGACAGTCTGCTCCTGAGATGAGTGTGACTCAGGCAGATCAAGTGTCCCCCATACGTGACACCATCTGCACCCTTGAGCACTCAGCCACACATGGGGGAAATAACTGGCTTGGTGTGGAAGTGGTTGCAGTATGCAGTCGGTGCACGAAGTTTACCAAGTCCCTGAGGCCAGGAGGGGCGAAGCCAATGAGGTAGTCACCAAGTTGCTGTTGAGAAGTGTATCTTAAGCTCAAGTCTTAGTAATATCGCTTCTTAATACTGAAGGACGGCGTGTCTTCCACCTCACTACGTAGTATTACAGGCTTTTACATTAATTTATTTATTTCCTATGTCACTTCAACGTTACAGTTTTCTCATTGCTGTAATATTAAAGCGCGTTCGAGTGTGCGTACGTGTTGGTGTATACCATGTGGTGTACATGCGTGCAAACTGTCACTTACTGAACTTTTCTCGTTCTGTACCAAGTTTTGTCCAGCTGGGACACGCCTTTGGAGGAAGAGGGATAGTGAGGGTGATCATAACCAGCAGCATGAACACAGGCGGGAGAGGACCACGGTGGCCAATATTACTACAGGGTGAGAAAACACTTAATATAAAAATAATAAACCGACAAAACGTGGATCGCTTAGCTGAGGATATGGAAGACAAAGAAGTGCTCTCGTAAAGAACAGCAACAATCATGTGCGTTTGTTGGATGGTTGTAGATGATGACTTGGGGTGGTGAGGCAAGAGAGAAACTGGAGACCGATTAATAAACATAAGGATGGATGAAACTGCAGTGGGCCTATTGGCCCATACTGGGTAGTCCCGTTGACAACCAACCCCTATTGCCCATATATCCATCCAACCTATGTTTGAAGCTATCCATCGTATTGGAGTTAATGTTGATGTTTGGTAACTTGTTCCATTCATCCACTACTCTATTTCCAAACCAATATTTACCTATTTCGCGCCTATATCTAAATTTGTGAAATTTAAAACCATTGTTACTAGTTCGCTCCTGGTTGGATAGTTTGAGTATCTTTGTAATGTCCCATATGTTTAGCCCTGACTTCCACTTATACACCTCTATCATATCGTCCCTCACTCTACGTCTCTCGAGGGAGTGCAAATTAAGATGATTGAACCTGTTTCTGTACTCGAGGTTCCTAATGCCCGGGGATTAGTCTTGTCATTTTCCTCTGAATTCTTTCTAAGGCTTCTATATCCATTCTGTAATACGGTGACCAGAATTGAACTGCGTAATCCAAGTGAGGTCTCACAAGCGCAAGATACAGATTCAGGATGAACTCTCTAGTTTTTTAACTAACACTCCTTCGGTGGAGTTTAACACGAAGTTGAGAAAACGATTGAGAAAAGACGAATAGATTATTCCTGTGGGAAGAATGACCCAAGGAATGCGTGAGTGAGGGTCCACGTTACTGCGAAAGAAATTACAAGAAACTGCCCGTGTTACTGAGAAATACAGGAAGGTGCGTCCACGTTACTGAGGTGTAGGTGTGTGTGTGTGTGTGTGTGTAATAATAATAATAAACGGTTTATTAATAGAGTTGCAGCCAGTAGCTGAAAATATACAAACTAACATGTGATTCAGACATGATATGCGTTCAATACATTTACAGGGCTGTACAGTACATAAATCAGTTGTTTATTATTTTAACAATAGATGGGGTGGTGCTATTCATATATCTGTCATTGTGGGCTCTTATGGGCTGAATTTTGTTGTAGTGGCGGACGGCGCGGTGTGTGTGTGTGTGTGTGTGTGTTTAAAGTTACCTTAAGCAAGCCAAAGTTATCACAATGAAGGTAAGGCCTAATAAGTTATAATACAGTCTTGTTTGTATACTTGACACGAGGTCAGATGATAAGGTGGCAACAAAGCAGGCAGACTACCAACGAGAATAACAGACAAGGTGGTGGAATTTACCGACTATGAATGAAAGAGACAAGGAGGTTCAAGAGATTTCTGACCCTACTTTACCACATCACTCCTCAGCTGCAAGGTCATCTATTGTTAAGATGCCATACAAGATGCCATACACAATGGAAGCTTATATAAAACACGAGGCCTGACCACCCCGCCCTGCGCTGAACAAATATTGGTGCGACACATACTGCAGCGTCTTTCTACACCAATATTAATAACCAAATTACACCAACTCTATTGCAACAAGTCGACTCCTCATGGCCAAAGAGTAGAGAGAGAGCGCGAGGAAATATTGGAGAGCAGGCAAATTTAAACTCTGCCACAAGCAACTTCGTGTGTTGTTGCACCTTTACCTGCGGCATAACATCAAACTAAAGAAATGCCTGATGGCAGGATTCCTTGCGCGCGCGCACACACACACACACAGGTTAAATATATGGCTGCGTCCCCCTTTCATCAAGAAATTAATAGTTACTGAAATATGACCAAACTGTAAATAGTGATTACTCTGAGTAATGTGACGATGTAACAGGTGACTGCAGTGGCGTTAGACCACCACGAGTCTTGGCCACCAGACCTCAGCATACAGGTCAATATGGATTACTGGAGGAGGGGTCAGGGGGAGGATTAGCGGCCGTCCGTCACGAAAGAGGATCTGGCCACACCATATGTTGAGGTGAGGTTGGGTCTCGCTAACCCTAACCCAGGACCTCACTTTACCTTGCTTATTAACTTCCCCCTAACACAGCAGCGTAACTTCCCATAGGCCTGGCGTTTAACCTGGAACATATGGGCACGGGGGTGGAGGAGACTGCAGTGGGAGAGGGCAAACAAGGCGAAAGATTACAGGGAAATAGTGTTAGGAATGATGACAAAACTAAATTTGACAGGAAGTTTAAAACTAAACGCGGTAAGGGGAGGACTCAGAACACGACTAACTTAAATGTATACTACGCGAACAGTATAAGTATGAGAAACAAAATGGATGATATTAAGGCCTTGGTCTGTACCGAAGAAAACGATATAATTGCATTCACTGAAACATGGATCAACCTAGACACACGTGAATTACCAGTCGAATACCAAATTGCGGGTACAAACTGTTCCATACCGATAGGCAGACCAGGAAAGGAGGCGGAGTAGCAATCTATGTTAGGGATAATCTGAAGTGTGAAATAAATAAGGAAATAAAAACTGAGAGGAATACAGAAACAATTTGGATAGAATTAAGCGACGGTCGGGAAAAATTAATCACAGGAGTAATATATAGACCCCCCCAATCTTGATAGCGTCAATGAGCGACTTATCTGGGATGAAATGCGCAGGGCTTCCATACACAACAAAGTCTGTATAGTAGGCGATTTTAACCTTGGCCAAATAGATTGGACTGACCTTACGGGTAACTCAGAATCAGAGGATTTTCTCGAGACGATCCAGGACTGTTTCCTAAGTCAACATATAACCGAACCCACACGGGGTAATAATATACTGGATTTAGTTCTGTCGAACAGAGAAAACCTCATTAGCAATGTCGAGGTAGGGAACGAACTTGCAAACAGCGATCACAAAGAAATTCGATTCCAGTTAGATTTTCAGGGCAGACGTAAGGAAAATTCCACTAAAGTACCAGATTTCAGAAGGGCAAACTTTGACAGTTTAAAGAGGCAGCTGAGAGAGGGGGTGTAGCGCTTGGCCGTGAACCTGACAGATGACACCGACCTGATAACGAGATCTGAGATTGCCGAGTTCCACGACAATTTAAATAGTGAGTTACTTAATGCACAAAGGCAGAACATACCATACAAAAAACTCAGATCAGACAACAATGACCCTAAATGGATAAATAATTATTTAAAGAACATCATTGGCCAAAGGAAGGCTATAGGTAGAAGGATAAATCGTGGCGAAATTCACCTCCGGGACTATTATAGGGTATTGGCGAGTAGGGTTAAATCCGAGATAAGGAAAGCAAAGAGGAATAATAAGGTAAGGATAGCAAGGGAGGCGAAGGCAAACCCCAAAGGATTTTACCAAATGTATCAAACTAAAACACGAGAAAAGATTGGACCAATACGGTCAGACTCCGGCGAGCTCACTGATAACGAAGGAGAAATGAGCAATAATTTGAATAAATATTTTTCAACAGTTTTACCACCGAAAATTTAAACATGATACCCGAGGCACCGACTCTATTCAGAGATAGTGAAGAAAACAAATTAAGTGAGATAGTAGTGACTAGTAACGATGTTGGTAAGCAAATAGACAAACTAAAGCCTAATAAGTCACCTGGTCCCGATGAGATATTTGCCAGAATGTAAGGAAGAGCTTAGTATGCCCTTAGCAAAGTTGTTTAACATGTCCTTAAAAACAGGTGTAGTACCAGAATCCTGGAGGATAGCGAATGTAATACCGATCTTCAAGAAGGGGGATAGATCACTATCCTCTAACTACCGCCCAATCAGTCTAACATCAATAGTAGGCAAATTACTGGAAGCAATCATTTCAAACTCTATTCGAAATCACCTGGAGAAGCACCGATTGATCAATGATTCCCAGCATGGCTTCACAAGCGGACGTTCTTGCCTAACTAATCTATTAACATTCTTTTCATCAGTTTTCGAATCAGTGGACGAGGGGCACAATTATGATGTGGTATATCTCGACTTTAGCAAAGCCTTCGACAGAGTACCCCACGAAAGACTAATTAGAAAGGTAGAAGCTCATGGCATCAAAGGTGACATCCTTAAATGGATTAGGGCGTGGTTACAGGACAGGAAACAGCGAGTGAGCATTAACGGCACTAAGTCCCATTGGAGCAACGTCACAAGTGGAGTTCCCCAAGGCTCAGTACTTGGACCATTATTGTTTATTATATACATAAACGACATAGATATCGGCATAGACAGCAACATAAGTAAATTTGCTGATGATACTAAAATAGGACGTGTTATCAAATCTGACGAGGACTCGGCAAAACTACAGGAGGATCTAAACAAATTTTTCGAATGGTCTGAAAAATGGCAGATGAAATTCAACATCGACAAATGTAAAGTACTCAGTATAGGCGATGTAAACAGGGAAACCAGATACCAGATGAACAACGATGCCATAGAGAAATCCGACTGTGAGAGAGATTTAGGAGTAATGATAAGTAGGAACCTTAAGCCAAGTAAACAATGTGTTTTTGCTCGTAACAAGGCTAATAAAGTACTTGGGTTCCTACAAAGGAGTGTTAGTTACAAGACTAGCGAGGTCATCCTAAAACTGTATCTTGCTCTTGTGAGACCACACCTGGATTACGCAGTTCAGTTCTGGTCACCGTATTACAGAATGGATATAGAATCCTTGGAAAGAATTCAGAGGAGAATGACAAGACTAATCCCGGGCATTAGGAACCTTGAGTATAGAGACAGGTTAAAGCATCTTAATTTGCACTCCCTTGAGAGACGTAGAGCGAGGGGCGACCTGATAGAGGTGTATAAGTGGAAGGCAGGGCTAAACAAAGGGGACATTACAAAGGTACTCAAATTATCCAACCAGGAGCGAACTCGTAACAATGGTTTTAAATTAGACAAATTTAGATTTAGGCGTGAAATAGGTAAACACTGGTTTGGTAACAGAGTAGTGGATGAATGGAACAAGTTACCAAATATCATCATTAACTCGAATACGCTGAATTGCTTCAAACATAGGTTGGATGCTCATATGAGCAATAGGGGTTGGGTGTAAACGGGACTGCCCAGTATGGGCCAATAGGCCCGCTGCAGTTTCCTCCATTCTTATGTTCTAAAGACAGAACACACTTGAGTACTGCATTATGTCTCTCTCTAGTTTGCAGGCTACTGTACTAAGTCTCCAGTATACAGGGAGCGTGGCCAACTCAACTATAAAGTTAGGTACCTATTCACAACTGGATCTGCTGTGGGTGCCTCGGACGCGACCAAACGATCCTTGGGACAGGAGGTAAGAGCTGTGTATGCAATTGGTCGTCGCACCTGACCCACCATTAATCAACCATTTTTTGGAATGGTCTGGAAAATTCAGATGAAACTCAACGTGGACAAATGTAAAGTACTCAGTTTAGGAGATGTAAACAGGGGAACGAGATACCAGATGAACAACGATGTTATTGAGAAATCCGACTGCGAGAGAGATTTAGGAGTAATGATAAGCAGGAATCTTAAGCAAACTAAATAATGTGTATTTGCTCGAAACAAGGCTAATAAAGTACTTGGGTTCATACAAAGAAGTGATACAAAGAAGTGTTAGTTACAAGACTAGCGAGGTCATCCTAAAACTATATCTTGTGCTTGTGAGACCTCACTTGGATTACGCAGTTCAATTCTGGTCACCGTATTACAGAATGGATATAGAATCCCTAGAAAGAATTCAGAGGAGAATGGCAAGACTAATCCCGGGCATCAGGAACCTTGAGTACAGAGACAGGTTAAATCATCTTAATTTGCGCTCCTTCGAGAGACGTAGAGTGAGGGGCGATATGATAGAGGTGTATAAATAGAAGTCAAGGCTAAACAAATGGGACATTACAAAGGTACTCAAACTATCCAACCAGGAGGGAACTCGCAACAATGGTTTTATATAAAAAAATACACAAATTTAGATTTAGGCGCGAAATAGGTAAACACTGGTTTGGAAAATAGAGTAGTGGACGAGTGGAAGAAGTTACTTTTCAAATTATCATCGTTAACTCGAATTTGCTGGAATGCTTCAAACATAGGTTGGATGGATATATGAGCAATAGGGGTTGGGTGTAAATGGGACTGCCCAGTATGGGCCAATAGGCCCACAGCAGTTTCCTCCATTATTATGTTCCTGTTCCTGGTTATCTAACCCAGGTTCACTACTACAGTATGTAAAAACCGTAATTCAAAACTGTCAAAAACAAACTTGTGATTTACGTAATGAAACCCTAACACTATATGGCTTCATGTTTAATGCAGATACTAATACGCCCCACACCCGCCCTCATGACCTCTATCTGTTCATTACCTGCACACACTTTTACCATATTAATGATAAAGCAATCCTACCCATAAAGCACAGTTAATGACAGGGTTGTCAACAACTCGTGCCTCACGGATGGTGAGGTCATGGCAGACACTTTGATCTTCACGTTAGTGGTTTAATACTAGGAACTCTACTGATTTAACACAGTTGTTAAAAAATACATTACCAAAGAAATACAGCTGTGTCGAAAGGGCACACACGTACCTGAAAATAAAAACAAAAGTTAGTAAAACGTTAAACAAAACAACTGTCTACACGTGTTAAAACAAACTTTGTACAAAAAACTTGTCCGAACAGCTGTGTAAACATCCTTAACACTGATGCAAACTCAAACACGTCTAAAACAATACAGCAGATGCGTTATAAAACGTTGTCATAGCAAAGTTAGCATAAAGATAAAACGTTACCAAAAGAAGTTATAGTACCCTAAGTTACCCAAACAAAGCTGCATAGATCAATAATAAACGACATCCTACTGGCCACTCTGCCATGAAAGGCAACACCAACCACCACAACCCACATGCATATTCACCATTTGAAACACCTGTGTACCACCCTATCCTTTCCTCCAAACGAGCACACTGCTGGTTTTGCTAACTAAGATGGGCTTTATGAGTTTCAATGGAAGCATTGCATAACCTCAAGTTGAGGTATTCTCGGTAAATCACAAATGCTCGACAATTCAACACAGGAGGTTCGAAAACATTTCAGAAGTTTATTAATGTTCTTTATCCTCAATATTCCCTTTCCTTCCCTTTAGTAATATGAAATAAAAGTACCGTGAACACAGAAGCCCGAGAGTTGAGCGCAGGTAAGAACAAAACAAATGTGTAAAATCTCAAAAGCTATGTACTTTGTGTATGACCCAAACGCTTAAAAGTGAAATAAACTGGGATGCCCATTCTTCATGTAAACCAATAATAATTCGCCCCAATTCTCCTAATATTGCACAACCAAACAAATATATATTAATTTGAATGAAAAATGTACCCATCCAAGTGTGGGATCACATACTGTACTTAACCGCACACCCTTATCAGTTCCCAAAATACCTGATAACGGGCCGAAAACTTCTGAGAGGGCAGCAACCAGAGCAGTGCAACGATATCTAAGGAGTAATAATGGGCACCCACCTCCCTGATAACTTTAATGGAGAAACTTCCCCAACTAAACTCAGCTCCTCCCACCAAGAAACCGCCGCCACCACCAACTCGGTTACACACACACGTGATGTTGGCGGCAGTCCTCAACATCATCATCTACTGCCGGAAGTATTGAGGTAACAAGAAGACGGGGATAACTGGGGCACGATGTCAATCTGGGGGACAGACTATGTTAAGAGTGAAGTTGAAAAATGGGAAGAAAGAAATAGTATCAAAGTTGGAGAATCAAAATGCTATTAGAATGTGGCGAGGATGATATATGAAGTACAGAGGTGAGAGTTGGTATGTATGTATACGAAGCACGTATACTCAAACTATTTACTAGAATTTCAGCCGCTCTCATTATTCTGAAATAAATTTCCTGAGTACAAGGTAATCCAAAATAATTCCAGGCGTGCAATCAGAGTACCGCGCTTCCCAGTTGCTCTGTACAGTGTCAGTGATGCGGTTTGTGTTGTGTATATGAGCACACATTATTAGGAGAGTTTCCCCTCGTGTCTCAAGTTGTCAGCCTGAAGCAAGGACTAGTTGATAAAGAAAAATACTATATGACGTTATCGTGTGTGTGTGTGTGTGTGTGTGTGTGTGTGTGTGCCCTAAATTACTAATGGAAGACTCGCCAGAGACAGCAAGTAGTTATTATGTGAATGTATTAACCCTTCCTGGCTGTTCACCTCCGTACCAAATGACACTGGTACTGGAGAAATAACCACCGGTTATTGCGCCCTTTCCCTTAAAATTACCAGTGGCCACAAAACGCGCTTCGGTGTTGAAGGTGGTCATCATCACCGAGGTACTGTATCAACGACTAACCTAAGTGGACACACTCACAAGTGGGTTAGTATAAGCAACTCCCGTCCCAACCACAGAGACAGAGATATTCCGCAAAGAAATCGACCCAAAAAATCTTCAATTAATCACTTACAGACCATTATCTAATAACCTCCTAAGGGCATATTTACAAAAAGAAGAAATATTCCTGGACAATGAACTACGGCAGGCATGATGAATGACGCCTGCTGACAGCTGATCACCCCCCCCCTCTCCCTCCCGAACTCCTGTTGCTGCCAGCCTCCCTACCTGCCTAGCCCCCATAATGGACTCTCCCTGCCAAGCTCCCTTACTACTTTTCTGAATCCTCTTCCTCAATATCTACCACAATACTCATCTTCTTTTGTCTTTTCTTACCACCTTCTTGGATCTTACAAAAGTCTTCCTTCAACAAACAGATCCTGTGGTAAGCCGGAAGACCTCGAGTGAGCGTGTGATCAACTGTAGGTGAGGAGTTTCCTAGAGGTGATCATGGGGCGGGGGGGGAGGGGGGAGGAGGCCGTGGGGTGTAGGGGGAGGAGGCCGTGGGGTGTAGGGGGAGGAGGCCGTGGGTTGTGAAGGGGGAGGAGGCCGTGGGTTGTGAAGGGGGAGGAGGCCGTGGGTTGTGAAGGGGGGAGGCCGTGGGGTGTAGGGGGGAGGAGGCCGTGGGGTGTAGGGGAGGAGGCCGTGGGGTGTAGGGGGAGGAGGCCGTGGGGTGTAGGGGGAGGAGGCCGTGGGGTGTAAAGGGGGAGGAGGCCGTGAGGTGTGAAGGGGGAGGCCGTGAGGTGTGAAGGAGGAGGCCGTGAGGTGTGAAGGAGGAGGCCGTGGGGTGTAGGGGGAGGAGGCCGTGGGGTGTAGGGGGAGGAGGCCGTGGGGTGCAGGGGGAGGAGGCCGTGGGGTGCAGGGGGAGGAGGCCGTGGGGTGTAAGGGGAGGAGGCCGTGGGGTGTAGGGGGAGGAGGCCGTGGGGTGTAGGGGGAGGAGGCCGTGGGGTGTAGGGGAGGAGGCCGTGGGGTGTAGGGGAGGAGGCCGTGGGGTGTAGGGGAGGAAGCCGTGGGGTGTAGGGGAGGAAGCCGTGGGGTGTAGGGGAGGAAGCCGTGGGGTGTAGGGGAGGAAGCCGTGGGGTGTAGGGGAGGAGGCCGTGGAATTTAAAAACATAAGTATAATGGGGGAGCAGTACAACATGGGTTGTACAGTAATAAGGTTGAACAAGAGGACAGCTTTCAGGATTATGTCTAGTTGGCAATTATGTTTATTGCAATGGTAATTACTTATTTATTTACATGATAATTTCCGATAAAACGGATTTGATGGTACAATAAAAGCAGGTACTGTAAATATAGGATGTGAGGAAGCATGGGGGGGGGGGGGGGCGGCATAAGCCACTGAGGAGTAATAATGTGTACTAGGACGGTGCAGGGTGGGGGGGGGGGGGTGCCTTTGTTGGTGGTTGCTCGACTGTGCTGCATCCTCTCTCTAAACTAGACTTATTAAACATTTCCCTCCTTTTAAGCACACATGCGCCAGTAAAATAATGGCCCTACATCAACGAAACACCGCCACCTTAACGCGCGTTACTAGAGACAGACTGGTCCCGTCTGCCATATGACTGTACATGCCCACAAGATGAAGCCTGGGGAGCCACAAGCCAGATCCATCACAGGCACAGGTGCCCTCAAGCTCCGCAAACTGCCAGACAGGACCAAGTATCATAATACTGTACAGTATCCGGCTCGGGTCCAACCATACATGGGAATACTCTGGTTGTTTGAGGCCTTTTTGTTCTGTATGTACAATACATAGGAAGGATACGCCCTTCCTTCCTCCTCTTTAAGTATGTTATACAATATTAGTGCACAAGTTTGTATTTTTGGCCCATAGCAACATATATCAAGGTCTTTCATAGCTTAACAAGACAGTGTTGGAGTACAGTTTTATGATAGCAAATGTGAGCAATTGACTACGATTACTACCAATAAATATAACGGTACAGAAGTATTTCTTTCTCTGACCGATGGACGGACAACCTAACCCATGAGGAAAGCAACAGTGGATATAGAACAATATCTTGCACCATCCACGCCCACAATGGAAACATGTAAAAGCCATTACTAGTGGACAGTATGATATGCCGAGCTGGTCCCCCCCCCCCCCTCAGTCTCCCTGTGTAGCTAGGGGAGGTCCGGCACGTGGACGCTGCTGGCTGTATTACATGATGAACTAGTGCAGGCAGGCAGGCAGGCAGGCAGGCTGGGCTGGGCGTGGCTTGGCCTGCCCTGCAGTATCCCGGCCCAACCCACTGCACACACACCCCACGCACTCTTTGCCTACTCCTCCGCATCCACCTGTCTGCTTGTTCTCTTACTCTTGGTATGAATACACACTGTAGAGTTCTGCATCAAGTTTTAAACAAAAAATGGCCGTGAACAATCCGAGATATAAACGGAAAAATAACACTAGATACAAGCATTCAACAAACATGCAGGACGCAACCATACAGGAAGACATGCACACAGACAAACATACATATATATACAGTGACTCACATGTAAACAATGCAGTTAGACGGGAGGTCCTGATAACCTCGTCCCTTCTTTCAAATGAGCAACAGCATGAGCCTCCGCCTGGCCGTCAATATACATGCAAATGGTGGTGGCAGTGTCTGGTCATCCCCTCCCCCCTACGAACTCCCCTACACGCTCCTCGCACACAGCCCAACACTCATATGCAAGAGGTGTGCGCGCGCACACACACACACACACACACACCAGGTACTAGAGCCCTCCGACTGATCACAATGACACAGAAGGTAAACAGTAACACGATACACCGTCACCCGTTATCTACACCAAAATGAGTTGCCCCAAAAACTTGTCACCGTCTGGTCGAGCTCATTGTTTCATATTGTTGAGGGAGTTTACGTCGTTGCCGACTTACAAAAGCTTCGGCGCTGGGTTTCCCCCAAGGCCACCACCGTCACCGGTACCCACAACAGGGAGCAGATGTCCCTCTGGTTCACGCCAGATGTCGCCTCCGGCTATCTAGAGCGCGGAGGTAGCCCTTAATTTCCGGTGACATCGCACGTATGGTAAGCCTGAACCCCCACCAACACCTTGCCCCGAGGATCAATAAGACTTTTCTTGGTGAAGTCAGAACTAATACCCTGGCGGGGTGCTGCGGCCATCCAGGAATATGACAAGAACTCTTCAATAGTCCACCCGCTGCGTCACGAATTCCATCTTGTCTCATATTGTGAAGTATCTGTTGACGCATTACACCTGGAATGTCTTTACAGTGAAACAACTACTGTGGCTATAACTGACGACTAAAGGCAACGAAATCCAGACGAGAACAGCTTGGCTGTCGATAATCCCTTCTGGCGTAGATGGCTGCTGACCGTACACAGATCAAACTTACTGAAATAATGGGAAATCCCCCCCCCCCTCTACTTGTTTGTAACTGAGAAGTATAAACCCTCCTTACACAAATTGATGGTGAAGAGAACAACTTCTTCATCTGTATAAATATATACCGTACCTAGACCGCCTGTAACACAGAGGTGGTCATCACAAGCAACTTGGATCCCGTTGGGGTTGAGAGACAAATGTACGATGAAATAAACCCCATTACGGTTTAGGTCACTACACCACTGGCAATTTTATCAAGCCATTCCGTCGCTTCCTGGAACCTTCTTGGTCAAGTAACAAACAAATAATATAGATGTTAGTCTGATCTACCCCTGAGCTTGGCTTCTGTCGCGCCGTCATTAATATGTGTGCACCTGCGAACTTTTTCTTCTATGCGAACGCCTGTCCACCTGTTCATGGAGATAGGTGTGCGTCTACCAAGCCCAAAATACTCACTGGGCACAAGTTCACCAATAAAAGCGGTTGGCATGGGGTCAGTGAGCAGAGAGTGGGCGGGATACGGGTGGTTGGCGGGGCGGGGCGAGCTGCGAGGGGGGAGACAGGTGGGAGAGTGGCAGGTGAGGAGTGAACGAGAGGGGGAGGAAATTTTGTATTGGTGGTAGGTGGGGCTGAATGGCGAGGGGGGGCAGAAGAGAGGCAGATGTGAGAGGTGAAGGAAGGAAGGTGGGAAGAGGTGAAGGAAGGAAGGTGGGAAGAGGTGAAGGAAGGTAGGTGAGAGGCTGGGTGAAGGTCTCCCCACGCACGACACACTATTCAGAAACACGGGCCACACCTTGAACCCCGTCACGTTCATACCCTCCTCCTCCACCTCAACCCTTAGCTCCCATTCTCAGCCCCACCACCACCTTAGCCCCTATTCTCAGTACAAGAATACAGCCACTCTGTAGTGCTCCATTTATCTCGACTATCAGCTGGTACTACTGTCATCAACCTTTAAGGCAGGTTAAATAAAATAAAAAACAGAAAAATCATTACGGATTATTCAACCCAACATCAAACCTTCTGGCAACAAAGGTGACATTACAAAGGTATTCAAACTATCCAACCAGGAGCGAACTCGTAACAATGGTTTTAAATTAGACAAATTTAGATTTAGGCGTGAAATAGGTAAACATTGGTTTGCAAATAAAGGTAGTGGTCCAGTGGACGAGTGAAACAAGTTACCAAACAACATCATTAACTCGAATACGCTGGTTAGCTTCAAACACAGGTTGGATGGATATATGAGCGATAGGGGTTGAGTGTAAATGGAACTGCCCAATATGGGCCAATTAGTCCGCTGCAGTTTCCTCCATTCTTAAGTTACGCGTGAACTACATCAGTCTAGAACAGTGGTTCTCAACCTTGTTTGCCCCAAGCACCCCTTTCACCATCTGTTAGAATGTCATTCCCCCCTCCTTTCCAAGATTGTCTGCCTCAAAAAGTGCATTCCAAATAATATGCATATAATACTGAAAATCCTTTATTTTTTCCTTATTAGTATCAGTTCCCCCCCCCCCCTGAAAACCTGAGGGGGGGGAAATTCCCCCCTGGTTGAGAACCCCTGGTCTAGAAGATACTGGAGACGGGCACTAAACTACATATTATGTATTAAAGAACGTCCTACTAATGAAACAAACAAAACATAAATACACTGTGGTTGCATTCTGTGAAAATTTGGGATTTGTTTTGACAAAGTGACCTCATAACCTTGCTGCTAACTCGTAAAACAAAACCACTGAGCCATTCCTTTTTTGGTGGTGGGGGGTCTTTACACTGCCTGCAACTATTGCTTAAGACTTTCAATTACGATTTCGTTCGTCTTGTACAGGCAACAACAGCCGCCTGGTGGAGTCGCACTTCTAGAGAATATCAAAAACCAAAACACCTGCAGGTAGACTCCGTCTGTTGAAGCTCGTCACGTAAGTAACTAGATAAACAGATCGCCCACTCCGACAGGCAGGTGTTGCTTGCATGTTCAGGTCAATCACCCAAGGAGGAGGGAAGGGGAGGGGGGGGGGGGGGGAGTAAAAAGGTACCAAGGATGAGAAACAATAGTGGTTGGTGTGCACCGTCATCCTCGAACTCTACCTGCCCAAACCTCCTCCTTCACCACCTTTGCCACTACTATCATTTCCAAGGTCCACCACACCTTAGGCTCATAGCCGCGCACCCTATTTTCGTAGTATCTTTCAGAAAATGTTGGGTTGAGGCCACATGTACAGTATCTCAGTTGTTGTAGGCTACATGGTTAGTAACTATAGCAGGTTATTTTTTCTTTGTAAACTAAACCATTTCAAAGCTCATCCCTGAATGTCACTATTTTTTCGATGAAGCTCGTATATGTAATCTAAACTTCTAAGTAAAATACACCTTGAAGCAGCCACGCACCTAAATACAAGTTATAACAATAGATCACGTTACAAAAGGAGGAGAGATGCCAGCCAATACAGCGTGCATCAATGTCAACTGCCACCCATGTGATACTCCACTGCGGGGACACTGCAACTTACACTTCGTCACTGAGCGCAGTACAGGTGTTCCGCCGTTGTCTTCCAACTTGGATGATCGTCTGTTTTAAGAGATTTTTACCATCTTAGTGAAATGATCGGGTTAGGTTAGGCTAAATTGTATAAAACAGACGATCGCCCAAGTGGGATATAATAGTTTGACCTACACACACTGTCTTAAGGTTGCCATTGCCTTTGGTACTGCAGGGGCGTGTGGTGACCTTGAGAATTGTTGGGGGAGAGGATGGGGGAACCTTACTAAACACAGGGTGGCGGTGACGGTAGAGTTCGACAACCTAGAGGAATGCCCCCCCCCCCCCCCCCTCAACGGTTCACCACTCACAATAGACATCCGTCACGCTGAAACAAAGGCACCTCCCCCCATACAACCCTCTACATGAATTCAGCTTTGTACCTACAGTACTTATTCAACAACACGACTCTTTATAATTCCCAACTTATACGATCACCAAAAATACCAGCCCTTGCCCCCGATCGAGTGGTATTGTCTTAAGTGATAATAATCATGAAATAAGATAAAACTGCAGAAAAAAGAAGAAGATATAACCACTAAGTAGTAAATATGTGGGCGTCAAGTTAGAAAATGTCTGTAAACCCACACCGTATAATCCGTCGTTACTTAAGCGAACATTCCCACTTTTGGATCATAAGAGAAGATTAACTATACACAAATCGGAATGTCACACTTTTCTTGAGATTGTAATACCAAAGTTACGAGTACCCAACACGAGAGAGTTACCGCAGCAACACATAAGTCGGTAGGTGGCTGTCATCTACTGTGGGTCTATGATCCTTGTAACACACACACACACACACACACACACACACATACATACATACTTGTACACACACACAAGTAATAACAGAATGTAAGTTACACAAAGGCACTCTGGCAGGGTTAACAATAACACTTCTCCCGGCAAAATGGTAAAATGAGTCGAGTCAATCCACCTCCAGGAAACTCGACATAAAACAGAAAACCCAAACCACCAAGTCGGCGTGTATAGCAGAAAGTGCATACTAGCACCATTTCTGAATTTCACAAATCACGACGTTAATTGGCTGGGCACAACTTGTGGGCCAGGTATGAGCTCGGTTAACCCTGATAATCTAATTAGCAGGTACAGCAGCATCGAGGCACACCTCAACTAGCTGGCGTGGGCTCTTTCGACTCGGCAGCATTTCCCAGAGCGCATTACACTCCCCTCCCACGGCCCCTCCCGAACACCTCACGTGCCAGTTCACGACACTACACACGCAAACAAACGACACTATTGCCCCACACAGCACCGCCACAACCCACTCTCCTCTACCAGCTTATGGCGGCTGAGCTTGGGGTCAACAAAGAATGGCTCTGCCCCCAGCACTTGCCCACAGAATAATTAAAATTAAGAGCGAGAGGAAAGCGGCACAAAGGGCTAACGAGACTAGCAGACAGATGAAACTCTAGAGGAAGTGATGGGCCATTTGGCACGGGACTAGGAAACAGCAGGAAGAAGTGGGGACCAAGGGAGAGGAGGAAAGGGCAGGGGGGACCGGGACGCAGAGCAGACACAAGCAGATGTTTGAAGGACGACACTGCCAAAACAAACTAAAGTGTCCGTGGGGGAGAAGCAAGAAATAGGATGGAGAAGCCCGAGGGCAGAACTATGGATGAAAGTAAGGAAAACTGGTGGGTTGGCAAACACGGGAGAGGGGAATCCAGTTGAGGGAGGGGAAATTGTTTACGGAGGGGAGAATATTCGGGGGAGATGAAAAACTGATAGACTTTGGAGAGGGGAAAACATCTGAAAAAATAAAAAAGGGGGAACGCGAGGGGGGGGGGGCTTACATAAATGAACTATAGTTATGTTGTAACTCACACCTCTTATTAACGACTCGTGATCAAATATACCAATAACTTGAGTAATGCAACCTATGAGTAGAGGAGGTGGTGGTGGTGTAGGAAGAGGTGGTGGTGGTGTAGGAAGAGGAGGTGGTGGTGTAGGAAGAGGAGGTGGTGGTGTAGGAAGAGGTGGTGGTGGTGTAGGAAGAGGAGGTGGTGGTGTAGGAAGAGGTGGTGGTGGTGGTGTAGGAAGAGGTGGTGGTGGTGGTGTAGGAAGAGGAGGTGGTGGTGGTGTAGGAAGAGGAGGTGGTGGTGTAGGAAGAGGAGGTGGTGGTGGTGGTGGTGTAGGAAGAGGTGGTGGTGGTGTAGGAAGAGGTGGTGGTGGTGTAGGAAGAGGTGGTGGTGGTGGTGTAGGAAGAGGTGGTGGTGGTGGTGTAGGAAGAGGAGGTGGTGGTGTAGGAAGAGGTGGTGGTGTAGGAAGAGGAGGTGGTGGTGTAGGAAGAGGAGGTGGTGGTGTAGGAAGAGGAGGCGGTGGTGTAGGAAGAGGAAGCGGTGGTGTAGGAAGAGGAGGTGGTGGTGTAGGAAGAGGAGGTGGTGGTGTAGGAAGAGGAGGTGGTGGTGTAGGAAGAGGAGGTGGTGGTGTAGGAAGAGGAGGTGGTGGTGTAGGAAGAGGAGGTGGTGGTGTAGGAAGAGGAGGTAGTGGTGTAGGAGAGGAGGTGGTGGTGTAGAAAGAGGTGGTGGTGGTGGTGGTGTAGGAAGAGGAGGAGGTGGTGTAGGAAGAGGAGGAGGAGGTGGTGTAGGAAGAGGAGGTGGTGGTGTAGGAAGAGGAGGAGGTGGTGGTGTAGGAAGAGGAGGAGGTGGTGGTGTAGGAAGAGGTGGTGGTGTAGGAAGAGGAGGAGGTGGTGGTGTAGGAAGAGGAGGAGGTGGTGGTGTAGGAAGAGGAGGAGGTTGTGGTGTAGGAAGAGGAGGAGGTGGTGTAGGAAGAGGAGGTGGTGGTGTAGGAAGAGGAGGTGGTGGTGTAGGAAGAGGAGGTGGTGGTGTAGGAAGAGGAGGTGGTGGTGTAGGAAGAGGAGGTGGTGGTGTAGGAAGAGGAGGAGCTTGTGGTGTAGGAAGAGGAGGAGCTTGTGGTGTAGGAAGAGGAGGAGCTTGTGGTGTAGGAAGAGGAGGAGGTGGTGGTGTAGGAAGAGGAGGTGGTGGTGTAGGAAGAGGAGGTGGTGGTGTAGGAAGAGGAGGTGGTGGTGTAGGAAGAGGAGGTGGTGGTGTAGGAAGAGGAGGTGGTGGTGTAAGAAGAGGTGGTGGTGGTGTAGGAAGAGGAGGTGGTGGTGGTGTAGGAAGAGGAGGTGGTGGTGGTGTAGGAAGAGGAGGTGGTGGTGTAGGAAGAGGAGGTGGTGGTGGTGTAGGAAGAGGAGGTGGTGGTGTAGGAAGAGGAGGTGGTGGTGGTGTAGGAAGAGGAGGTGGTGGTGTAGGAAGAGGAGGTGGTGGTGTAGGAAGAGGAGGTGGTGGTGTAGGAAGAGGAGGTGGTGGTGTAGGAAGAGGAGGTGGTGGTGTAGGAAGAGGAGGTGGTGGTGTAGGAAGAGGAGGTGGTGGTGTAGGAAGAGGAGGTGGTGGTGGTGTAGGAAGAGGAGGTGGTGGTGTAGGAAGAGGAGGTGGTGGTGTAGGAAGAGGTGAGAGGAGGTGGTGGTGTAGGAAGAGGAGGTGGTGGTGTAGGAAGAGGAGGTGGTGGTGGTGTAGGAAGAGGTGGGTGGTGTAGGAAGAGGTGGTGGTGGTGGTGGTGTAGGAAGAGGTGGTGGTGGTGTAGGAAGAGGTGGTGGTGGTGTAGGAAGAGGGTGGTGGTGTAGGAAGAGGTGGTGGTGGTGGTGTAGGAAGAGGTGGTGGTGGTGGTGTAGGAAGAGGTGGTGGTGGTGGTGTAGGAAGAGGAGGTGGTGGTGGTGTAGGAAGAGGTGGTGGTGGTGGTGTAGGAAGAGGTGGTGGTGGTGTAGGAAGAGGTGGTGGTGGTGGTGTAGGAAGAGGTGGTGGTGGTGTAGGAAGAGGAGGTGGTGGTGTAGGAAGAGGAGGTGGTGGTGGTGTAGGAAGAGGAGGTGGTGGTGGTGTAGGAAGAGGAGGTGGTGTAGGAAGAGGTGGTGGTGGTGTAGGAAGAGGTGGTGGTGGTGGTGTAGGAAGAGGAGGTGGTGGTGGTGGTGGTGTAGGAAGAGGTGGTGGTGGTGTAGGAAGAGGTGGTGGTGGTGGTGTAGGAAGAGGAGGTGGTGGTGTAGGAAGAGGTGGTGGTGGTTAGGAAGAGAAGGTGGTGGTGTAGGAAGAGGAGGTAGTGGTGTAGGAGAGGAGGTGGTGGTGTAGGAAGAGGAGGAGGAGGTGGTGGTGGTGTAGGAAGAGGAGGTGGTGGTGGTGGTGTAGGAAGAGGAGGAGGTTGTGGTGGTGGTGTAGGAAGAGGAGGTGGTGGTGGTGTAGGAAGAGGAGGAGGTTGTGGTGTAGGAAGAGGAGGAGGTTGTGGTGTAGGAAGAGGAGGTTGTGGTGTAGGAAGAGGAGGTAGTGGTGTAGGAGAGGAGGTGGTGGTGGTGTAGGAAGAGGAGGTGGTGGTGTAGGAAGAGGAGGAGGTGGTGGTGTAGGAAGAGGAGGAGGTTGTGGTGTAGGAAGAGGAGGTGGTGGTTAGGAAGAGGAGGTGGTGGTTAGGAAGAGGAGGTGGTGGTTAGGAAGAGGAGGTGGTGGTGTAGGAAGAGGAGGTTGTGGTGTAGGAAGAGGAGGTTGTGGTGTAGGAAGAGGAGGTGGTGGTGTAGGAAGAGGAGGAGGTTGTGGTGTAGGAAGAGGAGTCTGATCCCCCACCCCGGTCAGTGCCTATAGTGTGGCACGGCTCGGGCTACCTCGTATATTCTGACCATTGGCAGGTTCGTGGGCGTCTCGCACACAGGTAAGTAATAGCTGATACTGTACACACCGCTACCAGACACATACTAAGCAATTACTGTATTCCCAGGCTTTCGCCCCCTCCTTCCTTTCCTTTGTCTGTCCCTATTCATTCATTTCTTTCTTATTTTTTATTTATTTGTCACCATTAACAGATACCGTACGTGCAAATGTGGGTGATAACAATGAGGGGGTAATCGTAACGGGTGAGGCACGTCAAAGGCAAAAGCAGCAATTTTCTGTGCGGGTCGTGACCGGGGTGTGGAGCTGCCCTCAACTACAATATCTAGTATCTACCATAATGACCTTAACACTTAACTCCATATCAGGTCCTCTCCTTTACCACCACGCCACAACACGCATTGGTTACAGCTCAACTAGACCCCTTTCCAAATGGTGGCCCCATGCTTATCTAACTTGATCACTAGGACTGAAACCCAAACTTCCAAGGTCAGGTTATGTTAGCATGAGGCCCGTAAAATGTGGGTCCAGTAATATTTAGACCCCAACTGACCAGCCGCCACAATCCCCGAGGTACCTAAGAGCATATAATAGGCAATAAAAACAAGACAACATACAACACACTGCCATGACAAACCTAACGGACTAACCTACAACATAAAAGGAACATGAAATTACCCGACAAAATATCAACAAAATACTATGATAATGGGACTGCCCAGTATGGGCCAATAGGCCCGCTTAAGTTTCCTTCATTCTTATGTTCTTATGTTCAGTCTCGTTCAAGGTTCGTCGAACACTGCTGGAGACAGCTGGCAACTCAAGGCCGTTTGTTTACTATAGTACGTAGTAAAAATTATGAATAAATGTAAAATGTAAAAGTGATCGGTGATTGGTTACTTAGTTCCCTGTTGCTTAATTAATGGTTGGGCTTCGTTGTTTCGTATTATATTATACTACGTAATATAGTAAACAAATAGCACTGAGTTGCCAGCTGTCTTCAGCAGTGTTCGAAGAATCTTGAACCAGACTGTACATTGACAATCCTCGCCCCCACCCCCCTTTTTCCCCCATCTGGACGGAAGATCAGAGAGCCAATGGCATACCCCAGGTGGTGGTGGTGTCGTCGTGGTGACGGTCGGCGTTTAGTTGTGTACAAGCAGCCGTTATCGACCACCACGTACCCTCACAACCATGCCATCTATTGTCAACAACAGATACAATATTCTCTCGAGTATAGCGATACAACAAAGCACTGCCCCTGTCATTACCGACCATCAAGTGTATTAACAAACATACAATTATTTATGAAAAACACATCAAGGCACATTAATTTATAGGTCGTAACACTTCATAAAACTATAGCGAAATCATTATTATTATTACCACCGTTGGTCACCGCCATGCAAGGAAAAGTGAAGAAATCTTTACTGTGGTCGTCATCAGAGTATTGGGAAACATTGAGAAAGATTAACCTTGTGAGTCACCATCAGTACCCAACACCGCCACACCAAGCTGCTGCATCACCTTACTAACCTCCACCTCACCACCTACCACGACCATCACCACCCAGCACAACGACAAATCACTACCACTATCGTCACTGAACTATCACTATTAGTGTTGATAAATGACAACCCCGTTGGGGTTTGTCATGGAACCCACTACCACATAGCCCCTCACCTATATCACCAACCCCAACACAACCACCCACCAATCCCCCCCCCCCCCCCCAGCACAACCCTTACTGCCATCATAATAATAAATAAATAATAATAATAATTAACGGTTTATTGAAAAAGTTCTGCAGCCCAAAGGCTGAAAATATACTATGGACATAAATGACTTATTACATACATTGGTGGTTTAACAAAAGCCTTCCTGCCTCCATGGTGGTTGCGTCACCCTTCACCTGATGACAGCATTAGTATATATAACTTAAGCTTCCCAAATCACCTCTTCCCCAGAGTGCACAACTAAATTATTGTAAATTAACTTAACACACACACACACACCAGTGTGATCTAATTTTACAGGCAAAACAACCCCATCGGAAGGAGGGGTAAAGTTGTGAAGTCACCGTCCTACTGGTGCAGTAATCACAAAGGCCACACACCAGTTCCTGGAAGTGCCACACAAGTGACGTGACAAGAACAAAATTATGAGCTACGTCTATTGCTTAAACCCCCACCCCAACCTTCTCTAAAATAGTGGCGTCTCTCTCTCTATCTCTCGAGTGTAAAACTGTCTCACAATCAATGTAGTTATCATCCAGTTACAACTAAATATATCACCCTATTATAACCAACGTAGGTGTGTATACAAGAGAGAGCTGCTCAAGTCCCGCAAGACGTTCCTCCCCCCGGCAGTAGCTCCTTACCACTGACACGGTGATGTATAGTGGAAGAGCCTCTCCACACCACCAATACCTGGCCTCCTCCCACGGGCCTCCTCCCTCCTGTCTCCTGCCACGCTACTTCAACAACGTTACCTTTCTTCAACACCGCCGCTCCCACACTGCTTCTCTCTCTCTCTCTCTCTCTCTCTCTCTCTAACACATCCTATTCAACTCTACCACACTATCATACAACTGTACTTTGCTCTACCCCAGCAAGCCACCCTCCTAGTGACATTTCTTAGCACCGCGCATCGTGTACAACAAACAGTCACCTCACCAATGCTAATTTTCGGAGGGGTTCGTGTCTAACGGTAATAAACTGACTATTTTGCATGGCGCACCTGTCCACACACACCTCCTGGCCATCTGTCCCAACCCTGGATGTTCCACTACTATACAAGACATTTCTTAAAATTAAGTTTTCTCAATTTCTAAAACAAATCACTAATCACACAAAGATTCCCTTTAAACGACTTGCTCCCTAAGTTCAGCAACCGTTTAATGCTGAAATCGCGTGAGCTTTAATTTTCGGCTACATAAAATACTGAGATCGCCTTCAGATAAGCCCCCAGCTTATTTTACCTGACGGTTAAATACCCCAACTCGACCTGGGGGTTCGATTAGTTAAGTTAGCTTTAGGGTGGTTAATCATATGGCGAAATGAGCTGGAGTTAATCTTGAGGTGATCCAAATACCGAAACAGTAGAGTATTCAATATCAATAGCTGCTAGAGGCAACTCATAATTACTAAAAACAATCTAAATTAACAGGAAGGTGCGATATAATGTAGATCTTCGCACTACTCATCAATTACTATAACTGCCTTGGTTCACAGCACCACTGTTAAGTAGCGCTTCCCCTAGGAACAACACGGTGAACAAAGTTAGTTACTAGTGTTACAAAACTGATACCGAGACACTACCTAACTATATACAATAACCTTAACCGTAATTAAGCGATAAAATATACCATGACCTCGTCACCCTCGGCACGCTAAACTTAAGCATTGGTGATCATACACATTCAAGATACAGAGGACTGAGGGTCAACTCTCCCCTCTATACAAAACTAGGGGAAGACTTTGAACAATAAATATCCCGCGAGAGAGAGTTCACACCATGTATAATGTGCACCAATTATCCGCAATGGTTGTCCATGGGTGAAAAATCAATAAAATAATGTGGTGTTCCTGCAACTCCCGGAGTTAAAAATACTTTGACAGGCAAGTCAACACACGCTTGTCAACAAATATCTAAAATGAGCGCGCAAGCTTACATTCTTGCCTTAAAAACCTTTGCACTCTCTATTTCCAATCTGTATTTTAAGTATCCCAACCCTGCCTTCCACTATAACGACACACCTATCAAAATATATACTTCACCTCTCTACTCGCCGCCTGTGTTGCTCTCTAATACCAGCCTCACTATTCGTCAGCACAGGGAGCGACATTTTGTTTTTCACCGTTTTTCTATTTTTAATCCAAATGTACAAACCTGTGTCCCTACACTCAGTATTAAGGTGGATGTGAGAGCAAAGTGGTGAACATTCGTAAAGATCGTTTTGTCAATTTTAACCACAAAGGATCACATCTTACTAGACCCCTCGCCCCGCCCACCCATTATATACAACACTGATATATTACCCTTACCTGCCTACAGTATATCAACAAAAGGAGTAGTAGTTTCTTTACTGGCCAACAACAACCAACCCACTTGCCAAGTTTCATCAGAATCAGTCCACTCATTTTTGGGAGGTTTTTGTTTGGGTGAGTGCGGCAGTGAACAGAGTATCTCTAAAACACAAAGCGAAAACAATAACCGCTTGGTCCCGTGAGCGTGGGGTCAACAATAGACTTCCAGGTATGACTCTCAGGAATGTAATATGAAAGTCTGAAGGGAACAGTTAAAAGCGTTCCACGTGTACAGTGTAAACAAAGACACAGATCTATACATATTCCAACATTTCACTCGGTAGTAAACAAACCTCGGGTCTCGGTTTCTCCTAAAATGGCACATTAACTTTTTCCCTCTCACTAGTGATAAAGAGAACGCATGTCTTACACAACACGAAGATGGTGTATTGACTTTTAACTCGGCACGTTCTCACAACTTCAGCTAGAGATATGATGAATCTTGATAACGGAGAGCATGTCTATTACGAATCTTTGGAGTTATGGATAAAGACAGCTCATAAACGGCAAAAAAACAATGAACGCCAAGAAGTGAATGGGTTCTCTAGAAACCATCGAGTGAACAGAACTGATGGCTGACATGGAGCGTAAATGTGGCAATAAAAATGCTAGGTCGCCAGGTAGGCCTATACGAGTATAACTATCAGAAAAGGAACAGCTTAAGTTTACCATATGGAGGCCTACCCATATTCACCAGATTATATGCCTGGCTATGTTTATCAGGTTGTAGAACAGTCCACGATAACCAGGACTACAAGGTTTCTGGGGTTGTAGGGGAGGAGGAGCAGGTGATGGTGGTGCCGTGACCCGTTGCTCTTACTGGGGCCGTCATAGATTTACTGTACCAGTCCACCACGCAGTCCGGAACAAAGCCTCCCCCCCTCCCCACCCTCTTAACGACGCCCCCCTACCCACCTCATCACACACTACTACTACGTTGCTGTCGCTAGTGTGACGATCATCGAGCTGTGACACACACACACTACCTCACTCCCTTCTTAACGACGCCCCCTCCCCTTCTTATCTAACACTTCCCAACCCCCCACCCTTCACGATGCCCCACCTTATCTACAATTATTCACAAATACTCACCCCCCCCGCAACACACAATCACGCACACCTACTCCACTCCCACCACTCGCATGAACACACGCGTACACAAGCCTTCTCCTTTCCCTACTCCACGCACACACCTCTATCGGCCCCCCCCCCCCCCCATTCAGCAGCTGGAAGACCACTAGTGCAAGACACGCCCCCCCCCCTCACCTTATCATCATCGTTTTCCAACCTTTACAATCCAATTTAATCGCTTAATCTCCTACCACCTTTCTTATTTTTTATCTCAATCAAGTAAAATAATCACTGGAACGCACCTTAATAATGTCCAATATTAACTGTTGACTCACCACGAAAAAAAAAAACAGTCTTTAACAACACACTACCAATAAATTTTCTCGGGACGTTAACATTTATTTTTCCCCGCACATATTATTCCCATGAATACACTTGTTACGAAATTCTCATTCATTCAATAGTGAATGAATGAATGAAAAATGTTCTCGTTTAAGTTCATTTTCTGTGATTTTTAAAAGATAACTTTCACATTGGACATACTGTAGTGTCTTGATGTGGTCTTAAAGAATCCAGTGCAGAATATTTAAAAGAATATTACCACAATGAGAGAGAAGGTTGACATGGTTCTTATTCTGCAATAATCACATTTCCTAAACACCGACCCTCAGCACAATGCTGGGAAACTAAAAAGAGAATATACAGAAAATATATAGAGAAGCCTATTTCTAATAACAACACGGAAGCCAGACAAATGTGAGGGAGGTAAGAGAGAGAGAGAGAGAGAGAGAGAGAGAGAGAGAGAGAGAGAGAGAGAGTGTGTGTGTTATCAATAGAACAGGAGGAGGTTGGGTCAGGTCAGGTCAGGTCACTCTCTCTCTCTCTCTCTGTACACAAGGCTCTCACCGCTCCACGACTTAATACCCCGACGACGGCGAGGGTCACGCGGAGGCCTGTCCTCCCCCTCCTCACACAGGAAGTCAGTCACCCGCCACAGCCTCATAATGACACCTCCCCTTCACCCGTTTTACTCAGGTGTGTGTGTGTGTGTGGTTTTAGGAAGGTGAAGATGGCTATGGGGGGGGGGTTGTTGCCCTGTATGTCGGGGGGGTTGTTGCCCTGTATGTCGGGGGGGTTGTTGCCCTGTATGTGGTGGTGGGGGTTTGTTGCCCTGTATGTGGGGGGGGGGTTGTTGCCCTGTATGTGGGGGGGGGGTTGTTGCCCTGTATGTGGGGGGGGGGTTGTTGCCCTGTATGTGGGGGGGGGGTTGTTGCCCTGTATGTGGGGGGGGGGTTGTTGCCCTGTATGTGGGGGGGTTGTTGCCCTGTATGTGGGGGGGGGGTTGTTGCCCTGTATGTGGGGGGGGGGTTGTTGCCCTGTATGTGGGGGGGGGGGTTGTTGCCCAGTATGTGGGGGGGGGGGGGTTGTTGCCCTGTATGTGGGGGGGGGGTTGTTGCCCTGTATGTGGGGGGGGGGGGTTGTTGCCCTGTATGTGGGGGGGGGGTTGTTGCCCTGTATGTGGGGGGGGGTTGTTGCCCTGTATGTGGGGGGGGGGGGGGTTGTTGCCCTGTATGTGGGGGGGGGGGTTGTTGCCCTGTATGTGGGGGGGGGGGTTGTTGCCCTGTATGTGGGGGGGGGTTGTTGCCCTGTATGTGGGGGGGGGTTGTTGCCCTGTATGTGGGGGGGGGGTTGTTGCCCTGTATGTGGGGGGGGGTTGTTGCCCTGTAATGGGGGGGGGGTTGTTGCCCTGTATGTGGGGGGGGGGTTGTTGCCCTGTATGTGGGGGGGTTGTTGCCCTGTATGTGGGGGGGGCGTTGTTGCCCTGTATGTGGGGGGGGTTGTTGCCCTGTATGTGGGGGGGGGGTTGTTGCCCTGTATGTGGGGGGGGGGTTGTTGCCCTGTATGTGGGGGGGGGGTTGTTGCCCTGTATGTGGGGGGGGGGTTGTTGCCCTGTATGTGGGGGGGGGTTGTTGCCCTGTATGTGGGGGGGGGTTGTTGCCCTGTATGTGGGGGGGGTGGCGTATGGGGGGGGTTGTTGCCCTGTATGTGGGGGGGGGTTGTTGCCTGTATGGGGGGGGGTGTGCCCTGTATGTGGGGGGGGGGTTGTTGCCCTGTATGTGGGGGGGGGGGGGGTTGTTGCCTGTATGTGGGGGGGGGGGGGGGTGATCTCCGCTGGGTAATCGTGGTTGTGGAGCCTTTAATAGATTGCGATAATGGGTTTTAGAGACGGCCAGACCATTTAGCGCGTTCGGTAGTACCCCCCCCCCCCCCCCACACACACACACACTGCCCAGGGAAACATCTTAACTATTACAACATTAACCACTGCAAAACAAGAATATCACTGGTATTCGTTTAATTCAAGACCCAGTTGTTTTGGTTCAATGGGCTGGCCTATAACTGCCTATTATTATATATCTCAACTACAGTAGTACACCTGGTTTACTAATATACTGTATACCAGGTACTTGTCTCCAATTTAAAACTTCCACGTACTCGAATTCAAAACATTTCATTGAATCTCTCGGAAAATCTATCTGCGACCCCCCCCCCCCCCCCTTCTTTTCTCTCCATTACCCGGGCAGCTGCAGGACCTCTCTCTAAGCCCTACCGTGTCGCCAGGTGGTGGTGGTGGTTACCTCACTTGGGCCCGTTCATGATAAACGTTAATTGGACTGGGTAATACCTGGATTAGCGTACTACGATGGACACCTGTGAATGGTGCAATACTCGACCGCTGGTTCCAGGGCAGCAGGCGGGTTGGTTGACATGTTATAAGTAACTACAGTTCTATATTTAAATGTTGTTTCTTGCTTATCTATCTTTAAAAACGCTCTATTTACTCGTAAAGGTCATTACATCTTTATTTATCCCTCTTCTCTATCTTGTAGACTGTTACTTTTATCATTAAGTAAACATCAAGAAAGGACAAAGTATGTTGTGCCATTTACTGCCATTAGCTATACGCATCCCTAAGACTCCCAGGCTGGGGCCCACCTGAGTACTCAAGACAATAATTCTTCCTTCTCCCTCCAGTGAGCCACCCTCACAAGACAACGTGGTGGTGGTACTACTATCTTTTTTTTTTTGTTTTTGTCCTGCATTCAATACAGTAGTTTATTTCTCAATTCTTTTGTTTTTCTTACCACCTATGTCTTTGCTTGCTACTTGTCCTACTCTCACGGGCTTCATGTAATACGGTACTTCGCCAAGCTCTGCCTTTACCAAATATTTTCCCAATTCCATCGCCCATCCCCAATTATTGGTTTTTGCCTCGATTCGAAGGTGCTACTTTAATAAGCGGTCTACCAAGCTGGTGATATTTACACCGTAGCGTCTATTAACCCAACCTAACCTAACTTAATCAAACCTAAATTGACCTAAACTATCTTAACCTAACCTAGATTAGGTTAAGTTAATGGATGCTACAGTGTAAATATCCCAGTAGACAACTCCAGTTCGGTAGACCGCATATTATAGCAGCATCAATTCGAATCACATAACCGGTAGTAGGCAGCTATCAAACAGGGAGGTACTACCGCCTGGGAAGATATTGGAAGCATAATGTGTTGTCTAATGGTAGACCCTGCTGCCATATGGCATCACAAAAATTGTGACCAAGTCCCAGGTTGCTGATCTGACTTTCTGCCTCATTTACACACAATTGCAGGGTCTCAAATGTTTCTCTTACTATTGACAACACAACACACATACTGTATATACTGTAGTTTCTCACTCGACTTTTTTTTTCGTTTTTGTATTTATTTATGGTTATTATTCTATTTAGTATTATTAATTATTATTATTACAACTTACCCCCCCCCCCCCTGATGCGGGTCAGTGACCTGTGCTCGGGTGGACTAATCCCCGAAAAAAAAAATGCACGCGATCGGTGATAAAAAATAATAATCTAAACTCACAGTAAACAGTGAAACAACAAGGTCAACAGAGCAGAGCAGCCCAGCCTAAAATCCTTCGCCCGGGACCTAATAACTAATTCACAGTAAGGCAATAGAGTAGAGTAGCCTCATACGCCCTCCCAGGAGTCAGTAAGAGACGTAAAACATGAGAGTGGGACTGTGGGTGTTGTATCGAACAAGACCCCCACGAAACTTGGGGCGTGAAGGGGGTGGGGAGGTAAGAGATGGACGGAAAGTTAGGTAGGTGGGTAGGTTTGGCCTGACCGCCGGCGTCCCCAGGGTGGGCGGCGACTTGCACCAGGGAAATTAACTAATACATTGTTCATGGAGGCCACTACCTAACTTCACTACACAGCCGAGGAAAATGGAATGAATGGAGGGAGGTGGGGAAAAAAAATATCACCTGAAGAATGTTCACCCCAGTTTACACAACAAGAACACTATGGGGGTGTGAGGTTAAGAATTGCATTTAAGTGATATTTTTTTTCTTCATTTTAAGTCATTAATGAGCTTTATTAAATAGCCTTAGGGGAGGACATTAGTAACTTTCCGCCCTTTTAAAACACTGAACAGATTTAATAGAAAGAAACTTTAATAATTACGAGTCGGTACGTCATAGTAAACTCATTATATTTTGCTTTACTAAATGAAGGAACAAACACTTCCAACTTTCAACGACAACACTACTAAATTCATAACATTCCCGATCTTAAACATTAACCACGAGTGTACAGGATTCATTAAGTGTTTGTTATCGAGAAACTAAAGTCTTAACAATAAACAAACAACAATTAGGTGCCAGAAGTCTCCTGTAACACTTTATGAAGGCAGAGAGAGTAATGACCGTCCGCAAGGTGACTGTGGGACCGAGAGAAAGCCGGAGCTGCGCACTGACTAACACAAGGACGGATGGAAAGCAGTGAGAAAGGGAGGTGAAAGTAATCTGAATAGGTGTGAGCGAGAAAGGTGAGAGAGAGGCAATGGGAGGGAAAATGAGAGAAAGGGGGGGAATGAGAAAGGCGATAGGAGGGAGGAGAGGAAGGATGGGAGGGAATATGAAATAATAGAGAAAAAGAGACGATACAAGGAGAGGCTGGTGTGGGAGGAAGAGAGGGAGGAGGATAGAAATAGAAGGGAGGTGAGGGTAGAAATAGAAGGGAGGGAGGAGGGTAGAAATAGAAGGGAGGTTAGGGTAGAAATAGAAGGGAGGGAGGAGGGTAGAAATAGGAGGGAGGGAGGAGGGTAGAAATAGAAGGGAGGCGAGGGTAGAAATAGAAGGGAGGCGAGGGTAGAAATAGAAGGGAGGGAGGAGGGTAGAAATAGAAGGGAGGGAGGAGGGTAGAAATAGAAGGGAGGGAGGAGGGTAGAAATAGAAGGGAGGTGAGGGTAGAAATAGAAGGGAGGCGAGGGTAGAAATAGAAGGGAGGTGAGGGTAGAAATAGAAGGGAGGGAGGAGGGTAGAAATAGAAGGGAGGCGAGGGTAGAAATAGAAGGGAGGGAGGAGGGTAGAAATAGAAGGGAGGTGAGGGTAGAAATAGAAGGGAGGCGAGGGTAGAAATAGAAGGGAGGCGAGGGTAGAAATAGAAGGGAGGGAGGAGGGTAGAAATAGAAGGGAGGCGAGGGTAGAAATAGAAGGGAGGGAGGAGGGTAGAAATAGAAGGGAGGGAGGAGGGTAGAAATAGAAGGGAGGTGAGGGTAGAAATAGAAGGGAGGCGAGGGTAGAAATAGAAGGGAGGCGAGGGTAGAAATAGAAGGGAGGCGAGGGTAGAAATAGAAGGGAGGCGAGGGTAGAAATAGAAGGGAGGGAGGAGGGTAGAAATAGAAGGGAGGGAGGAGGGTAGAAATAGAAGGGAGGTGAGGGTAGAAATAGAAGGGAGGTGAGGGTAGAAATAGAAGGGAGGGAGGAGGGTAGAAATAGAAGGGAGGTGAGGGTAGAAATAGAAGGGAGGTGAGGGTAGAAATAGAAGGGAGGGAGGAGGGTAGAAATAGAAGGGAGGGAGGAGGGTAGAAATAGAAGGGAGGTGAGGGTAGAAATAGAAGGGAGGTGAGGGTAGAAATAGAAGGGAGGTGAGGGTAGAAATAGAAGGGAGGTGAGGGTAGAAATAGAAGGGAGGTGAGGGTAGAAATAGAAGGGAGGGAGGAGGGTAGAAATAGAAGGGAGGGAGGAGGGTAGAAATAGAAGGGAGGGAGGAGGGTAGAAATAGAAGGGAGGGAGGAGGGTACAAATAGAAGGGAGGTGAGGGTAGAAATAGAAGGGAGGCGAGGGTAGAAATAGAAGGGAGGCGAGGGCAGAAATAGAAGGGAGGCGAGGGTAGAAATAGAAGGGAGGCGAGGGTAGAAATAGAAGGGAGGCGAGGGTAGAAATAGAAGGGAGGCGAGGGTAGAAATAGAAGGGAGGCGAGGGTAGAAATAGAAGGGAGGGAGGAGGGTACAAATAGAAGGGAGGGAGGAGGGTAGAAATAGAAGGGAGGCGAGGGTAGAAATAGAAGGGAGGTGAGGGTAGAAATAGAAGGGAGGGAGGAGGGTAGAAATAGAAGGGAGGCGAGGGTAGAAATAGAAGGGAGGTGAGGGTAGAAATAGAAGGGAGGTGAGGGTAGAAATAGAAGGGAGGGAGGAGGGTAGAAATAGAAGGGAGGGAGGAGGGTAGAAATAGAAGGGAGGGAGGAGGGTAGAAATAGAAGGGAGGTGAGGGTAGAAATAGAAGGGAGGTGAGGGTAGAAATAGAAGGGAGGTGAGGGTAGAAATAGAAGGGAGGGAGGAGGGTAGAAATAGAAGGGAGGCGAGGGTAGAAATAGAAGGGAGGTGAGGGTAGAAATAGAAGGGAGGTGAGGGTAGAAATAGAAGGGAGGCGAGGGTAGAAATAGAAGGGAGGCGAGGGTAGAAATAGAAGGGAGGGAGGCGAGGGTAGAAATAGAAGGGAGGGAGGAGGGTAGAAATAGAAGGGAGGGAGGAGGGTAGAAATAGAAGGGAGGGAGGAGGGTAGAAATAGAAGGGAGGGAGGAGGGTAGAAATAGAAGGGAGGCGAGGGTAGAAATAGAAGGGAGGCGAGGGTAGAAATAGAAGGGGGGCGAGGGTAGAAATAGAAGGGAGGCGAGGGTAGAAATAGAAGGGAGGCGAGGGTAGAAATAGAAGGGAGGTGAGGGTAGAAATAGAAGGGAGGTGAGGGTAGAAATAGAAGGGAGGCGAGGGTAGAAATAGAAGGGAGGCGAGGGTAGAAATAGAAGGGAGGTGAGGGTAGAAATAGAAGGGAGGTGAGGGTAGAAATAGAAGGGAGGTGAGATTGATCGGTAAGGGAAACGGAGAGAGGGGAGGAGGGAGAAGGGGGGGTGGGGGAGGAGGGAGAAGGGGGGGTGGGGGAGGAGGGAGAAGGGGGGGTGGGGGAGGAGGGAGAAGGGGGGGTGGGGGAGGAGGGAGAAGGGGGGGGGTTGAAGGAGGGAGGAGGAATAAGAGATTCGAAAGCACGTCAGCCATCACCTTAGTAACGCGGTCTGGTGGAGCGCTGTATCAAGCATCAACACCAAACTGTACACCACGAGCAAAACATTTACCAAACAAACCCTGACGACACACACACACACACACACACACACACTAAAAAAAATCTGAGGGAGATACTGCACCACGTGGGGTCCCTCATAACACCACCTGTGAGGGTTACTGCACCACGTGAGGTCCCTCATAACACCACCTGTGAGGGTTACTGCACCACGTGGGGTCCCTCATAACACCACCTGTGAGGGTTACTGCACCACGTGGGGTCCCTCATAACACCACCTGTGAGGGTTACTGCACCACGTGGGGTCCCTCATAACACCACCTGTGAGGGTTACTGCACCACGTGGGGTCCCTCATAACACCACCTGTGAGGGTTACTGCACCACGTGGGGTCCCTCATAACACCACCTGTGAGGGTTACTGCACCACGTGGGGTCCCTCATAACACCACCTGTGAGGGTTACTGCACCACGTGGGGTCCCTCATAACACCACCTGTGAGGGTTACTGCACCACGTGGGGTCCCTCATAACACCACCTGTGAGGGTTACTGCACCACGTGGGGTCCCTCATAACACCACCTGTGAGGGTTACTGCACCACGTGGGGTCCCTCATAACACCACCTGTGAGGGTTACTGCACCACGTGGGGTCCCTCATAACACCACCTGTGAGGGTTACTGCACCACGTGGGGTCCCTCATAACACCACCTGTGAGGGTTACTGCACCACGTGGGGTCCCTCATAACACCACCTGTGAGGGTTACTGCACCACGTGGGGTCCCTCATAACACCACCTGTGAGGGTTACTGCACCACGTGGGGTCCCTCATAACACCACCTGTGAGGGTTACTGCACCACGTGGGGTCCCTCATAACACCACCTGTGAGGGTTACTGCACCACGTGGGGTCCCTCATAACACCACCTGTGAGGGTTACTGCACCACGTGGGGTCCCTCATAACCCACCTGTGAGGGTTACTGCACCACGTGGGGTCCCTCATAACACCACCTGTGAGGGTTACTGCACCACGTGGGGTCCCTCATAACACCACCTGTGAGGGTTACTGCACACGTGAGGTCCCTCATAACAACCTGTGAGGGTTACTGCACCACGTGGGGTCCCTCATAACACCACCTGTGAGGGTTACTGCACCACGTGAGGTCCCTCATAACACCACCTGTGAGGGTTACTGCACCACGTGAGGTCCCTCATAACACCACCTGTGAGGGTTACTGCACCACGTGAGGTCCCTCATAACACCAACTGTGAGGGTTACTGCACCACGTGGGGTCCCTCATAACACCACCTGTGAGGGTTACTGCACCACGTGAGGTCCCTCATAACAACACCTGTGAGGGAGTTGCCACACTAAGACATGTCCCTCATTACACCATCTGGAGGGAGTTACCAAACTAAGACAGGCCCCTCATAACACCATCTGTGAGGGAGTTACCACACTAAGACAGGTCTCTCATAACACCACCTGTGAGGGAGTTACCACACTAAGACAGGTCCCTCATTACACCATCTGGAGGGAGTTACCACACTAAGACAGGTCCCTCATAACACCATCTGTGAGGGAGTTACCACACTAAGACAGGTCCCTCATAACACCATCTGTGAGGGAGTTACCAAACTAAGACAGGTCCCTCATAACACCATCTGTGAGGGAGTTACCACACTAAGACAGGCCCCTCATAACACCATCTGTGAGGGAGTTACCACACTAAGACAGGCCCCTCATAACACCATCTGTGAGGGAGTTACCAAATTAAGACAGGCCCCTCATAACACAATCTGTGAGGGAGTTACCAAACTACGACAGGCCCCTCATAACACCATCTGTGAGGGAATTACCACACTAAGACAGGCCCCTCATAACACCATCTGTGAGGGAGTTACCAAACTAAGACAGGCCCCTCATAACACCATCTGTGAGGGAGTTACCAAACTAAGACAGGCCCCTCATAACACCACCTGTGAGGGAGTTACCAAACTAAGACAGGCCCCTCATAACACCATCTGTGAGGGAGTTACCACACTAAGACAGGCCCCTCATAACACCATCTGTGAGGGAGTTACCAAACTAAGACAGGCCCCTCATAACACCACCTGTGAGGGAGTTACCAAACTAAGACAGGCCCCTCATAACACCATCTGTGAGGGAGTTACCACACTAAGACAGGCCCCTCATAACACCATCTGTGAGGGAGTTACCAAACTAAGACAGGCCCCTCATAACACCATCTGTGAGGGAGTTACCACACTAAGACAGGCCCCTCATAACACCATCTGTGAGGGAGTTACCAAACTAAGACAGGCCCCTCATAACACCATCTGTGAGGGAGTTACCACACTAAGACAGGCCCCTCATAACACCATCTGTGAGGGAGTTACCACACTAAGACAGGCCCCTCATAACACCATCTGTGAGGGAGTTACCACACTAAGACAGGCCCCTCATAACACCATCTGTGAGGGAGTTACCAAACTAAGACAGGCCCCTCATAACACCATCTGTGAGGGAGTTACCAAACTAAGACAGGCCCCTCATAACACCATCTGTGAGGGAGTTACCAAACTAAGACAGGCCCCTCATAACACCATCTGTGAGGGAGTTACCAAACTAAGACAGGCCCCTCATAACACCATCTGTGAGGGAGTTACCAAACTAAGACAGGCCCCTCATAACACCATCTGTGAGGGAGTTACCAAACTAAGACAGGCCCCTCATAACACCATCTGTGAGGGAGTTACCAAACTAAGACAGGTCCATCATAACACCATCTGTGAGGGAGTTACCAAACTAAGACAGGTCCATCATAACACCATCTGTGAGGGAGTTACCAAACTAAGACAGGTCCATCATAACACCATCTGTGAGGGAGTTACCAAACTAAGACAGGTCCATCATAACACCATCTGTGAGGGAGTTACCAAACTAAGACAGGTCCATCATAACACCATCTGTGAGGGAGTTACCAAACTAAGACAGGTCCATCATAACACCATCTGTGAGGGAGTTACCAAACTAAGACAGGTCCATCATAACACCATCTGTGAGGGAGTTACCAAACTAAGACAGGTCCATCATAACACCACCTGTGAGGGAGTTACCAAACTAAGACAGGTCCATCATAACACCACCTGTGAGGGAGTTACCAAACTAAGACAGGTCCCTCATAACACCATCTGTGAGGGAGTTACCAAACTAAGACAGGTCCATCATAACACCATCTGTGAGGGAGTTACCAAACTAAGACAGGCCCCTCATAACACCATCTGTGAGGGAGTTACCAAACTAAGACAGGTCCCTCATAACACCATCTGTGAGGGAGTTACCAAACTAAGACAGGTCCATCATAACACCATCTGTGAGGGAGTTACCAAACTAAGACAGGTCCCTCATAACACCATCTGTGAGGGAGTTACCAAACTAAGACAGGTCCCTCATAACACCATCTGTGAGGGAGTTACCAAACTAAGACAGGTCCCTCATAACACCATCTGTGAGGGAGTTACCAAACTAAGACAGGTCCATCATAACACCATCTGTGAGGGAGTTACCAAACTAAGACAGGTCCATCATAACACCATCTGTGAGGGAGTTACTGCACCACGTGTTTGCTATATGTTCCTTTTCCTTTCGCTAATGAAGGCTTTTGTTACCCCCCCCCCCCCCATGTCCATGTATGTAATAAGTCATTTATGCCCAATGTATATTTTCACCCTTCGGGCTGCTGAACTTTTTCAATAAACTGCTAATTATCATTACACACACACACACACAAGGAATAAATAGTGTAACACGACCAATATGTCCACTAGATTATTACTGTCATCGACACGCTCCCTTGACTCACTCAGTATTGTGTGGTGGTGGTGGTGGTGAGCGTAAGCCAAGTTCATTGTCGGAAGTCTTAAGCATCGAAAGAGCAAAAGTGTCTTGCAGTTTCATACCTTTATCAGGCATCACCATCAGCGACTAAAGCATGCAGGCCACCACGCTTGAACTTTTTAGCTACACCGTTAACTCTCGTCTGACACGCCTCATTGAAATATTTTGTTTAGCTGATCTATGGGTGATAAACAAACAACTATCCTCTTTCAGTACACACGGGTATTTACCACGTGTCAGCTGTTAGACTTGTTTATTTACACACCGCGCCATCCTTAAATTTTACGCAATGTTCCCTAATTCTATTTTACCTATAATGTCTGGGGGAAAAAACAATTGTTGCACCTCTCTGTTAGCCTCAGTAAGTTCCCTCTTTCACAACTTTCTATGTTGATGGTAAAGTCTGGGGGACAAAATTTAATCAGCGGCGTGTAATCTTAGTCGTGATCTGTCTCCCATGTTTTTATAGCCAGCATGAAGGTTACCAGTGGCGCACGTCTAAATGAAGTTATAGTGACGAGAAAATGACGTTAGTCTGTGTCACGTCGGAAGTCTGCCTCGAGGCGGCAAGAGTTGACAAACTACAAACGGGAGGAGGTTGAGGTCCAACACATGTATAGAAACATTATATACACACACGCACACTAAATGAAAAAGAAATAACCTGCAATCATTAAAAACACGAAGAGTCCTTTGCTTCACAAATTATGCTGGAATTAATATCCCTTTCGGTGTAGCTAATCGTTGCTAGAGCATGACCAATATGTCTGGAAGGTTAATATTAAATGTGTGGGTGGAGGGATCACACTGTGGGTTGTTAAACGTGGCAGGAAGACAAAACCACCACCAATATGACTCACAATCACCAGAGCAGATCCTTATCCACAGTTATGACGTCACCATCCGCTATAAGATCCACACCTGGAGGTCTCCATAGTAATCCCATGTGCAGTACTGGGGGGGGGGGGGGGGGGTCGCTGTTCTCATGAAATATAATGTACACTCACTAAAAATTATTCGGCACCCTTACGGCGTGATACAATATGACACGGGTGCCGAATAATTTTTTAGTGGGAGAACAAGAATGGAAGAAACTGCAGCGGGCCTATTGGCCCATAGTGGGCAGTCACACCCAACCCCTATCGCTCATATATCCATCCAACTTATGTTTGGAGCCATCCAGCGTATTCGAGTTAATGATGTTTGGTAACTTGTTCCACTCGTCCACGACTCTATTTCCAAACCAATGTTTACCTATTTCGCGCCTAAATCTAAATTTGTCTAATTTAAAACCATTGTAACGAGTTCGCGCCCGGTTGGATAGTTTGAGTACCTTTGTAATGTCCCCTTTATTTAGCCCTGACTTCCATTTATACACCTCTATCATATCGCCCCTCACTCTACGTCTCTCGAAGAAGTGCAAATTAAGATGTTTTAACCTGTCTCTGTACTCAAGGTTCCTATGCCCGGGATTAGTCTTGTCATTCTCCCCTGAATTCTTTCTAGGTATTCTATATCCATTCTGTAATACGGTGACCAGAATTTAACTGCGTAATCCAAGGGAGGTCTCACAAGCGCAAGATAGTTTTAGGATGACCTCGCTAGTGTTATAACTAACACTCCTTTGTATGAACCCAAGTACTTTAATACTATGAAAAATATTTATTTAATGGATAGTCCTAAGTAAAGTTGTGTAGCAGGTACGATTCCACGCTTCTAAATTAGGTGCAGCCATTCGTCAAGGTGGAACATCGTACTAGGTCAAGTAAAATTGCCATAGCAAGTATAAATTACTGTTTGTGATCAACTATAGACGGACATAATATTCTCGTCCCACTCCGCACTACATCTTCCAACTCTGTTGAGTTAAATGATAACCATTAAAGACAACAGCACCACTGGAGCACAAACATCCTTGTGTGTGATAAAAGAAACACACAATGCTACACTGACAAACGTATTTTGCTTTGTAGACAAGACGGCAATGAGTACCAGAGTCCGGTCCTCCTCCCAGCCGTCTCCGCCTAGCTCATCACTCCGGTGTGTCTGGATGCCATCAACCCTTGCTAATTACCAACAATTTACAGTAGGCCTCGTGCTAGAACTACCCGACAAGGACTTAACTTCTCATTAGCCAAGAGGGTGAGACACTCCTCCACTTGCTGAATTTGTTCCTGGACAGTTGTGCTATACCGTATGCTACGGTCCCCTTATCTTTCCCAAACCACTAGACCTACACGAGTATTAAAAATGGCCAAATGAAGATGGGAATATATTGATAAAACAAAAATGATACTCACAAACTTATCTGTTTACATTATAAGTCCACACCAAGAGAAAACTTATCACAAGAATTAAACTACTAAATTAATACGCAAATTAAAATTTAGAGCAAACAAATTCGCAGCTGTTAAAGTCACCGTTGACCAAGTACTTCACCCAGTTACCGGTAAAGAAGGGAGGGGAGGGCAGACCTTGAGTCTCTCCATGGTTGACTTGCGGCTGTGCCCCCCCCCCCCCCTCCATCCTCTCACCAGCCTAACCTTCCAGCTTGTGATGAACACTCCAGCCACCACAATGTTTCGTATTTGGTAATAAAGGCACCCAAGTCATCAACACACACACACAACAATGACACCCCGCTTACCACACGTATCGTGTTTGATAATTCTGGATGTAAAAACTCAGAAGCAAGATTAAACATCATCACAAGACTGTTTACGTTTATTGTAGCCTCAAACACAATGTCCTAAGTTTGGTAAATCTTCATTAAGACGAACAACGTTGGGGACATCGCTACTAACACGAGTACAGCGCTGCCAGAACAGCTTCTGCGACACATTAATGGTACCAAAATGGTGAATCCAGAATCTGGGTTTAGATAATAAAACAATTGGCAACACTGCGGCAACACCAAGGAGGCCCTGGCCGTGACCACCCACTTCTCCCCAAGGACAAGGGTCCCCCCCTCCCTCAGCTACCCGGACGAGCAGTAAGGTTGTACTACCTCCAAAGGCATGTGACGCTCCCAGCTGGCAGCCTTGTGCCACAATACCTCTCCGTCGAGTACCTCTCTTTATGATATACCCCAAAGTAAACTTTAGATAACTTTATTGTGTAAAATACAAAGTGTAATAATCCGTGTGCTCAACCTATACCACTTGACTATACTTAGAGAGGCACACCTTGAAGAGAAAGGTGCGACGCTGCGGTAGTGTAGGTGTACCAGTAATGACTTGACCAACACACGTGTTCAACCAGTCGATGATGTAAAGAAGGCGGAGGTAAGGGTCATCGTCAAGTAAGGTGAGGGTGGAGGCACATTCACGCTCACCTATCACCGTCATTAACCAGTCACCATCAGCACAATATGGCCGGCCACCTGCTTTTAACACACTTGATTGCTTGCTTGCTTGCTCTCTCTGACACTTACACCAATTACTGTACATTTTACTCCTGCCCACCTGTCACGCTGAGGCACTCCTCCATCTGCCCTTGAGTCACTTTACGCTTGCTCTGGTGTTTATCTGGATCTCCCATGGATAATTAATTACCTTGCCTGCCCCTATAAACACAACACCAAGCATGTACATGCATAAACACCCACGAAAGCACGAACGCAAATATCCACACGCAAGCATGCACACCAACACGCGCACACACACCAGGCACGCCCTCACTCACCCCCACAACCACCCAGCTGCCCACCACAACACACACCAAACACTAGCCTTATATCCTTTGCCGCCTTGTCCAAAATCTTGAAGGTCAAAGAGCTTTTCCCTTTCCCCCTCACTTGCCTTCCATCTTTCTTCTCTCGTGTTTTTTTTTTTTTTTTAAAGTCGTATTCTGGCAAATAAATCTGGTTATCCCCGAGGTGTTCCGGGTACCATGATACCGAGCGTCTTCTGTTGGTGGCCACTAGCAGCAGCAAAGGGTGGGCTGGCTAGCTTAGTCCAATGGAGGGGCGGGAGGATAGGCCTAATGACCGTAGGACTGCTCGGTAATGACAACTTCCTCGCTTCCCCCTGACAGGTATCCCAGCACATTACTCGCACCACTATCATCCATATTACAATAGTTGGTTCTGTTACCCACTCGAGAGATGAGTTAAGGTTGTGGGTGGGAGTGAAAGTCAAGTGCCACTCCAACACGGGGGACGGATAAGTAAAGGCCAAGGATGGGGAGGGGGTCCCACTCCCCCATGAAGGAGAACACACACAACAGTACTGACGACTTCAGTGACCATTTATAGCAACACATGCCTTACAAACTTCTCCCGCACCGTAACCAAACCACGGCCCAGCCTCATCCCGTAATTCAGCATAGTTGTACCCACACCCTAATGTTCCGCCGTGTAAGATTGATTACTCACCGCAACACCACCACACTGCCCATCTACCTACCCATTACACCACCACACTCCCCACTTACTTACCCACTAAACCACCACACCACCCACCCAGTAAACCACCACACTACCCACTATACCACACTACTTGCCCACTGAGGTCCGGACAAAACCCCATCAGTTAAAGTACAAAGTAGGACAAAAGCCCCTCAGTTATAGTGCAAAATAGGTTAGGTTAGGTATTGCAGTCTTATGATGTAATAAATGTAATATTTTACATGGTAGAGAAGTGGTCATAAACTGTAAATAATAAAGAAAAAATAATGATTTCAAAGATTCTTATTATCACATATACACCACCACACTACTCACCAACCTGTCCACTACACCACCACACTACTCACCTACCTGTCCACTACACCACCACACTACTCACCAACCTGTCCACTACACCACCACACTACTCACCTACCTGTCCACTACACCACCACACTACTCACCAACCTGTCCACTACACCACCACACTACTCACCTACCTGTCCACTACACCACCACACTACTCACCTACCTGTCTAATACACCACACTACTCACCTACCTGTCCACTACACCACCACACTACTCACCTACCTGTCCACTACACCACCACACTACTCACCTACCTGTCCACTACACCACCACACTACTCACCTACCTGTCCACTACACCACCACACTACTCACCTACCTGTCCACTACACTACTCACCTACCTGTCTACTACACCACCACACTACTCACCTACCTGTCTACTACACCACCACTCTACTCACCTACCTGTCTACTACACCACCACACTACTCACCTACCTGTCCACTACACCACCACACTACTCACCTACCTGTCCACTACACTACTCACCTACCTGTCTACTACACCACCACAAGAATCGAGGAAACTGCAGCGGGCCTATTGGTCCATACTGGGCAGTCCCATTTACACCCAACCCCTATCGCTCACATATATCCATCCATATATCTGGTTTCCTTGTTTACATCTCCTAGACCAGGGGTTCTCAACCAGGGGGGAATTTCCCCCCTCAGGTTTTCAGGGGGGGGGGGGGGGGCTGATACTAATATGGAAAAAATAAAGGATTTTCAGTATTATATGCATATTATTTGGAATGCACTTTTTGAGGCAGGCAATCTTGGAAAGGAGGGGGGAATGACATTCTGACATGGTGAAAGGGGTGCATGGGGCAAACAAGGTTGAGAACCACTGTCCTAGACTAAGTACTTTACATTTGTCCACATTGAATTTCATCTGCCATTTTTCAGACCATGCGAATTTTTTTTTTTTTTTTTAGATCTTCCTGTAGTTTTGCGGAGACCTCGTCAGATTTAATTACACGCCCTAATTTAGTGTCAACAAATTTACTTAAGTTGCTGTCTACGCCTATATCTATGTCGTTTATGTATATAATAAATAATAATGGTCCAAGTACTGAGCCCTGGGGTATTCCACTAGTGACGTTACTCCAATCGGATTTAGTGCCGTTAATGCTCACTCGCTGTTTCCTGCACTGTAACCACGCACTAATCCATTTTAGAATATCTCCTCCAATGCCATGAGCCTCCACTTTTCTTATTAGTCTTTCGTGTGGGACTCTGTCGAAAGCTTTGCTAAAAGTCAAGATATACCACATCATAGTCCACTACCCCACCACATAAATCATATGTTCGTCTGCAACAGCCCCACCTATATACCCCATCAGCCATATATTACACGCCACACCTTATCTTGCCCTTGTCCCCAATACATCAGATATGTGGCACAAGGAACCCACTTGTTCGACCCACCTTCTGCACCCAATAATATCCAACCAGCAATATACACACCACGTTAACCATATACCTATCTCCCAGTACGTGTCCTCCACAAGAGTTCTCTTAACACGAAATTCTCCATATACCACACACCTGACAACCACAACCACCAACCATATATTACTAAACCATCTTTCCCTCTTCCTCCACCACCCAAACAGATCCTTATCCTGGATACCTCTGCACGTACACAACTCATGCACACAACAGACCTCTAAGGGAAATTTACTGATTTTAATGAAACTGAAGTTACAGAGCAAGAGGCAATGGGCTAAAATATCGTGGAGCAAAGCAGAGCCTTGCCCTATATTCACAGCTGGTACAGTGAGCCTAACATCCCTGATCAATGGCGAGATATTTCTTGCCAATATACGGTGTATATCCATCACCGAGAATCAATAACCTCTCCTGTTGAGGGACAATAATGCGATATGGAGAGCGAGCACACACCCGATACCTGCTACATCACCTGTTACTCTAACACATAACACCACTTACAACTGTACTGTACATACTTCCCGGAGCAGATCCATTACACACACACCACATACAAGGAACCTGTAAGGACTTTCTACCATGCAAAATATTGCTCTACACAAGGCGAAACAATACAATAATCCAACACACACACACACACACACACACACACACACACACACTAATAATAACAGGGACAATTTCCGGTCTAAAGTCTTGCCCGTTGCTGTCACAATAATGCCCTTGACATTCTGAAATGATATATAAACAAAACTCGGTGAACATAAGAACATACATTTTCACCCCCTGCACTGCTCGTTGCTCTGGACATGGCAAAGCGAAACTACAGTAAGGAAACGTCCTACTGAGTGACCCATAATTGCGATGCGAGGCAGCTGTAATGGAAACTGTGAATGAAGAGGCATGGGCGCTCGTGGTGGAGCAGTAGCAACACAGGCGGGAGCAGGAGATACACGTAGGTGGTGGTGTGATCTCGTCTACCACTACACTTGGGGTACCTCCGTCAACCACTACACTTGGGGTACCTCCGTCAACCACTACACTTGGGGTACCTCCGTCAACCACTACACTTGGGGTACCTCCGTCAACCACTACACTTGGGGTAGCTCCGTCAACCACTACACTTGGGGTAGCTCAGTCAACCACTACACTTGGGGTAGCTCAGTCAACCACTACACTTGGGGTACCTCCGTCAAACACTACATTTGGGGTACCTCAGTCAACCACTACACTTGGGGTACCTCAGTCAACCACTACACTTGGGGTACCTCAGTCAAACACTACACTTGGGGTACCTCAGTCAAACACTACACTTGGGGTAGCTCCGTCAACCACTTCACTTGGGGTACCTCCGTCAACCACTACACTTGGGGTAGCTCCGTCAACCACTACATTATCAGACTACGGCGGCTCTATTAAAATCCACGAGCCGGGGATTATTACAGGTAGTGGAGCATGCTTCCTACTCCCTCACCCAGCAAGGTACACCCCGATTTACTTCATAGCCCCGTTCAAGATATCGATACGACACCACCGCCGCCCTGCCACTTGCATAATCGCACTTTTATGCACGGCCTCAAGTGCCATCTTGTCCGCTTTAAAAACACTACAGCTCTTCCCGTCTCACATTCCTGGCAGTTTCTTATCCACACGGCAGAAACATGATGAGAATACATGATGAAAGTTAAGTTCCTATCAAATTTCTGCTAAAACCCTGACTACCTGTGTTGCCTTCCCCAGCCCAGGTAAGTATAAAGTTTAATATCATGTTCTATATTCTATAAAGATAAGTCAACGATTTCAACCCGTATATGCATTCTTAATGTTTAAGTGTGTGAACTTAACACACACACCCGTGGACGAGTTACTACACCACGTGAACACCACACCACGCGATGTCTCCATGACCACGTGAGGTCCTTCATAGCAACACCCGAGGACGAGTTACTACACCACGAGAACACCACACCACGCGATGTCTCCATGACCACGTGAGGTCCTTCATATCAACACCCGAGGACGAGTTACTACACCACGTGAACACCACACCACCTGGTGTCTCCATGACCAGTCCAGGCCCGGGCCATCAACTGTAAACTATAATAATTTGTATGTTCAATTCATGTTTTCTTTCAGTAATGAAAGCTCCAGAATTTTTTAAATAAACCGTTAATTATTATTACTATTATTACATACACACACACTGTACTGCAGAGACTTCTTCACCACCATCCATACTTAATGGATCGCGATTCATTTTTATTGCCACACAACACGTGGGTGGCACCATGGGTCACCTTTATTCCACCACTAAAGCAGCTTTATATACTGGCAGATGTGGTGACGATGTAGTCAGGGAAATACGTGCAGTACCGATGATGCTAACAAACACAAGGTGGTGTTAATTCTTATGAAATGCAACTGCTACATCATTTCACCGTGATAACTACCGGTAGTAATTATGGAAGTTAACACTTTCACCATCAAGCTGACAGGGTGTTTGGGGGTAAAATGGCAGTAACCAGGCTCGCCAGCATCTCGGAAATGGAAGGGTACCGAGTTAGTGTGCCAGGTTCCTGGTTGGCAGAGGGTGCCTGGTGTCAAGTGGAAGGGGGAGGGCGGTTGAGAAAGGTGTTGGATGTCGAGTGTAACGTCACTGGGAGACGACCTGAGCGTAGCTGGTGCATGAGGGTGAGGAGGAAGGTGTCTGATGTCGGATGCTTCTGCATCACCGGAGAGAGCAGAGTGTAACTGGCACGTAGTGTCAAGATGGGGAGGGTGTTGAGTGTCAAAATGTGAATGAGTTGACGATGGGTGTCAAAATGAGGAAGGGAAAGGTGCTATGTTAGGTTTGGTAGCATGGGGGAACTAAAGAAAGATGATGCAGGATGTCACGGGGATGAGAGGACTGAACGTAGCAACATTAAAAAAAATAAATGACGTCATGGGGAGGGTGGGAGGATGGTGGGGGGGCCTCATGGCCCTCAGCACCACCTCCATGCCCCAACGCATGTAATCTAACACCACACTACTTGCACACTACACATTTCACCAACTGCATATCTAAAATTAAACAAATTAACGAAGTCATAATTCATTGAACCAAGATGTACAATTCACTCTATGCCTGGCACGCACGCACATATACACACCCACCTCGTGTCCCTTTAAATAGTGGGACCTTTCACACACCCAAGAGCACAACAGCTGGTCTGTGTTCTCCCAACACCCATACCACACATCTCCCTGGCGCCACCCTACACCGACAGCTTCTCCAGTTACACCCCACATGTTGCCCTTATAGTACAATCCTTCATTCTAAAATGAACACCAGAGTAGCGCGCAGACCCACAAGTTAAGCTTTTATGTGTACTTTCAAGTCAGTAAGTACTTACAACAAAATACCGTAAATCTTCCACCAGGCAAGTCTCCGGTATTTGCTTAAACACCCCCCCCCCCCCCCCGGTATAACTAATACAACTCTCCAGTAAAACTCTATCCAAACTTTTCTGGCAACACGTCCCAATATCAGCCACTCCTGGTCCGGGAATGGCAGCCATCCGAGGAATACAACGACTTATATAAGTGTGTAAGTGACCCCCCCCCCCCCCCCCCCTCATAATCCACTTACTTGACCTTTGCCCTCCCCCCCCCCTTTATATGCAGCAATCCTCCACTGCTCCCGCTACTACTACTACCACCACCATCGTTATTATCGCTACTACTACTTTCCTCGCTCGCCTTTGAGCCCCCTGACCCTTTACTTGCCTTCTGACGCCCCTCCCACTCTCCAGCGTATCACTCACACCTGGCTCATTAGCCAGCTGGAGTCCCGTGATGAGATGAGAGCTTGATGTGGTCCAGATGGAATCACATTAATTCTAGAGTCTCACACCCACCCAAGTTCCATCCCAGAATCGAGAATTTACACCGGGAGTGACTAAAGCAAGGCGCGACTACTCCACCTTCTACCAATAACATTTCTGGGGCTGAAATGACGCAATAGCAAACAAAATCACCAAGTTCAGTGTGTGGTAGTTGACTAATAATAATTCATTCACAGGAAAAAAATATCCCGTCAAAATCACAGGAAGTGGTTATCATCAAAACAAGGAGACATTAGACAAAGAGCAACAAACAAGCGAGCAGAGCTACGCGGGATCCGGACAAAAGCCCCCTTGGACAAAACCCCTTCAGTTAAAGTGCAAAGTAGAACAAAAGCCCCCCCCGTTATAGTGCAAAATAGGTTGGTTGGGTTGGGTATTGCAGTCTTATGATATAATATATGTAGTGTTTTACATGTCAAACAAGTGTTCACAAACTGTAAATAATAAATAATTAAAAAATAAATATAAAAAAAATTATGAGTATTATTTGTCCTTGGGGGCTTTTGTCCTCCACTCGAGCTACACACGTTACTCCCAAGCTCGTGTATGTTCTGGGGACACCCATAATACCCAACCCAGGGTTCAGGTACAACTTTGGCTAACCCCAGTGTTAACACAGGTACACCTCTGGTTATCCCTATGTTACACAGGTGTAACTATGGTACACGTTTGGCTCCCCGCTAACAACCAGGTAAACTTCTGACCTTATTGTTGTCAACTAGGCGCCCTTTTACCATCACTCTTATCTCCACAGGAACAACCACGCCGCTTTATTACCAACTGGGGGCATCAAACATTAATAACTGAAGTAATATCTGTGGGTTGAGGAACTACTATGTGGCTCTTAGCATCACTTGCCTGCCATCATAAAAGTTCAGTTTCCGCCCAAAACTCGCAACTCCGCGAGAACCTAAGTTCACCTTGCCCTGGGAAGGCCGTAATAAGGTACTTTAAGTGCCAAAACGCAGCCCCGTGAGGGACGTGATGGCCGCCTTTACGCTCAGGTACTGAAGGAGACCACACAGAGAACAGAAGCTGGTGCACATGACGTCTCCTGCCAGGGTGTGGCACTCGGCAACAAGAGCCTCAAACACTGTACTAAGATGACCCACATTTGTTATGTTCTGGACCCGAGCTGTCGACTTTACTTACAAACACAACAAAATGGTACTTTACTGCTCACCACCTTCACTACACCAAACATAAAACATAACCTAAAGTTATCATATGGAACTTGGGGTGAGAGCAAGCAAGCAAGCAAGCGAGCAAGCACGTGTTGTCCAGGTAAACCCTGATATGAACTCACCAAAAATCACTTACTAAATCTATTCATCAATACTAATTTTTGTCAATCATATGAGTGGCCTCAGCTGTCTCACTGCCAATTGTTTATTAATCATCTCTACAACGACTTCCATTATACAATTTAATAAATTAATGATATCGGCAATGACGCGTGTTCACGTCAATAACTTAGATATTAGCTTGATTCAAATTCAAATCAATAAATTACTGACGCAAGTTTCAAATCAATAATTTATTGACATTAGCAATGACGCCGTTTCAACTCTGATGCCATCGTAAATATTACTATGATAATAGTAACGAATTTTTTGTAGAATTTTCACACGGAGACGCCCGTGTCTGAGAAACTAACAATACCGGTGTGAACCACTGTACAGGTGCACCGTTGCATAAATATCTGTGCGCATTAATACATACCGGTAAATACATCAATGTATTGAGGCAAAACTGTCATATTAGTACATTTAATGTACTAATGTACTAGCATACATATATATAAAAAAAATCCCATCAGACGACTGTACCACAGGTTTCATCTGGGACACAACATAAGAACGGAGGAAACTGCAGCGGGCCTATTGGCCCATACTACTGTAGGCAGTCCCGTTGACAACCAACCCCTATTGCTCATATATCCATCCAACCTATGTTTGAAGCTATCCATCGTATTCGAGTTAATGATGATGTTTGGTAACTTGTTCCATTCATCCACTACTCTATTTCCAAACCAATGTTTACCCATTTCGCGCCTAAATCTAAATTTGTCAAATTTAAAACCATTGTTACAAGTTCGCTCCTGGTTGGATAGTTTGAGTACCTTTGTTATATCACCTTTGTTTAGCCCTGACTTCCATTTATACATCTCTATCATATCGCCCTTCACTCTACGTCTCTCGAGGGAGTGCAAAATAAGATGCTTTAACCTGTCTCTGTACTCAAGGTTGCTAATGGGTGTGGGTGGAGGAGGAAGTTAGGAGAAAATGTTGGGTGGTGGCAGCAGGTGAAGGTGGCGGCGGATGGCAACCTCATCCTCAGTGCGGCCGGGTGGGTGAGGGGGTGGGTGCCGCCATGAAAAACGGCTGATGGCAACTTATTCCAACCCGGTGGTGGTGGGAGGGAAACGACTCGACGAGTGAGGAGTGAGTGGGAGACAGCAGGCAAGTGGGCAAATGGAGGAACGAAGGTGGATGTAGTTGTGGCAGATACGTAGAAATCTAGTGGGTGTATTTGTGACAATATAGGAATACAATAGGTGCAAATAAGTAAGAAATTTTTAAGTCGGTGGTAGACAAGTTGGCGTGGAGATGTCATATTGTCTGGGTTGACAGAAGGCAGGTTAGCTGGGTCCCCTTGGGGGGCGACTAGACAAGACGGCAGCTCCCACCACGGGTTTGCCGCCCCTCACCTGATAACATCATCTTGATGGGTTTGACACTCGCCTCTTGGGGTGCTCGTCGAGGTGTGAAGCCAACGTCACGCCGTTGCATAATTTACACCCTGACTGACAGCTTCCACCCAGGGAAAAACCAGGTCAAGTACACAACAGGCAGGAATTAAAGCATGGTTGGCAACCATTACCACCTGTGGAGGGCATTCATCCCGTTCGGGTTTGTTTCGCTTCTCATCGATCACAGTTGAATGTGAGGGAGGAATGAATAGCCCACATTCCTCACAATCAACTGCCACCTTGTGGAAATTCTGGTTTTGATCTCGTGCCACACTGTCAACTGTCAAGATAGCCATGTCTGTCATACAGCTGTCAAGAGCTCGTGGCCTGAGCACTGTAATTCACAACACGACCAAAGGTGAAATGGCTCTTCTTACTAAAATACAAAGAAAGCGGAGCATTGTTATCACCCCAAGACGTACAGTAAGAGGCACGACAAACAATGTGTCCCAAACAGTTTACGCTTTTATTATTGGCGTGTCTTTTTTGGCGCCAATAGGAGTCGGGTACATTTTACCCACATCTGATCCACCAGGAGACGGCTGCTGTCAGGGTCGCACACTGACTTAAAATGTACCTTGGTCAGTGTATACAGTGTACGAGGGTCTAACAGAAGGTTGTATATGGTGAAATGTTTTCGGAAGTGTTGTTTGGAGGAAAATGTAGAATTTAAATATTTTTTTTTTAATTTCTACTGCTATGATCAGCGGAGTAGAATTCTTAAAAAAGGTTTATTATGCCATCTACAATGATTATTATTCGCGTACACCTTCAAGAGCAGTAATCCGCGCATTTGCAACAATAAGTGTTGTTGAAATGACAGATGGTATGCATGTAAGCCAAAGGTAAGCTGTGCAAACTAATGACACTCAGAAAAAAATGCCCCTGTAGTGCAGAGCTCTGATGACCCAGCAATCCGTCAGGTTTAACATGAACTCTCCACTACCTCGCAAGTTTGGTCATAAAATCGTTCAATTCCAAATCCTAGCCTACGATTATTGCTGTCTCCGTCCCACGTCGTAACTTCGTCATCATCCATCCACAGGAATAAAGCTCCCCGAAAAATTGAGTTGCCAAGTCCGGTTATCCTGAAATTAAATTTTAATGTGAACCCGCGCAACTTGCTCATATTGTCATACTCGGTACACAGCAGTCTGGTTTACCACAACCACACTAATTGAACTTGAACCCAACCTAAGCTGCAGGGAGACCCTTGAATTCAACCTCAGGTAAACACTCAAGGTAGTCCCCTCACACACTCTTGAACTTGCTCCTCACCGCGAGCCTTTACAACCACCACAACACCCAGGTCTGTCGTGCCTCGTGTTCCGGAGAGACAAGGAGATCACTATCAACACCTGTGGGAGTGACAGGCGCCTCCACGATAACATCCCAAACACCTCCGACAAGCGGCCGACTTGGAACATGTCGGCAGCTTCTGTTCCCGGCACCCTGACACCACTACTACCGCCGCACATCACCTCACACAAATTACAACTTTTGGCTCATCGCTTTCTAAAGTATAGTGTGTGTGTGTGTGTGTGTGTGTGTGTGTGTACACTGTAAGAAATGTAATTATTAAATGGACTTAAAAGATAAGCGAGTAACTAAATGACCATTTTATTGCTCAATCTATCTTTTTCCGACCTTTAATGTGCTAACCAAGAAAACAATTTCTAAAACTCCATTTCTTTTACCAGTAATCAATACAAAACTCATTAGGGCTGATGCTCTACAGGCTTTCACCAGCTACAACATAATCGTACTTTAATCATCGTGGGGAGCTCTCCGAGGTGGACATTAAGCACCAGCTCCCCACTAGAGCCCCGGGGACCCATTACTCCATACACTCTAGCTATCAATTTATAACCCGACCTCGAGGCACTGAAGGAACTAAAACTTATCCAACAAAGGTAACAACTGTAAGTAATAAAATGAACTCCCTCTCAATTTGTTCATCACCTAATATTAAAGCAAACAACCCATATAAAACTCTAGGGGTAAAATTTGAATATCAAAAGTATTATTATTATTTTCGGAGGAGGGGCGGGGGGATATGTATTAAGACAACGTTTATGGCGCTAAAATTCAGTGTCATGCCAACATAAACAGACTACACAGACTGAGGGTTCAAAGATGGCCTGGCACGCACACACAAACAATGCTTAAGTCAGTGAGAACAACTCAACAGTAACAGCCTCACACAGTGAGGTCTCAGGTACCCAATGATAACTGCCCGCGAGACCAACAGCAACCAGGGATGTGTTAATCCGTCTATGATAGGAAGGCCTGGGATCCCGGCCTAAGTGGTTATGTTTTTTTTTCCGGGAATTTGGTTCAAATCCCGGGATTCTTACAGTTATTCCTGATCTCTGATTTGCACTATGTAAAATACAAAAGCGCATTGGCAGCCACCAGCTAAGGATAATATGGAAATATCTGTAGAACAACAAAAGACACTCACAGATAAACTCAAGGCAGCAATAGAACAGGTTCAGAGTAAAAGTAGAAAGGTGTATGAATGCAAACATATTAGGAAATAGTTCTATGTGTTTGAGGCAACAGGAGAGAGAACACATAATTCAGAGAAACTATTCCAGGCCCTCATCTCAGTACCACCAACTTCAGTTGAAACCGAAAGGGCATTTTCAGCTGCTGGCCTATTTATTACAAAACTAAGAGCAAGGCTCACTGACTGCAGTATTGACTGTTTGTGCTTCTTGAGGAGTTATTTCATGAACAACTATTAGTGTGTGCAAATGATTCAATTCCTTTTTTCACAGGTCATTCAAGTGTTCTCCTAAGTTTTTTGTAGAGTAGGGCTTCCAAATGGCATAGAATAATTTTTTTTTTATAATGGATAACTTTGAATGTCATTCCAAATATCATTGAGTTTCTTTTGTGGCTAACAGAATGAGATTGACTGTTTGTGCTTCTTGAAGAGTTATTTCATGAACAACTTTTGATGTGTGCGTGACTGTGTGGCTTGTGTGCACATATGATTTTATGCTATTAATTTTTTCACAGGTCATTCAAGTGTACGCTTTAGGTTTTTGTATTATGTGGCTTCCAAATGGCATTAAATATAGAATTCTTATTATTTATAATAGCTAACTTTGAATGCCATTCCAAATGTCGGTGAGTTTCTTTTATGGCTAACGGAATGAGATTAATTAAAATTTTGCTTGTTTAATCATATTATGTACCTACTTTTACACCAGTATGCGAGTTAATAAAGAGAACTTTGCTTCAGTGTAATATAACTTATCAAATCAATTGCCTATCAAATAATCTACAGATACTACACTAATGAAGTATAGGGTTAGCATATAGCATTAGTTGGTACAAATATCACCTGATGTGGGAAATCCCGGGATCCCGGGAAATATCCTGGTTTGTCCCAGAATCCCGGGATGCTCAGAAACCCCCAAAACAGGAAACCCTACCTGGGACCACACCTCACTCATATAACACCATCTGTGAGAGAATTACTACACCACACCACGTCAGGTCCCTCATAACACCATCTGTGGGGGAGTTACTACACTACGTGTTTGCTGTTCAACACCTACATTAATCTGTATGTTCACTGTATGTTCCTTTACCTTTCTCTAATGAAGGCTTTTGTTAAACCACCAATGTATGTAATAAGTCATTTATGTCGAATGTATATTTTCAGCCTTCGGGAGGCACAATTTTTGCAATAAACCGTTAATTATTATTACTATTATTATTATTATTATTATTATTATTACACGTACCAAAACAGTAATGCCAATTCAAAAACCCTGGTATAACTGCTTAATGACTTTACTTCTTCACATAGCGCAAGAACTTCGGCTGTTCTGAACGTTTTAATCTTGAAACTGATAAGACAATCAAATATTCATTATCTGTGACGCAGATCCCCCCCCTCCCCATATATATGTTCACTACTCAATAATGCTGGCGTTTGTCTGCTGTGTAATGTATCTTACACCACATTGGCGGAACAGTAATATATACATACTATACAGTTTCATTAGTTTAAATAATAGAATATATGAAAAAGCTTGGCGGAAGGTGTAAACTGGTTCCCAGGGGTCAACAGAAGTCTGTAGCGTACTAGCGTGGCCTGACTGGTCGACCAGCGAGAACACATTTCATTACAACATCAAACTAACATTACAGACAAAAAAGTAAATAAAGTATTTCCATGGCTATTTATTCCAGTCATCATTGATATACAATTATGCAGTCTGAGAAGAAAAAAAAAAAATATATATATATATATATATATATATATTTAGTCCATTTAACACGCGGACTTTGAACATACAATCAACGACCTCACCAGTCCGCGTGTTAAATGGACTAAAAATGAAGTATATATATGTACCTCGCGTTTCATACCAGCTGGATTCGGTAAAATGCTACTGACACCACATACGAGGCACGGGCAGTTTCCCATTGAGGTTCACGGCGCCATCAGCTCGATGAACAGGCTTTGTGTGAAATATAACAGAGTCTAGAACTGCTTTTAGTGTCCTTGTGGCCTAGCCGGTAAGCGCTCCCTAGTCACACCCAGTAGGTCGAGGGTTCGATTCCTTGCTGGTGAGGTCGTTGATTATATATATATATATATATATATATATATATATATATATATATATATATATATATATACATATATATATACATATATATATATACACACACATATATATATATACATGCAAGTAAATCACTGTAGGTGCGCGTGATCTAGGTATATGCTGATAACCACCAGGAAAGAATAAAACACGAAGTCCCTAAGTGCTTTCGTGTAATTCACAATAAATGTACTGCTTTTTTTCTCTCACATTGAGGAGAGGAGAAAGTTAAGAGTGTGTCAACAAACCACCCAGTAAACACGCACCTCCCTCCCGCTCTCTCCTCCTTCAATCTAACTATTATGAGGAGTTAATAAACAGATCGTAACTAATTTCCAGAATAAACATCAATCATGATGAGAACCTGTGACACCAAGGCCCAAATAACCCAGCGACAGCCTGGGGAGCATCGACTGTGCTGTCCCTTAAAGGAGAACTGGCGGCGTAATTTAAGTTTAATCGAGAGCTATTTTTCCTACACCCAGTTAGTTCTCCCGGGACCAAGGATGACACAGTAGGAGCGAGGCCACCACCTTACATCATCAACAGGGGAGGGCAGGGGAGGTCCTAAAAGGGTATCATGAGGATATAAATTTGAATTTTCACGAAAATCCAAATGTATTAAGCAAACTATGCACATGGATGTATAAGAAAGGATAATTAATTACTTTAGACCGGAGTGTCCCTACAACACAGTATCACCTCAAGAAGCTTTAAATAACAGAATATCGACACAGAACTTTACCTCATGGTTAGTGCCGTAAAATAATAGAAACAGTATTAATGGAGGCAATGGCTTAAATATAAACATGGTTTTATGAGAGCTAATCTGACTTAATATCGTACACGGATTATATTGCCTTACAACGTTCAGAATGTCACTTTGGTTTGGCTGAGAAGACTCGTCTCAACACATAAATGAGCCACAACAAGTTATCTAATAATGGACAATTATAAATAATAATAATAATAATAATGATAATATTAATCAATAAAAATTCAAAGTATCAACAAGAGCTGTGCGGGATTTACACGGAGGGATACTGGTCTTAACTCAAGAGTTATCGTTACCAGGAGTGCAAACCTCAAGCAAAGATTGAATTACGTTAACGTTAAAGTTTAAGCTCTCACCATAATTCAGAGATAAATGTTACTAATTGCCTCTTTAAACAGCCAATATTAAAATTCAAGATGTTTCTGACATTGGGAGGACATTTAAGTGACCTTGGATGTAAAATATAAAAAACCAGAGTTCTGACATATGACCTTTTATATTTGTCCACACCAGTGATGTTAAATGCAACGTTAAAGGTCACAAGTATACAGTAGTAGCAAAGAGTGATGACCCGAGACCTCTCATTATATCCGTCCAGTCTACTGTACAGTATATATACGGTCTATTAAGTTGCCGGTCAAATGGGTGCCAAGCCATATTTGACCCAAATCTTACTGAACATGCTTCAGTTATTAAATCTGGAACTGGCAAACATCCATTAACATACAGAACACTGTTTACCCAATACGATAAGAGTGCTTAACGTTACACTTCATAAAAAAACACACACCGCATCCTCACAGGGTATATAATATACTTTATGTACCAATTTGAAATAAACTGGTTGTGAGATTGTCGATTATCTCCTACAAATGAGATATCGTCCAGAGAGGAAGAGCGAAGAGAAAGTACAACCACATGGTATAGTACAGTATCCCCCAACAGGGATCTACATCTACAGTACACTACTCTACAGCTCTAGAACGTGAAGAGGAGAGTCTAGTGTAGTAGAAGTGAGCAGTGCGGGATATGGCAGCCTACCTGATCAATGAAGTGCATCATGGGGCTGAAGTGGGTGAGTGCTGGACTCATAGACACTGGAGTGAGAGCTGGGCTCACTGATACAGGCGGGAGGGAGTGCGTGAAGACCGGTGAGAAGGCAGGCGCAAGGCTCTGTTGAAGTGTATACGGCACGACGGTGGCCTGCGGAGGGGGCACGGCGGCCTGCACAGCCTGCAGCTGTGAAACGGCGAGGTAGGGCGAAGCGCAGTACACTTCCGACACAGGCCTCTTCATCCCAGCGGCAACCAGAGGTCGCTATGATACGGGGCAGGTAGAAAGCTAGATCACGTCCACATGAGCACTCGTGACCGCCTGGATCACCACTTGAACACCTCACCACTAACACCACACGGCCACCTCTAACACCACTACTTGACTGGCGGCGGCCTGGCCTGTTGGAGCACCACAACACCTGACTGCTCGTCGGGGCAGCAGCAGCACCAGGACCACCTACGTCATCCACTAAGGTACACAATACCTCACTCACTCTGTCACGCCTTTGATGGGAGACGGCTCAACCTAACACGCCGTCTTACCTGCAAAGGAAGAATAAAAATTAATATCGATCTTAATAGTCATTTTAAATAATTTGCTAATACTGTACATACAATGCTTAATCCATATATTTTATGACTAATTATGTCTAATAGTCTTTACAAATGGAGAAAAAACAACTGACGAAACATTGGGCTTCCTTACTCCTACAAGGTGCAAATAAAAGAGATGTCACGACAAAACTGAGGAGTGCTTCTAACCATGGCTCCTGTCACCACCAGGCTGAGTCAGTGTGTGGCTCATGCGACATCAGCTGAGTCAGGACATCACTACACCCACACCATTACAACTACCACCACCGATACATAGATATCCTAAAGCAGGAGACTTGTCAATGGGTTCCAGTGTCCTACCAGAACCCAACCAATCCCAACCATCAAGATTGGAATTTACTGTTTCATGAGGCCGAATCATAAAGAATGGGTATGTTTTGTTATATCATTTTAGATTGAGACTTATTAGGACCGGTCCTAATTTGGCCTTCAACCAAGCTCAAAACCTTGGAATTCACACCAAATAATTCATCACGCCCTCGACACAAGTTTACCTCTTTCTGCACCCACACCATTACCCTCATCCTTGACTTGTGCACGAGACGTTTTACTTACTCAATCCTGACCCTCTGCGACTACACAATACTGTTTTTTCTTTCCTCGTCCCCCAGATCTCTCCTCTCCCACGCTTGTATTACTTTTCCCACACATTCACTGTACTCATTCCGCATCACTAAATGCCACTCATAGCCCACATTCGCTGCGTATCCAGCAAATGAACAGGTTCTCTCAACCATTAACACGAATGCTTCCAACTGTCACCAAAATAAACACGTGTGTTAACTGCAATCTTACTTCAGCCAAACTAATGCCAACACCGACCGTAACACCACCTCCAAGGAAGGTTCCTCCAAAAAGCAGAATGCACCCACCGCTTGTGACATCTAACATGAGCAACAACAAAAGGCCTAGGCACCCTACCACCCCGGCCCTCATTCGCCACAGCTGCAAGCCAACACCATAAACACAAGTTAAGGGGAAAAAGACATATATTGGGAGAAACTGCCAAAGTTTTCCTAAAGGGCAAAGGGGTGGTGAGATTACACGCTATATTTAAGCCATAATTTACTAACAACGTAAAAAATTTGTTTATAAACAAAAGCTCTCTCGTTACTAGCTTTACACGCGTCCTGCAAAACAGTTCCTCTTTGTTATCCCAACTACAGCTGCCCGTTATTTGTTTTAGTTTTTTTCGTTGAAGCATTAAATATAACCTAGAATACACAGGGCTAGCTGACAACACTCAAGATGTGTATCCGACAAGAGAAATTCAAAAGAAACACAGTACGGAAGATGTATGTTAACTCGGAAAAATAATTGAACATGAAAAAAAATCTGAGATATATATATATATATATATATGTAATATTCAGGAATTTCAGAGTAATTTCGAATGCCCCGCCATTAGCGATACTGAGCGTTCAAGGTCGTCTGAGGGAAGAGAGCGCTCCCCACACATAGTGGGAGTTTGTGGAACTAGGCCTATATGATATTAAATGTAATTTACTGGATTAATAATGATGCGATTCATGAAGTTAAGGGACTATTATTGAATTTGAAATTATTATAGATCGTTTAGCAGTCTGAATAATGTTAAAGGGTGTCCCAAGGAGTTATTAGTTAGGCGGAAAATAGGTCACGTAGGCCTAAGCTAACGCCTTGAGAGGACACGAAGCGGGCTCTCTCTCAGTCCCGGATAGCACTCACACGGACAAGACGTCTCTGCGCGCTTGTCCCAGGAATAGTCACGTGGCCTAGTCACCTGTGTTGCATTATTGCAGAGTAACATGTAAGTCTCATTCGATCTCAGACAGGGTTAGATAGGGCAGTGATAAAGTAAACTAGAGCTAACAGTGAGTTCATTTCAGGGTTTCCGTGAGAACCCACTTGACTGGAGTTGACCCGGAGTTGACTGCGAGAGATTGACTGCCGTTTGAGACTGAGGGTGGCGATTGTCGCCATTGGACCGAGCAAAGTAGGCCTGCCACTGTTTAGCGGGGTAGCAAAGGATCTCTTGAGTGAACGAGTGCTCCCGACAACTAAACGACCCGGGACCAGCAGTGGGTGATCAGTTCTTACCACTCCGGGCACATCACCACGTGTCCCGAGCTGCTAGCGAAACCCTCTTGCTAACGGGACGCTAAAGCTTCTCTCAACTGTACAAGGTCTGATTGGCTCACTCCCGTCCGCTTTATGGACGCACTGGGAGTACACTGAGGCTATCTGAGTAGACTAATGGTCACACACTGAGACCGTGAGTCTAGGCCTCTAGGAGATACCTGGAGGAACATTTTCCTTCCCTTATTACGGGTGTAGTTTAATAGTTTCTAGATAATTTTGATAATATTGTTTTGAATGTTTGTGCCATCAAGTGGAACCAGAGTGATACTGTGATTTGATTCTTTTAATGCCTCTGATTGTTCTTCATAATTCTGATCTCAGGTATAACCTTGTTCCCCAGAGTAGTGGTTAGGTTAGGTTAGGAAGTGTGCATCTGTTGGGGTGCTATAATTTGGTTGAGTGCCCTTAAGGCCTATTCATTGTAGAGTATTTAATTTCTCATTTTTATTACCATTCCTCAGTGACATATAATTTTGTTGAGTGCCCTTAAGGCCTATTCATTGTAGAGTAGTTAATTTCTTTTTTTTAATACCTAAGTGACTGATATTATTGTGTGAAAGCCTTTAAGGCCTGGTTCATGTGTGCACGGAACAGTTCTTATTACTTCAAATTTATTGTTGCCTGAGGTTCTAATAATTTTTATATCAGGTATAACTTTTATTCCCCAGAGTAGTGTTTTAAGTTCAAGTTGAGAGGTGCGCATATTGGTGTACCATTATTTGATTGTGTTTGTAGTGTTGGAGGGAATATAAGTGTCTAAATTTTACAGTGTGTCTCATTCATCCCAGTCACAGATGCTATCCTTCCACGGGTCACGGACAATTTATTTTGTTTAGTAGTTTTAAGTGTTCTTGTGCTGGGTCGGGATTTTTCTCAAAGGGGCGCTTCCACTGCCATTACCATCTATTAATTTTAAATAAACCCCAAGTCAAGTGAGAAATTAAAGTCCAGTAAATTCCGACCGGTTACATATATATATATATATATATATATATAGTTACATATATATATATATATATACACATATATATATACATATATACATATATACATATATATATATATATACATATATATATACACATATATATATACATATATACATATATATATATATATACATATATATATACACATATATATATACATATATACATATATACATATATATATATATATATACATATATACATATATATATATATATATATATATATATATATATATATATATATATATATATATATATATATATATATGTGTGTGTGTGTGTGTGTGATGCTTAGCACACATTTTTTCACTACCTTAACAAACTAAAGATAATGTATGGCCTTACTGCAACAAAATTAAACAAACATTGAAGATTTTTATTATTACAGCTTTTTAAGGTAAGTTTACAGGACTCCTGGTCGGGGTGGGGGTGTGTGTTCCCTCTCCATCTCCCAACAATTCGCGTGTTGTATGGTACTGCAGATTGAGTTGCGAGGTTCTATGGTAATATGGATTTGCTAAATATATCTGCAGGCCAAAGTTTCCCGCCTCAAGGTCACGCCGGGTACCCGGTTATCAGGAAAAATCTGGTACATGCTTTAAGAAAACTGCCCTTCAATCTACAGTATGGAGGGAAAATGCCCACCACTGATTATATCTACGAAACACTATAAGGCAACACCTGGATAAGTGTCAACGGCTGTAGATATATTTACTGCCAACATTTTGGTTATAACTGAGAAGCACTGATATCCAGGCAGTCGCGACATTCCCTGGTTCCTCCTGCTATGCGGTGGTGGGTCAAGAACAGAGAAGGGACAGCTGAGATCAATGACATTATAACTCACTTATACACCGAGGAACAAAACTTACATTATTATATATCTTACTACAGCCAGCAGGAGGTCAAGTGCCTGCTGCAGGAACCATCCAGCTTACCGTCGTCACGCCCCACAAGAATGTCGCCTTCCACAGACGAAAAAATAGAATTCCAACAATGGACTAACAAGCAATCGGAACATATACTTGGTAGAAAACTGTAGCACCCCCCCCCCCTCCGTAGTATACGGTATACGGAATAAACCACGTGCCAATAATTAATTGTTTCACATTTTTTTTTCATTCCATTGCACAAGATTATTTGTAAAATGCGTTTAAACTATCAAAATAACAAAAAGATATATTTCGATCAGCGACAAGCCCGAGAGTATGGACTTATCTGCTAAGACTATAAGGACGGGTAGGTAAGTGGACTTAGCCACAACTAGAGACGGGTGACTGGGTTTACAGACACCTGGAGTAGAGTGCAACAAAGGGAGAGTGGATGCGGATATTGCTATTAATGTGTCAGGATGGTAATAGGCTGCAATGGGGGTGAGCGGGTGAGGAAATTGTGGGCCCGTGTGTGTTTGGGTGGCTGGCGACCTCGGGCCAAATTTCAGCTTAGGATCAAGAACCGTCGTCCTGACAAAGGGGAGAACAGAGGGAGCTAGGGGGTAACACTACCAAACTGTCTCAGGCGGCCATCCCAACTTGTCCAAACTCGTCTTCCACACTCTACAACACTCCCTCCCTCTCCACATTTATGTAACGGATACTGTGCGTCACAGAACTAACAGAGCAACTGATAAAAAAAACATAAACATTAAGGAGGGTTGTAGGCGCTTTTCTAGTAAGTGATGCCACATGCATGGCAACAAAAGATAGATTTGTAGGATTAGTTAACTGGTGAAAGTAATGTTTGCTGTCTCCACCACTCAGGCTTGAACCAACTTGCTCAGGCGGAGGGAGGGTAGGAGACAAACTTGGCTAATCCTGCCTGCCTGGCTGGCCCGTCTCAACCTGGCACCCAAGACTGCACCAGCTGTACCGCAGCCTACACAAACACACACACCTGAGCACATCAAACGTCCCCACTTCTTACTTACTTACTTACTTACACACACACACACACACACACACACAGTAACTGGCTAAATCTTAGACGCTTGGCCATACAAGAAAAATACACAAGATGGTACTTGATCTAAACTTGACCACGAAAGCCCTATACACCCAATGTCAGGAAGGCCATCTTGACTTGACTTGACGCCTGTAGGTAAAGGGAGGCCACCACAAGCCTCTTCTAATCCTCCACATATTGTTACGCCAACCCACAACACCAGGCGGCAAGAAATACGGAGAATCCTAAGACTATACTCCCCAGCCCAGCTACTGCACGACCTCCATCAAAACACATTTCCATCTCCAGTAATCCTTCACTGGGAGGTAACTGTGCAATAACCTTTGCCGATAGAGACCCTAGAACGAAGCAAACCAATGGCTCAACTCTGAGGGGAATTCACGACACGCACACACAGAAAGAGAGAGAGATTTACGAAGGGGAGATTACCTGTCGACCTGGAAGCCTGTACCCCAGACCAGGAGGGAGCCATATATTGTGATCCCAGGTAGTTACTGTTTGTCCCTTGGCTTCTGCCGGCCAGTCTCACCGCCCACCTTTCTTCCCTCTACTTCTTTCCTCCCCCCCCCCCCCTTTCTACTTGTGATCCTTCCATCCTTAATCCCTACCATTTCCTTTCCGTCTCGCTTGACTAAATTCCCCTCCTCCACTCCTACCAACCTACAGCGCGTGCACTTCAAGAGTAAAAAGGCTTTCAGAGAGCGGAATCCGCCTCAACTAGCCAGATGGCTATCACCAACTTAAGAACTGCGCCCCTCTCACATGTCGAACCCAATACCCTGAACAGCATCTAAGAGCCAGGCGACCGCCACTCATGAGCCTCCTGACAGTATTAGAGCGAGTGACCTCCAGTCAAAAATAAACTACCGGTGTCGACCAAGTGAAGAGTCGGGGGAAGGAGAGGGGAAGCGAGGGGAGATCGACAAAGAAAAACCGGAGGCGTGCAGTAGATTCTCAGTCAAAGCAAAATATAAGCATTAGCATATAAACCACACCGACCCCATATCCCCCACAGTCCACTCTCGGGAGAGAATTGGCGAGGCGAGGCGACGAGAAAGAAAGGTAAAACGAAAAGGGGCCGATGATGTGAAGAGGGAGAGGGAGATTGAGTGATGAAATCAAGAGAAGCTGGAGGGAGGATATAGAAAAGAAATGACATGAGAAAGTCAGTTTCGTTTTGAGAAAGGAGAGCAGAGGGGCGACATGGGGTGTGCTAGTGGACAGCGGAGGGGGAGTAGAGGAACATAGGGGACTCAAATTACAGGAGAGTAGTAGTGGGGCGGGAGAGGTGACGGTGAAGGCAAGCTTAACGAAGAAGAAAAAATAGGTTGATAAATGTTAATGGAAGGCGAGCTATAAAAATGACCATAATCCGTAGATCTTAATCAAAGTCCTTTACACGCTCTCACTAATGTCTAAACTATCCTCTCCCCTCAACTATCAATTATCACTTAACTCTCACCCTCCCCCCCTCAACTACAAAATTCCCGCTTGTCCCCATCCTCGCCTAATTCCCCCTCCTCCCCCACTCCAGTCTTCACATCAACTCGCCCTTCCTCCTACTCCAGTCTTCACATCAACTCGCCCTTCCTCCTACTCCAGTCTTCACATCAACTCGCCCTTCCTCCTACTCCAGTCTTCACATCAACTCGCCCTTCCTCCTACTCCAGTCTTCACATCAACTCGCCCTTCCTCCTACTCCAGTCTTCACATCAACTCACCCTTCCTCCTACTCCAGTCTTCACATCAACTCGCCCTTCCTCCTACTCCAGTCTTCACATCAACTCGCCCTTCCTCCTACTCCAGTCTTCACATCAACTCGCCCTTCCTCCTACTCCAGTCTTCCCATCAACTCACCCTTCCTCCTACTCCAGTCTTCACATCAACTCACCCTTCCTCCTACTCCAGTCTTCACATCAACTCACCCTTCCTCCTACTCCAGTCTTCACATCAACTCACCCTTCCTCCTACTCCAGTCTTCCCATCAACTCACCCTTCCTCCTACTCCAGTCTTCACATCAACTCACCCTTCCTCCTACTCCAGTCTTCCCATCAACTCACCCTTCCTCCTACTCCAGTCTTCACATCAACTCACCCTTCCTCCTACTCCAGTCTTCACATCAACTCACCCTTCCTCCTACTCCAGTCTTCACATCAACTCACCCTTCTTCCTACTCCAGTCTTCACATCAACTTGCCCTGCCTACTCCAGGTCCTCTGTTCAGAAGCGCCACTCCACCTCATCACGCACCTACTTACCAGACCTTCCCTGTACACCGCTTGGGAGGCAACACTACTGTAGGTAAACAATGCATCCAAGGCAACCACGACCGTGTAGATCATCCGGACAGCTGCTAGAGGAAGGTGAATAACCAGAAGAGTAGGAACAGAGAGTAGGGGGGGGGGCAGGACCGTAGGGGGGTTGAGAGAGAGAGAGAGAGAGAGAGAGAGAGAGAGAGAGAGAGAGAGAGAGAGAGAGAGAGAGAGAGAGAGAGAGAGAGAGAGAGAGAGAGAGAGAGTAGGTGAGGATGAGTACAGAGAATGGCAAGATACAATAATAAAAAGGCAGAATAGAAAGTAAAGAGAGACAGGATAGATGGTAAGGAAGTGAGAGCCAGGCAAGCGAAAGGAGTTGAGACAGGGGGGGCAGGATAGAGAAAGAAGGGCAGGATAGAGTAAGAAGGGGAAGGGCAGGTAAGCAAAAAGGAGAAAAGACAACACCAGGAAACAAAAGTGAATAAAAGACCATAAGAGTGTATTAAAGACAGCATCATAATAAAGATTCGTATATTTGGAAACAGAACTATAATAGAAGTTGGTTTAATAATATACCTGCATAATAATACAACCAGGAAGACTTAAATATAGACGGTCTAAAATCCTCAACCTAAAGTAGTAGTATAGGGGACGTGAGATGGCACCGCGACTATCAACAGGCACCACTGTTAGACCAGACTTAACATGGTGCACTCTCTCGTTAAGGACTTGTTTAAAGACACAACTGCCACACGAAATATGAACACAACTCGTTACCGTCAAGATACACTTTCTTCCAGTGCTCAACATCGTAATAATATACACGCTCGTTTCTGCCACTTTTCACAAAAATGGTCCATAGACGCCTCCAGGTCACTGCCATTCAACACTAGCATGATTTACAATCCAAATTTCAGGGTCAGCCTTCAAGGTCAGCTGGACTTGTAGTGTACAAGCAACAATCGTGAAGGGCATGCAGCATAATCTCCCGAGACACAGCTGAGCCTCTGGCCCCAAAGACAGTTTAACGAGGGAGGGGGAGAGAGCCTGAAGGCCTCTTACGATGATTTCAAGTTACAGCGACTAATGAGGCTGAAGTTGGCTCGTTAGGGCGCGACATGACCAGCCTTCAGGCGACCCTCCACTGACGTTGTCTAGGTACACCCTCGTGTCCAATTTGTGCCTCCCAGGTACACCGCCGCCCCACTCGCTAATTACTTGCCTCAAAAATTTAGTAATACCAAGGAGAAAGTTACAGTCAGGTAACAGAAATATAACTTAACGTCTTCGTTATATATATATATATATATATATATATATTACCATGTCATCAGTGCCAGCCAGTGGTTGGTGATGAGCTCCACATGGTAAGTACTGTACTAGAAGCTCAAAAACAAACCTTTCATGTTATCAACCAGCAACACACATCACAAAACCACATGAGTAGGTAAGCTCACGTCTGCTTGCTCTCTCTATTTATTTTTTTTAATAATAACCAGGAGCAAAATGACTCGCGTAACGTCACAAGATCCTGATCACAGTATTCTTAACTCATATTAAACTTATGATATGCCTTTTGTGAGAAAAAATCCTGGGTATAAAAAAATATACACCTTTCCTGTTACCCTAAGGTGCGGCGACAACAAATGGCCTCACGAGACTCTCAAGTAAACTTCACTTTAACCTCTTGGTAAGGTAACCATTGCGGTCAAACATGAAGCCGCTACTGCCCCAAGCCCTTGTGAGCCTAAGTTATATTGCAGAAAACTTAGCACTCGTTGGTTAAATTTCCTTCCTTTTAAGAATGGCTCAGTTATTTCCTGGCGAGCCAGTGGGAGTGAGAGGTGACTTTCACACACCTGGTAACGCTGCACACATGTTGCTCCCTGCAAGATGTTGCCAACCTCAAGTGTGGCTCAATAAACAACTGCCACTTGAAAATGTGCCAACGTTATAATGTGTGCAGTTGTTGTGTTGGACTTACTCCTGTATTACACGATGTTATATGTACTTCTTGTAAACTAATATATTGTCTATAATTTCAAGTTTATGTTGCCACCAGCTTCACAAGGTCTTATGTACCGATAAGATAAAAACAGGAAGAGGCAAACGATGTGTCAAGTTACGAGCCTCTGGTCATATTAGCCAATAAATAATAATCAAAGTATACGCACCAGTTCACAAGACCACACCAAGAGGACCAGTGGATGATCTCAAGAATAATTTGACAACAAAGGCAAATTACCGCACCCGAGTCTAAATGATTAAAGCTTCAGGCAGTAAATATCCCTCGTAAATGAAGGTGTAAAATGCAGCTAACAAGATCACATGACACAAAACACAACACCAAAGTCCAAGCCATCAAAACTATGCCGAACTACCTGTAGATATCTTCACTTAACAACAATTAGCAGGCACGTAATCTGGCTATTTTTCTCAACCATGATTGTCAGGTAAAATATAAATCGGATCATCTGAAGAATCTGTACCCAAGCTTATATCACCTAAGGATTAACGACCCTAACACTATCTGAGAGAGATGAGGTTAGGTTGGTGCGAAGAGGAGGTCCGATATAAGAACATAAGAACATAAGGAGTCTGCAATAGGCCGGTTGGCCTGTGCATGGCAGCTCCTGTCGAGAGTTACTACCACTCTCTATCATCCATGAATCTATCTAGCCTCCTTTTGAAACTTTCCAGAGTTCCCGCACTTACTACAAAGTTGCTAAGCTTGTTCCACTCGTCCACCACCCTATTTGTGAACCAGTTTCTTCCTATCTCCCTCCTAAACCTAAACTTATCCAACTATCAATTGAATTGTAATTCAAATGATAGTAGGAACATCATAGAATCTAGTCTTATTAAACATACCGAAACATTCAACATGAATTTGAGTAATGGCTTGTACAAGCTGGAAAATTTTGTAATTAAGAAGATTTGTGACCAGGTGAGAAGGCCGGGTCACCTGACCATCTGACCTGACCACCAACCGTTGTGTGCTATTTAAAGATTAGTAGGGTCATTACCTAATACCTGACCATTGTGGACCTGGTCTCACCCTCCTCTGTATATATATACACCTTGAATTGTATTACTCTCTCTAGTCTGTACTCACCCCTGAAGATGTGAATTACACGAAAGCGCTTGGGAACTTCGTGTTTTCTTCTTTCCTTGTGGTTATCAGCATATACCCGCCAGGATTCGAACCCACGGCCCACAAGCCTATGACTGACCTGGGAACGCTAACCGCTGGACCACTAGGATACTAAAAGCAGTCCTAGACTTTGTTATATTTCACACAAAGCCTGTTCAACGAGCTTATGGCGCCGTGAACCTCTAATGGGGACCACCCGTATCACGTAGGTAGTCAGAGTAACGTTTTACCAAATCCGGCTTCGAAACACGAGGATCCATATTTATTTCATTAGCCCAATAAAGCACGTGGACTTCTACAGACAATCAACACCTTAACCTGGCGGGTTGAGGTGTTGATTGTATGTAGAAGTCCACGTGCTTTATTGGGCTAATGAAAAAAAAAAAAAAAATTATATATATATATATATATATATATATATATATATATATATATATATATATGCTGATAACCACCAGGAAAGAAGAAAACACAAAGTTCCCAAGCGCTTTCGTGTAATTCACGAAAGCGCTTGGGAACTTCGTGTTTTCTTCTTTCCTGGTGGTTATCAGCATATACCTAGATCACGCGCACCTACAGTGATTTACTTGCATATATATATATATTTTTTTTTTTATTATTATTATTATTACGGGGATTAGCCCACCAGAGCACAGGTCACTGACCCACATCAGGGCCTGGGGGCGTAAATGTAAAAATAATAATAACAATATAATTCATATTAAATAAAGTTTATAATAAAAATGCAAAATTAAAAATAAAATAATTCCTAGTAAATAAAATTTATAAAAAATAGAATTAAAAATAAAACAAAATAATAATGATAACAAATAATAACAGCAACAACACTGTAATAATAATAAAGAACCATAAAGAAATGAAAAAAAATCAACAGTGAGAAACAATATACAGTATGTACAGTATGTTGTGTTGTCAAAGTAAGAGAAACAATTGAGACCCTCCAATTGTGTAAATGAGGCAGAAAGTCAGATCAGCAACCTGGGACTTGGTCACAATTTTCGTGATGTCATATGGCAGCAGAGTCTACTATTAGACAACACATTATGGTATGGTATAATTCCCATTCTATATTGAGGATGACATTAATGTGTGTGTGTGTGTGTTTAAATCAATGCAGTCACGAAGAGAAACCTTTAAGTATGTATATGCGTCTGGAAATGCTTATAAGACCAACTGTTGCCCTGTAGTGCCTAGTAATACCACGGGGCTGTAAGACGGAAGTCACACTCCTCCCAGCGGCCGTTATTACTGATAAAACCACTCGGCGACCGATAGTAGGTTGTATTAACTACGCGATAAGCTTGTACGCAACACACCAATAGACACAGTCAGAGGCAAGCTTTCCCACGCCGAGAGCCACAACTTGTAGCCAAAGAGAGTTTTAACGGTAGAGAATATAATATTGACCTCGAAACAATAACGACTTGAATAAAGGGAGAGGAAGAAAGAACACATAAAGAATGAAAAGAGAAAATATAAAACTAATTCAGAAAAAATAAAATGAAAAATATGAGAAATAAATAAAAATAACGTGAAAACAAAGGAAAAACTCAGACTGTACTTGCTTTGAGTGATACACCAGCTTCTTTCAGACAAAAACATTATCTTCCTTAAAATAGATTACTTCAATAATAATACAAAATAAAACAATCACAAGGTGTGACATATTGCCGCGGCAAAATTATGTTGACTAAGAATAACCGGATCATGGTATTCGTTATACAAACCTACACCCATACTACGACCTCGGCAGCTTTTCTCATATTATTTCGTGCATACGGGAGGACAGGTAACATTACGCTGCCCCCCCCCCCCCTCCCAATATGCTATAGTGATAACATAAAAAGTTCAGAAGTTATAAATGGTATAAAAAAATTGCAACTCATGCTCCACACACAAAGTTAGTAACACGCTAAAGTTTATAAACACTATTAACCATCAAATACGTTTTCACAAGAATCTCTGGCTGGCCGGGACCCAATCGTGTGACCTACCAGGAAGGATCACACTGTACAGGATGTTTATGGTGTTTTATCATGGTACACCGTCCATTACTACCGCCGTACTTGTGCCCTCTTAACCTCGTGTCAGGGTAAATGTTGTTTCTTGAGTCCTGTTTCCTCTTGTGTATATGAAACAACATCTACTTGCAGCCGCCAGAGATGCAATTACCATTCACGCACTCACTTGCATACTTCAAGCATGACAGACTATGCTTATTTATTATAATTATATATTTACCGTTTATCATTACAATAAAATTCGGGTACTGTGTGTGCAGAGAGAGAGACTTAATCGTTAAACCCTCTCTTATACGCAATGCAGTCCTCAAAGCAACCAATCAGAGGCGGTACACCAAAAACCTACAGTACATATCCTTATAACACAATCCCAACGAAAGCCAAACTAACAAAGCCCAGTGAACACAACTTGGGAGGAAGCGAGGTGGGGGAAGGTGGGTCTCAACTCCTCTGTTCCCCGGCCGAGTTCCTGCCGGGGGAGTGGGGACACACACACACACACACGGCATGAAGAATACACCAGAAAAGCCAGGGCTATGACAGGGATACAATGGATGGTACCCCAGTGTGTGTGTGAGGAGGGGGGGGGGGGGGGAATAAGGTGGAAAACAATAAGATGGACCACAGGTGAAAAATTCACAAGTTAATTGGAGAGAGAAAAACAAAATAAAACAAAACAAAACACAGTATAGATCATCACTCAAGACATTAACTAAGTTGGGGACACAAACTTATAAACAAGACGAACAAGGAACTGTATTAATGTAAACTAATTATGAAATAAAGACGTGCAACCAATAAACACAAGAGGACATGAACCCACGAAGAGGGTGAGAGAGAAATGATGAGGGAGAGGAGAGGAAAGCGGCCGGGAAGATAAAGACGAGCATGAGGAATGTGGAAAGATATGTAGGGACAAAGGGGGAGGGTGGAGTGGGGACAAAGAGGGGAGGGTGGAGTGGGGACAAAGAGGGGAGGGTGGAGTGGGGACAAAGAGGGAGTGGGGGGAGTGGGGACAAAGAGGGAGTGGGGGGAGTGGGGAGAGACATCTATCGTTTCCTACACCACCTTCCGCTCCATTACAGCGAGCGGTGTTCGGGGGCTTCCAAACCCATCGTCCTTAATAGTGTGTGCGCCAGAAACGCTATTACATGCCATATCCCGGATTCTCCAACACTATAACTCCAAATTCGTGAAATTTATTCCAGATCGAGGGAAGACAATTACCGCAATATTAGAATGACAGTTTTCGCACCATCAACCTGTTTTAGAAATCTTGCGCTCAATTTCAACTACTCCGGAGGCACACATACTCCCCATCCTCCAACCCCTTTATGTTGGTAGGTAAATGTTAACTCCAAATGGGTCTGCCGATCCCCTCTTTATTACCCTCGTCAGCATTCATTCCGCGGGGCACTGCGGCCCACGGTTTTCCAATACGTTGGCGAAGAGAACGGTCGCTCATTCCTCGCTACACTTACCGCGATATTATTGGTCAATTACACCAACAACGCGACCGCCAAGGTGCCTCTTGTGGCTACGGCGGGCAACTGTCCATACAGAGAGTAGTGCGTAGCCGACGTTAAGGGGAAACGTACACCGTATTAACCCTGCTGACGGTGATGATGGTCAACGGTTGTGCTGGGGCGCCATGACTTACTGTGGTGAAACTACAGGAAGAGTTGGAGGGAGGTAAAAATTCTAGTAAAACCGTACTCATTATGGCAGACTGACGAAGACAATACAGGAGTTTGATAACATGCGACACTTCTCGCCACCTGAACCAAACACATTAGCTTAACAATAACAAAATTACAGACATTATTCCACAAGATAACATTAAGGAAAACCCCAAAGAAGCCATTCCTACAGACAAGGGAAGAAGGTAAGTATAGTAGTGAAGGAAGCAAGCATTAGGAGGAAGGGAGGAGAACAAGCATGAGGAAGATGGAGTGACATAACGAGAAGAGAAAGAAGTAAATAAAGAGGAGAGAATCGGGTACAGTATATGAGGTAGGATATAGAAGAGAAAGGTAAGACACGAGGAAGCTCAGCATGGAGAGGAGGAAAGTGTTCAGCGCAAGAGGTAGACAGAGAAACAAGCATAAAGAGGGAAATACGAGTCCCCATTTGTTCTCAGGCAATAAAGAGTAACAGTGCGTGGCGGCCATTCCTTGCGACCACCGTACAGTACAGAACATGATATCCGCGTGGTGAACTGAGTGCCAGATAATCCTCTATCAGCCCTGCCAAAGTCAACAGGGGGATGAGCTAGCCCCAGGAGACCGCTACACCAATCACAACACAACCACACTTAAAAACCTACGGTAACAAACACTGGCAGCGGATGTGATATCAATATTGTACATGATGGCAAACAGAGATAAGGTAACAATAGCAGTTATCAAGGTGGCTGGTGTCATGGGTTGCGTTAGGCTTACCCACGCAACCAACGCCAAAGTTTGTTTTACCAGAGATAAGACGCCCGGCGAGGCATAACTGGGACATGTATTTTTCAATTAGTGTATGTTAGCCAGCCTTTAGGGGGGTGGGCAGTGAAACAGTGTTGTACTGTTCATCGCTTCACACCCAAAAACCTCATTTTAAGTAGTATCCCCTGAGCCATGGGTTAGTTAAGACGTCGTCTCCATCCTCTCCCTCCTGAAAGGGGGCGGGACACCACACCACACAGAGTCCTCCACCGCCACTCCGTCCTGTGAACCGTCGTCGACACGAGACTAAGCGTGTTAACCTAGGTTTGTTATCCCCGTGGAAATATCACGTGTGGATGCCTGGTTGCGACAAAAGCAATCCAGGCTGGCCTATCAAACCTACAGTAAATGGTTAATTAATTCACGCTTACAGAGTTCTCCTGCACGACACCCGTCTACAGTGACCGTGATCGACACGAGACTAAGTGTGTTAACCTAGGTTTGTTATCCCCATGGAAATATCACGTGTGGAAGCCTGGTTGCGACAAAAGCAATCCAGGCTGGTCTATTGCACCTAAATGGTTAATTCAAGTCACGCTTACCAGTTATCCTTGCCGCGACAACCGTCTACCGTGACTGTCAGTGACGCGAGACTATGTGTGGTAACCCAAGAGTACTTTTTGTTACTATGGCCGTGGAAAGAAGTTCTTGTGATGAAGCCTAGTTGTAACAAAGCAATCCAGGCTGGCAGTAAATGTATCACTTGAAGAATTAAGGCTCTGTTAAGTCATACCCACAGTAGAGTAATCACATGTGTCCCCAAATTGGAAATTCCCTGTTTTAGAAGATTAATTTTATTACAGCGTGAACGTGAGTGAATCATATATCCATGCAAATTGTAAATCATTGTATGGAAGCTTGACAAATAAATGTAAGTGCAATTATCTGCCCGTATCTGTGATCCTATCTTATTATTACTAAAGGTAATGACTGATTGGTTATGACATAGTATAACCAATAACTTGGATGGATGTTGAAAATTAAATGAATTCATTAAATCATCATTTATCAAGTATAAATCATGGAATGTCGAGTGGTGGAGTGAACTTCTACGTAGATACACCATAATCTCCTGTAAGTAATCAGTGTGAAGGTATCGAACTCTACGGTAAGAAATAAGAAATACGACATATTATTATCTTTATATAATATAATCCACTCATACTACCACCGATACACCCAAAACCATGACACTGGTGGAAGTGAAGATGGCGACAGTTGTGGCAGTAACGGTAGTCGGAAACATGACGCTGGCGGCGACAGCGTCAATGGCAGTGATTATGTTGAGGGTAATGGCAAGAGCATAAAGCGGCGATGGTAACTGTGATCATGGTAGTGGCAACGACCATGGCAGTAGTGATGGAGATGATGATAATGACGAGGTGGATCATCCTCCCCCCTCAAAGAACCCACTTCCACCCCCCTCGATTAACCGTGAGAAAGTTCTCACATGCACCGCTAACCTTATGCGGCGAATAATAGGCTTATTCCTTTACCATCACACCAGTATGGAGGACCTAAGCCAACCACCACAGCTAATGATATTCCTCCTTCCCCTGGGAAGCTTCCAGCGGGGACCTACACCATGCCTCGGGGCCCCACCACATAGGTGCCATCTGCAGCGTTATTTATCAAGAAAATTAAACCTCTCTCTGTCCAGTGAACTCCAAGATTTTGATTCTGAAGAGTCAATGTGGAGTCTGGTGACCAGTGAAGAGAAGCTTTCACTAAACGCTCGAAAAATAACTGTTTTCCAAGAACACAAACTTTCTCCGCCAATTCCAGATAATATGTGAGGCGGTAAAATAATAAAAAGACTCCGTGTCTGCCGGCTTTTCTTCGCAGTTTAACACAGCTGTCTGTATTTGAACAAGTCTGGAGAGCGCACAACACCGCGCCGCGCACAGCTCTCGTTCTACATGACCGCAAGGTTATTGCCCGACGACGGACGGAGGGTGGGAGACGGCATGGGTGTCTAAATCAGTGACGCGCTTACTACCATCATCACGTTTTCTCCACCTGTGCCAAAAGATCTTGGTCGTAACATACAGTACAAAGGGAACTTTTCAGGAAGTTGTTTACTATCCATTCTATATGGATATTTCTAAAAGCTCCCATCCTATTTCCATATACAGTATTCTTCGTCCTAAATAACAAAGTAAACCCAACTCCCGTTCAGTAGACCTTTGCTGCTGGATTTTCATACAACACCAAGTCAGCTAGACACTTCCTGGACCTCTACTTGTTTCCATTATTCTCATTTTCCACATTAGCCGTCGGGTGACTTGCACTTTCGTTATTATATTTGATTCTCCTTACCACCGACATCCTCGTCTCCAACACTGAGGAATGGAACATCTTTATTTATCCCTCTCTACCTGCAAAGTTCCCCCGACCCAAAACTACTACATCTCAATATAAGGCTACATCTCATAACTACATTAATCCCCTTCACATTGGCTATACCTTATCAGTACACCACATACTGGAAAAGTTGGCTTTCCCTTCTGCTCTAATACACCTAACCACCGTTAACATGACTCGAGCACTAACGTTATAAAAATAAGCACCACACAGCATCAACATTCGTTTAAAACTTCTTAAGTGAACGGCAGTGAGGTGTTTACCCTTGCCAGCTGATCCTTCGCCTATCACTCGAAGAGTGGGTTGTGGACACCAAGTTTTAACGAGATATTAATACTTCAACAGCGGCGGCATATATTCAGTGCCAAGTGGTAAATTACACAATAAGAAAGAACAAAGGGAGGAGTGTAAAAACCTTGGTCATTAAGGCAGTTAGGATGGAAAGAGCGGTACAGTTTTCTGTCTAATACAATTTGAAATGCTGATATATTCTCCAGGGCAACTCCATTAGTATGCCCGCCTAACAGTATTCAAATATGAACATACATTATGTATTTATACAATATCTGCAGGAATAAAATTTATGCTATATTATTGATCACTGAAATCGTAGCAGTTCTCTGCAGGAAACTGTTACCAGATAAAATGATCCACACAGCCGATAAAGATGTTTACCTCCAGTATACCTGTGGTGGACTATACCAACCGTTCTGCAACTAGTGGACCAATAGCGCTCACAAAACAACCAACCAACCACGGTGACAATATTAGGGTTACTCCTAACCCTCATGCCAGGCTAAGACCAAACATCTCCCTCGCCACCACTGTTCCCTCCATGTAAGACGGGCTTCAGGAAACAAAGGAAAACGAATAGATCTGCTCAGAAATCTGTGGAAAAAAAGTTGGGACTACACTAACCAAACAGCAGCATTATGTTATGTTGATGAGGATATATATATATATATATTATAAATTATATATATATATATATATATATATATATATATATATATATATATATATATATATATATATAAAATGTTGACTGATCTCGACGTAACTGTACAAAATGAGGTGTGTGTGTGTGTGTTAACGACTTCACATACACACCACACGATAAAATGTGAAGACAAGTGGGTGAAACAAAGGTGAGGGGAAGTTGGTTGATGAGAAAAAAGAAAGCGGAGCAAAAGAAACAATGTTCTCGAAGGTAATGAGAAACGGAAGGAAACGAGTAAAGGATAGAAAGTTTTGATGCAGCGAAAAAGCGGTAGGTGGTGGTGGTGGTGGAGGAGGGCAATGATGGTAGAAGGGACAGGGATAGTGGTGGTGGTCGAGAAGAGGGTACATGGTGGTGATGACGAGGGAGGGAAGACGGTATATGTGGTCTAAGGGGGAGGGGTGGAGATCGTGGAAAGAGGAGGGGGGAGGTGTGTGGGTGTAGCAGGAGGCGTTGGTAACGGCGTGAGAGGCACCTGGTGGCACCTGAGAGGGAGGAGGCGCGGGGTGGGTGGCCGGTAAAGCACGCCATATGGACAGCCGCACCAGCTAGCCAAACACTCCACCTTCTGGAGCTCATCACCTCTCAGTGTGCCACCATCACACTCACCCGTCATTACACCATGAGGCCCTCACACTCACCCGTCACTACACCATGAGGCCCTCACACTCACCCGTCACTACACCATGAGGCCCTCACACTCACCCGTCACTACACCATGAGGCCCTCACACTCACCCGTCACTACACCATGAGGCCCTCACACTCACCCGTCACTACACCATGAGGCCCTCACACTCACCCGTCACTACACCATGAGGCCCTCACACTCACCCGTCACTACACCATGAGGCCCTCACACTCACACGTCACTAGACATTGAGACCCTCACACTCACCCGTCACTACACCATGAGGCCCTCACACTCACCCGTCACTACACCATGAGGCCCTCACACTCACACGTCACTAGACATTGAGACCCTCACACTCACCCGTCACTACACCATGAGGCCCTCACACTCACCCGTCACTACACCATGAGGCCCTCACACTCACCCGTCACTACACCATGAGGCCCTCACACTCACCCGTCACTACACCATGAGGCCCTCACTCACCCGTCACTACACCATGAGGCCCTCACACTCACCCGTCACTACACCATGAGGCCCTCACACTCACCCGTCACTACACCATGAGGCCCTCACACTCACCCGTCACTACACCATGAGGCCCTCACACTCACCCGTCACTACACCATGAGGCCCTCACACTCACCCGTCACTACACCATGAGGCCCTCACACTCACCCGTCACTACACCATGAGGCCCTCACACTCACCCGTCACTACACCATGAGGCCCTCACACTCACACGTCACTAGACATTGAGACCCTCACACTCACCCGTCACTACACCATGAGGCCCTCACACTCATCCCGTCACTACACCATGAGGCACTCACACTCACCCGTCACTACACCATGAGGCCCTCACACTCACCCGTCACTACACCATGAGGCCCTCACACTCACCCGTCACTACACCATGAGGCCATTACTCAGATACGGTGTATAAATTAAACAAGTCAAGAGGTCTTAACTCGCCCAGAAGTATTGTTTTCAAAACACGTATGGTATTTGTTTATTAATTTTTGGTGATAATTATCCACCTGAAATTCCCACACACCTGTACTGGTAGAAGCATCACACAATGGACCTTTGATAAAATCTCGAATTTGGTTAATTAACATGAATGAATGATTATGAATATTATCTTAGCGCCGCAACAGCCAAGGTCATATGACGAAAGAGATAATTAAGGCTAAAACGTTAAACTAGAAGCAAAATGAGGGAAAATAATAATGAACTTGATACAATATACTTGGCTTCGGACAGTTTTGAACTTTGACCTTCTACTGTGACCTTGAGTTTTATCTTTAGTTCTCTGCACTTTGTCATTGGTTAGGGAAAATTTTATTTCCATAAATTCAAATAAAAAATCCCTAGAAATCACAAAGATAAAGCACGATTTTATTTTATTTCAGTAATAGCGGCCATATCTGATGCATGATAATTATTTTATCAAACTTAACACAAGAATGTTAAGTGTGAAGTTTGATAAAAATTTGATGAATGTGACGAAGAATACACACCCTGTAGGTGATAAAAGCTCACCTTGTAAGCCTTTTGTTCAGGTGAGCTTTACCGGGTATTTAGTAATACAACATACTGTATAAGAGTTCCTTATTATCATCATCAACTGTAACAACAAAGCTAACACTAACCAGACGTCGTCGTAAAATACAATAAAAAAAATCTTAGCAAATAACAATCAACATTCATGAGCAAATGATGTCTAGAATGGATGTAATCAGGTTGGAGAGAGTGTACTGGATGAAGGCACCCAAAGCTGCTGTCAGGTGCCTGACTCCCCACCCCGACCTGGCCACACCAACACCTCAAAACACAGACGGCGGCTAACACCCCTCATCTACCCCCAACCATAATCCTTTCCCCCTACAATAAACTCCCTTCACAACCCCATTCTTCGTGTTATGCCCTGAAACTTTGAGGCCCTTCACACCAACTATCGAGATCCAGTACCAGGGTGAAGGCATTCTCAGTGAAGTATTGAACGACTAGTACAAATGCTGAGGCCAAAGGTTTTATGGGTTCGTGATAGCTTCTCGATCGAGCAGGCTTACTGAAGTTTCCCACAGCCAAGTTGAGTCAGATAGCCAGTTAGCAAAGTCAATCACGCAACCCAACTAAAAATGGCCTCTTCCAAACTTTCTTTCCAAACTAAGTAAGTGGCGGGGATTAGGTCATTCCAGAAGCGACTGTCCAAAATAACCTAAATGGGGTGCGAAATTTTTCCTTCTCATAAAACAAATAAAAAAAGGCTAAGAACAAATTGAAATGATCTGTGAAAAAGCGACAAACGTGGGTGAGGAAGGAGGAAGAGGGGATAAAGCAGGAATCATTGGGACAATTAATGTAATTTTAAGGTTAAGATAATCAAACATCGTGAACAAGCAAGTAACACCCAAGAGGACCATCAACCTCTCTTGTGTCCTTCCTCCCCAGCATAATTCTAATGGGAGAAGCTTCAAAGACCAGCGTGCCCTCCCACCACACAGCCCATTATGTTAACTAAAAAAATGTCTCAGGAGGCCAGCAGGATCAATGGCCTGCCGTTCACCTCTAAGGGTGGTGGCACCGTAGGGTAGGAGCTCTTGTGTCGACGAGGAGCCGGGGAGGGGTCGAAGAGGTTGGTAAAGATGTAAGGAGCAACGGATGGGGGCGGAACACTGGGTGACTTGAGGAACATTGTAAGGAAAGAACCTTAGAGAAGGACGACTGTGGTAGCACAAAGGAAATCCCACAATACGGGGTTTTCTTCGTTATATTAGGAAGGAGAGCTGGAACATGTTTTATATGCAAAACATACAATTCAGTTTATATAAGGAAGATGAATTATCTTGACAGTTTAAAGGAATGTTAATATTTTGTTTTATCTGTTTAGCTGTAAAGATATCAAAAATCAAGTCAGAATTTCGTGCAAGAGATTCTGAGAAGTGATGCGTGTACAGCAAGCCACATAAACGCTTCTTTAATAAGTGGGAGGCGCGAGGTTCCTTCACTGGAACAATTAGTGAAGATGAGGTGATATCCGGGGGGGGGGGGGGGGGGTGTGAAGAAGCCGTACAACCACCCTCATCCTTGTACAAAGCTTCCATTTCCTAAAACTAAATTTCAATAACATTAAGAAAAAAAAATTCCCCACTGTCTTTAAAATCATTGACACGAGGTTGTCGGCATACCAATCGGTAATTAATAAATGAATTAAATAAATTAGCGACTTTTGCAACAAATTAACGACTTCATTGTTTCACCCATCACCAGTCGCATCTAAACTTAGTTGGCAGTTATAACGTACAGTAGTTATTTTATATCCAGAAAACAAGTCACTTACTTCTACACCCACTGTGTGACTGAATCATTTGTTAAAAACATAGAATAAAACCTGGCCGAAACAATGCCCCCACATTATAGCTCCTGTCTCCTAAATCAACTGAAGACTATTATGAAGCCAAGCATCACCACGTTGCCCCCATACTTCTATTATCAACATGGGATAACCTTGTTTTACAATCTACAAGTGGCACCTAAACCAATTTTATAATTTAACGCCGGACTCACATTATCCACGACAGGTAGATCCTTGTTCTACAGCGCTCTCTCAACCCCAAAATGTGACCCCCCATTAATACGTGGCTCCGTCAACCCCACACAATCAACACGTGGCTTCCTCAACTCCACACAATCAACACGTGGCTCCCTCAACCCCACACAATCAACACGTAGCTCCCTCAACCCCACACAATCAACACGTGACTCCCTCAACCCCACACAATCAACACGTGACTCCCCCAACCCCACACAATCAACACGTGACTCCCTCAACCCCACACAATCAACACGTGACTCCCTCAACCCCACACAATCAACACGTGACTCCCTCAACCCCACACAATCAACACGTGACTCCCCCAACCCCACACAATCAATACGTGACTCCCTCAACCCCACACAATCAACACGTGACTCCCTCAACCCCACATAATCAACACGTGACTCCCTCAACCCTACATAATCAACACGTGACTCCCTCAACCCCACATAATCAATACGTGACTCCCTCAACCCCACATAATCAACACGTGACTCCCTCAACCCCACATAATCAACACGTGGCTCCCTCAACCCCACATAATCAACACGTGGCTCCATCACCTAACAACCAAAGGGTATTAATCCCCCCCACTCCTCTACCTCCAGGTTTCGTCAACATCATCTCGGCCTCAAGTTTCACCGGGGACAAATCCAATAAATGAAGGCTTCTTGATCACCAACATCCTTTCAATCAACGATCCACTTCGGTGAAAAATACTGCAGGTGAACAGGTGTGTGGAAGGGGGAGGATATAGGGCGCTGGTGGGTTATGTGGTACAGCAGTGGTAGTGCTTTAATGATATGGTGGTTGTGGTATTGGTGGTACTTCTACCAGCGGTAGCAGTTAGAGGAAATGGTACTTGTACTGGAGATGATAATGTGTAGTGGTTGTGGTAATGCAAGTAATTTTAGCATAGTTAGGAGGTAGTGCATGGCTTTTGAGGTGGTGCGATAGTGGTGTCGTAGCAAAGGTGCGATAGTGTGCGGAGGCAGAGGTGTGATGAAACAACATGTGTGTGGTGATGGTGAAGCAGCAACATGAGTGGTGGTGGTGGTGAAGCAGCAACATGAGTGGTGGAGGTGATGAGGCAGCAACATGAGTGGTGGAGGTGATGAGGCAGCAACATGAGTGGTGGAGGTGATGAGGCAGCAACATGAGTGGTGGTGGTGGTGAAGCAGCAACATGAGTGGTGGAGGTGATGAGGCAGCAACATGAGTGGTGGAGGTGATGAGGCAGCAACATGAGTGGTGGTGAAGCAGCAACATGAGTGGTGGTGGTGGTGAAGCAGCAACATGAGTGGTGGTGGTGAAGCAGCAACATGAGTGGTGGTGGTGGTGAAGCAGCAACATGAGTGGTGGTAGAGGTGAAGCAGCAACATGAGTGGTGGTGGTGGTGAAGCAGCAACATGAGTAGTGGTGGTGGTGAAGCAGCAACATGAGTGGTGGTGGTGGTGAAGCAGCAACATGAGTGGTGGTAGAGGTGAAGCAGCAACATGAGTGGTGGTGGTGGTGAAGCAGCAACAGGAGTGGTGGTGTTGGTGAAGCAGCAACATGAGTGGTGGTGTTGGTGAAGCAGCAACATGAGTGGTGGTGGTGGTGAAGCAGCAACATGAATGGTGGCGGTGAAGCAGCAACATGAGGGGTGGTGGTGGTGAAGCAGCAACATGAGTGGTGGTGAAGCAGCAACATAAGTGGTGGTGAAGCAGCAACATGAGTGGTGGTGAGGCAGCAACATGAGTGGTGGTGGTGAAGCAGCAACATGAGTGGTGGTGGTGAAGCAGCAACATGAGTGGTGGTGGTGAAGCAGCAACATGAGTGGTGGTGGTGAAGCAGCAACATGAGTGGTGGTGGTGAAGCAGCAACATGAGGGGTGGTGGTGGTGAAGCAGCAACATGAGGGGTGGTGGTGGTGAAATAGCAACATGAGTGGTGGTGGAGGTACACTGGTACTCAGACAACTTATGGTAAGACTAAGTCATTAACAGTGAGCAGCACAGTAACCGTCGTCGTAGCCAGGTGCTCCAGTAACCGAGGTGTTAAGTCGTAAACTTTACTCTCCATACGCCTCAAGTAAAGTGTCACGCCACGTTTGGTATAATTTCGTGATATAAAACGCTGCACACATGACTGACATCAATGACAAACATTTCTCAAAACACGTCTTTAGGGCAAAATTAAGCAGACATGACAACCGACGCCAGCAGCAGGGAGCAGAGGGAGGGAGAACAGAAAGGGACGTAGGGCTAATTCCCCTGGGCCCCCTTTCTCAGAGACCTCACCTGAACAACAACCTTCTAACCGCCCCCCCCCTCGACCCTCCACCCCCCGCGCCACCCCACCCTTCCGCTCCCCCAGCACAATCACTACACCCTCCCCCACCACTACCAACCCCTCCAGCGGCCGCCCACTGAGGGTGTTTGTCGGCCGCACTCCCCTGACTCAGCTGCGCTACACAACTGCTTGGACAGACTTACTCCAGCCGTCGTGGGATCACCAAACCCCTCTTTGTTTTCAAGGTAAAACTTTAATTCCTGAGCAGTGAATATAGCCAACATGTTGATATTTGTACAACACAACAACACCAACAGTAAATCGCTTCAAAAAGTTCTTGTCCAAACATACAAATAATTGCCGGGTTGTCAGGTCATGGCATTCGTTATTGGTGATGAGTCAGGAGGATGTGGGTCCTTCCAATCCTGCCCCTCCCTTCCCAGAACCCCCCACCCCCACTCTCCCCCATGTCCCTGGATCGCCACTCCTTCCCTTCCTCAATACTCTGGCAACCTACAATGACTAGCGCGAACGACACCTCACCTCCCCCACCACTATTAAAATGTCCGTCCATATTGGACCGCCAGCATGAGTTTCACGGAACACTGGTCGATGTTCACACCTCACATCACGGGGGACAATACCACAAACTGTATAATTATTACACTAGTACTCGTTCAACAAAATCCTTTTAATGTCCGCCTTGCTTTCAATATCTTGGAATAAAAACCATTATTGTTTACACGAATTGCTTCACTTTACACAACTTTAATCACTGAAGCACAATATCCTCGTCGTAACAATTCACTGAGGCATATTCTTCACATAATTTGACGAAGGCTGATGATTTGAACACTGATTCAATCAGGCGATGTAGATCAACAGGTGCTCGTGTTTCCCTTTAAAGCATGATGCAGGCAGGCGGGCCATGTCACGCTGTGTTGTTGATGAAGTGGGTGGTGGTGGTGGGGGGTGTTGGTAAACATGCGCGGGCCGATAGCATACCTGCGCACAGTAATACTCAAGACGGCACTGCTCGAACACATTACTGGTGAACTTACTGAGGTCGGTAGTGACGTCACTGAGTCGTAGCGTTGTAGTCCTGGTGTAGGGAGACCACTCGATAATTTTGGTGGATGGTGTTGTGGTGAGGGTTGCCTGGTGGTGAGAGGGGTAGTGTGTGTGTGTGCGGCGCGGGCGGGAGGGACGCGGCGAGTGCGACGCACACACCTCACCGCTCCTCTCTCACTCACCCAAGCGCCCACCCCCTCCCCAACCACCACCACCACCATTGCTCCTCCACCACTCACCGCCACGGCCCACACCACGCTCACAACCTGCCGTTATCACTAATATAACAAAGCTCGCAGCAGTGAAAATCACCATTTACCTTTAAACGTTACTAAAATACCTGAAAATGTTTAATTCGCAAGGGCAGATCTATTGACAGCAAAATTAAACAGCAGCGACTTACTCCCCTGGCGTAACCACAACACTCCCGGAAACAACCTATACATTTAATTCAATTTATCAAAATACTGACCCCACTTAAAAATTTCAAGCTACAAAAAATAATGAAAGGGCAAACTTAAGTTATTCTATCTGGGGTTTGAGGTTACAAGCCTGAGTCGATCTTATGTAGCCCCAACTACTAATTACAGTAGAGGTTACCCCGAACACTTACTCCAGGAAGAGGATAATCTACAACATAAAGGATGGAAGGTGGAAGTGAAGCGGAGCGGAACTTGCTGGGCCCAGAAGCGTACTTCCAGCTGTTGCCAAGTCCACAACCCTCGCACTAGGAGGCCGACCCTTGTTGTCACACCCTCGTGGGAATTACCCACTGCGTGTCTACCCATCTAATTTCACACCAACCTTGTGTGAGTGTGTCTCACCCAAAGTACTGTTAACCTCTTGTAATTGCCTACAAACAATTGTTAAGTCACCGAAGCAGGGTATTTATTTATATAAAGCGTTGAACATAAGTAGTCTGCAATAGGTAGGTTGGCCTGTGCATGGCAGCTCCTGTCGAGAGTTATAACCACTATCATCCATGAATCTATCCAGCCTCATTTTGAAACTTTCCAGTGTCCCAGCGCTTACTACAAAGTTGCTAAGCTTGTTCCACTCGTCTACCAGTTTTAAATTGGATAAAATCATGGCTCACCGATAGAACGCAGAGGGTCAGGGTAGATGGTGTTAAATCTGAGTGGGGTTCCCCAGGGGTCAGTACTAGGCCCACTCTTGTTCATAATCTACATAAACGATCTCGATACTGGGATCAGCAGTGACATAAGCAAGTTTGCGGATGACACCAAAATAGGGCGGCAGATTAATTCAGGGCAGGATGCAAAGCATTACAGGAGGATCTAAATAAACTGCAGGGGTGGTCTGAAAAATGGCAAATGAAATTCAACACCAGCAAGTGCAGCGTACTTAATATTGGAAGAACAAATACTGACAATGTATACAGCCTTAACAACATCAACCTAGAGAAGTCGACTTGTGAAAGAGACTTAGGGGTACTTGTAAGCCCGGACCTGCGGCCGAGAAAATAGTGCGTTAGTGTTCGAAATAAGGCAAACAGAGTATTGGGTTTTATATCTAGAAGTGTAAGTAATAAGAGTGCAGAGGTCTTATGGCAACTATACCTTGCGCTAGTCAGGCCGCACCTCGATTATGCGGCTCAGTTCAGTTCTGGTGCCCTTATTATAGTATGAATATCAATTCACTAGAGTCGGTGCAGCGAAGAATGACGAAAATGATTCCGGGACTTAGAAACCTTCCATATCAGAATAGGTTAAAGAAACTTAACTTGCATTCACTAGAAAGACGAAGAGTGCGGGGAGTTATGATAGAAGTATTTAAGTGGGTGAAAGGAATCAATAAAGGGGATATAGATAAAGTTCTTATAATATCCGAGCAGGATAGGTATCGGAGCAACGGATTTAAGTTGGATAAATTTAGGTTTAGGAAGGAGATAGGAAGAAACTGGTTCACAAATAGGGTGGTTGGACGAGTGGAACAAGCTTACCAACTTTGTAGTAAGTGCGGGAACTCTGGAAAGTTTCAAAAGGAGGCTGGATAGATTCATGGATGAGAGAGAGTGGTTGTAACTCTCGACAAGAGCTGCCATGCACAGGCCAACCAGCCTATTGCAGACTCCTTATGTTCTTATCTTCCTATCCAACCAGGGGCGTGAAATAGGTAAACACTGGTTTGGAAACAGTAGTGGATGCGTGCAACAAGTTACCAAATATCATCATTAACTCGAATACGCTGGATAGCTTCAAACATAGGTTGGATGCTTATATGAGCAATAGGGGTTGGGTATAAACGGGACTGCCCAATATGGGTCAATAGGCCCGCTGCAGTTTCCTCCAGTCTTATGTTCGTATGTTCCCTCCTAAACCTAAACTTATCCAACTTAAATCCGTTGCTACGAGTCCTATTCTGCTCGGATATTATAAGAACTTTATCTATATCTCCTTTATTGATTCCTTTCACCCATTTAAATACTTCTATCATATCTCCCCGCACTCTTCGTCTTTCTAGGAAATGCAATTTTAGTTTCTTTAATCTATCTTGATATGGAAGGTTTCTAAGCCCCGGAATCATTTTCGTCATTCTTCGCTGCACCAACTCCAGTGAATTGATAATCATACTATAATAAGGGCACCAGAACTGTTTTCTGGGCCGAAGGTCCGAGCTTACAAGTACCCCTAAGTCTCTTTCAGAGGTCGACACATCTAGGTTGATGTTAAGGCTGCATACAATGACAGTATTTGTTCTTCCAATATTAAGTACGCTGCACTTGCTGGTGTTGTATTTCATTTGTCAATTTTCTGACCACTTCTGCAGTTTATTTAAATCATCCTGTAATGCATTTGCATCCTGACCTGAATTAATCAGCCGCCCTATTTTGGCGTCATCCGCAAACTTGCTTATGTCACTGCTGATCCCAGTATCTAGATCGTTTATGTAGATAATGAACAAGAGTGGGCCCAGTACTGACTCCTAGGGAACCCCACCAGGTACACAGCCCCACTCAGATTTAACACCGTCTACGGATTCTACGCTGTGTTCTATCGGTGAGCCATGATTTTATCCAATATAAAAATTTCCCCTCGATACCATGAGCCTTAACTATTATCAGAAGCCTCTAAGTAAATATCGTCGTAATTTCCGTCATTATCTACTACCCCATAGACTTCCCTAAAAACGTCAGCAGATTTGTTAGATAAAATTTTTCCTTTGTAAATCCATGTTGAGAGTCGTAGATTAATTTGTTTTCTCTAAATGAGCTCGGATATTATTTGCTATAATTGATTCAAGAACTTTCCCCATGACTGACGTCAAACTAATCGGCCAGTAATTTGACGCTGATGCTGTCTCCCTGTTGGCATCACACCCTAAGCTGGCAAGTTGTTCATAAAAGCCTATATCACTAAACTGGTTCCCAGAAGCCATAAAAATGAGTAAGTTTTTTATATAATACTGTACAATAAAGAGAAGAACAACAACCACAATAATTATAATAACAATAATAATTCAACTAGAACATTACATACAGAATGCCTGTAACACAATGTTATAGGTGTGAATGGTCTAATGGAAGTCGTGAGTTGGTGTTTTGCCTTCACACTATAAATGGAATAAGGCCTAATTACATTAAAGACACTTGGGTGTCATTCAGCATACATTATGTCACTAGCGGTTTTTCTTCTTTTTCTCAGGGGCACAACGTCATATTTAGACCACACGTGAGTATTATTAGCTTCTGAACACCACCAGTTACATCACCTGCTACATACGGAAAATTTTCTCATTAGATTTGTCTACTTAACTCGGCTGTCTTAGTTGTTTTTGTGTATCATCGTTATCATTAGATCTGGCGCTGCTGTTGCTGCACCCGAGATAAGCTTACAAACCTCAGTTCACTTTGTTGCTGTTCACGTCTCGCCTTACATCTTGGATCAAATAAATAAAGATGCAACATGATTTCACCTTGAGTGATTATTAACTGATCAAGCTGAAACTGTAAAGTTCTGCGTCAGAAGACATTCAAACTTTCAATTCCTGTCACCATAGAGAAGTTTTCTGCACAGTCCAGCCGTAATCCTTAGCCATAGTTGTACCTTATCGAAGCAGTCACCACAACCTTAGGTAAGTATTTAATTAACGAGTAAACATATATACAAAACGCAAGTCTAAATAAGTAAATAAAACGCATGTGGTCAAGTATGGGAAGGATCTACGGTACAGTACACAAGACTGCCAGTTTCAACGATACTAACTGAATAAATAAATAACTTTATCGTGCGTGTATCCTCGGTGTTCCGATAAATTATTCCTGTACACCAAGATCTGGCAAGAGGATTACATGTTTGAAACGGTGCGTGGTGGAGGGGTCACTTTGGGGTTCGTGACCTTGGATACCTTCTTACTTGGGGGGGGGGGGGGGTTCAGCCCCCCCTCCCCAAGGTATATTAGTCAGTCTAATCTCTACAACGTATAATTTTTTTATAAGCAATGTTTATGTTTACTCGTGTAACCCGCACTTCTATTTATCGTTAAAAACCTGTTCTGCTTATCCTTCACACTCACAAACAATGTTGATTTAAATATCCACACCTGTGTCTGTCTACACAACCAAGACGCGTGCGTGTTAATGGTCCTCGTTGCTCCCTAAACCCCCGAGTCAACAATAATCCCACAAGGAATGTTTGTTCCTGTTGATCAATCTCCCCGACCTTTACAGACAACAACTCCCCAAGAATATTTGTCTCACACCTCTCGCTAACTACCATAACCCCAGGCAATGTTTCCGTAAATGTGTTTGTTTCACACTTCTCCCTTACCTCCACACCCACGGATGTATTCCACGACTTCCCCTCCTTTCCAAAAACAACTGAACACTGACCACACTACATCTTCAAGCTCATGAATAACAGGGAGCAATTATTATCACGTAGTACTCCAAGTTCAGCAGGCGTTCACAGTCTTGTAACAAAGCACCACAATGTCTTGATCCTTCCCAAACCACCATATATTCTGCCTAAGAAAAACAAGGTAACCATCACGCCCTTTGCCTCCCCTCTCACCCTTCCTGGATTGGCGGCGTACGGAGGGGATAGTATCCTCTCCCCTCCAACTACCAAACCTTCCTTTGTGTTAACAATCCTTGGACCATTTCCCCTTAACTCTGCTACGTCACAACCGTAGTCAGATAACAATATGGTTAATGTCATTCTGCTCTGAGGGTCATGTGTCCCAGCTTGCGTGACGTCCACCGTTAGAACAAAGGTATGATTACTTATCACATCATCATCTGGCATGAATTTATTATTGACTTCATCACGAAGGATCTTGAATAGATTCCCATCATGCATTGTGTATACCACCGTCGTGGAGTAATTATAAGAACACTAGACTAATGGGAAGAAACAGACACAGTTCAGTAGGAGCATAAATTATTAAATTAAAGTGAATAAATATTAAATTGATATAAACAAGTTAGTGCTGGTCTTCCGGTGACGGAGGTCGATACCATTTTTCACCTTGCATGCAACCATTACCATGCAGCGCCTTTGCTTCACCCCACCTCAAGACTACAATAGAGGAGCAACTGGTATGTGTTAGAAAACGGGAAGTTTGTATAGTGACGGCAGCAGGAGGTTGGTGCCCCCTGCAACGCTGAAGAGGGCGGAGTTAGCAGAGTACACCCTCGCCGGTGGTCATTTATACATATAAAGCTGACAGGTACCACCTTCGGTACCTCGACGGGGCTACGGTATACAATACTCACTCTCTCTCTCTCCCTATGCCTACTAAGGCTTTATCTATCCCGTTCTGGTATTGAGGAGAACGAAATCCCTCAAAACTGTTTAAGGGGAAAATATTCGGACTTACAAGACCAAGACAGTTAAATATCTGAGCTCGAGATCTCCACAAATCCTCAGCAAAACACAGGAATAAACACATAACTTGACGTGGCATCGTCGTCACAATAAATGGGTTAAGTGTTTTTAGAAAGATGCAGTATAAAAAAAAAAGGTTTACGTTAATACATGTAAGGCTACGGGGAACCTGCAACATCAAGGACAGGGCGTCAGTTAAGGTAAATACTTGGACAAATTCTGAGGAGCAGGAATGTGTGAGGCGGCAAGGTGCGGGGCTGGTCACAAACAAAGGGGGAGCGCATGTGAGCAGGGGGGGGGGGGGGGATGTCTTGACAATACTGAGTGTGACCAACACCATGAATCTTGCCAGACTAAAGGACTACGCAGTAGCATATGACCCCTCACCTACACGAGCTACACCAAAGTGAGGTACAAAATAGAGGAAGGTTAAACTTCCGGCGTCGCCATTTCGTGAAAAAAGTCTACCTCAGGTACACCTAAAGAACAATTTACGCTTCGGCTTGTGACTCGCCACCTGCGCATTTCCGCCTGACAAACTTAGAACATACAGTACTAGACTATACTAGACCCACGTGACCACCGACGTCAAATCTTTGACCTGTAACCTTGCCACATTGGACAAGGGAGGCACGGTAGGGGGAAACAACACACCTAGCGGTACCCACTAAAAACCCCTAAAAGTGTGAAGGGATGACACGAACCAATGTTATGTCCTACACTACACTACAAAATTTCCATGAAATAAAAGGAAAAACTTGTGCGACGAGTGAGTCACACTTTGTACATGAGGTGGGAGGCATAAATGATGAGGAGGGTGTTCAAATGTGTGTTACTTCCTGCAAGTAGTGATGACAAATGACGGAGTGTAACGAAGTGTACACGAATAAGGTACAGTAAGACGTTTCAATTTTGTCAGGCCACTAATTGTTGCTAAATTTAGGAAGAAAAATTACAAAGCTTCGTCGACTTATTTTTATTAATCATAACTAATAAACCAAGGGCGCCTTTCTTAATACAGTACAAGTTCTTTATTACTGTACTGTTAATAACTGAGGGTAGCTTACACATCTGTTAATTACAAACCCTTCACATCACGTGCCCGGTAATAGCGAGTAGCGAGAAAGAACAGTGTTCATTATCACCTTTGAACGACAGGTGTAGTAGTTCCGCTTTATTATTTTCATACTTCAAGGTTAACACAGTTCCTTTGTCACGATGGTCTTTATATACGGACTATGACTATTTATTCTTTTGTAAGTCTTGCTAGGTTAAAAGCGTAAACCTATGGCAGAGTAGCCCACAGATGCAGCAGTAGTATTTCAAGTTCAAAATCAATGGGAATCATCACACAACACACCTACTGGGTCTAAGATAGGAATTCAATCAGTTATAAAAAAAACACCCATCCCCAACACCCTCACACTGCTGCCAATGAGTAACGGTAACCATGAAACCTGGCTCAAGTCCACCTTATACTACCATTCTTCACCACATTCTCTTCCACTTAAGCTTCCTACTTACCTCTCTCTCTCTCTCTCCCCTATTACTTTGCCTTTCCCTTACTTTCCCTCGCTTGTGTCTGTTTGTTTTTCCTCCAATCTTGCTTCCTCGTATTCCCCCTCCTCTGACCCCTGCTTCTACTTATTCCTCCTCACCCTCTCTAATTTATCACCCCCCCCCCCTTCCCGCTTCTACTCCTTATCCCCCAATTCTCAACTCCCCTCCCCTCCCTGCCCAACTGCTGGTCAGAATAAAGAAATAGAGAGAAGAGAATAATTCCTTCTTCCCCTTTCTCCTACCTGAAAATGAGGGGAAACAAGAGAGAAGGGGAAACAAGAGAGAAGATAAGTGTAAACATATGTAATGATTAGAGATGGAGAAAGCTTACTACCCTTCCCAGCCAACAGGAAAAAATGGAAAGCGAAAAGATGGATGAAGGTAAAGAAGTTATTTTTTTCGTGGTGACCCTGAGGCACTGTGGAGCGGAAAAGCAAGAGAGGTGAGGTAAATGTGACAATAGAGAAGAAGGGGCTTCTTCCCCCCTCCCTTCAATCTAACAGACAAGAAAGCGGACAAGCTGTGGGGAGGGTGTGGCCCCACACACAGTTCGCCTACATCTGGAACACAAGAAGAAGGTTTTGTTTCATATTACTTCGGCACACTTTTAAAACATGGGGTGGGGCGGTGTTGATTGTGGGCGGGGAGGGGCGCGGGGTGAGGCGAGGGTAAAGAAATAGGAGAGATTATCATACACGAGCAATCTTCCCCTCCCATTTCACAGGCAGGTACACCGCGAGAACTCAGTAGCTATCGCCTTAATATAATCAACACTCTGGCCAACCCTGTAAATTCCCTGCCAGATTCATAACCCCCGCTGCCTCTTGATACCCTCGGATCATCCTTCTCCCCCATTACCCATACTAATTCCTGACACTTAACACCCGGTAATTTACCTTAAAACAGGCAACGCTGATTATTACTTTTGTCGGGTAAATGCATAAAGGCGGAAATTATCACCCAATAAACTAACACACACACACACACCTCTCTCTCTCTCTCTCTTGTATGGGGGGGGGGGGGGGCACTGACTCAGAGATGGAAGAGGGAAGTAAACAAAACCCCAAGGGAGATGAAGGGAAACACAGGTAGGAGAGAGGTAGAGTAGGAGGAAATGGGCTTCTCGAATTAAGGAGTAAAGAGCTCCGGAAACCAGGTAAAATAAGAAGTTCCCGTGTGTCCACTACCCATGTGGTGGAGGGGTCATTACAGGTCAAGTGTGTGTGTAACCTATCTGTCTGTCTGTGTCTGTCTGTCTCGCATGTCAGTGTCTGTCTGTTTGTCTATCTATCTATTTTATCCCCCCGTCTGTCTTATGTGCAGTCCCCTTCACTGGTGCTCGACAGGTTCTGTGCACTGTGGCAACGCTGTGTTTGTTTACATTGGACAGAAGGAAACTCACAATAGTAAATACTATGGAATCAAATAAAACAACACTACTGTACATCAAACACCTCAATGATGATGATTTGTGGAATGTCTACTCGTATATGAGCCCCTGTAAACACACTAGTGAAGGGGACTGCCTATTCTATGTCTGTATTTATGTCTATCTGCCTGTCTATCTATCTACATTATGTATGTATGTATGTATGTATGCGTGTATGTATGTATGCGTGTATGTATTTATGTATATTTGCCTGGATCTCAGTCTCTGTCTGTCTGCATTTTCTATCTATCTATCTCTGCTTGGAGAGAAAGAATAAAAAGAGAAGACGAAGAAGGAGATAAGAAATGAGATAAAGGAGAGACACTAGATAGGGTACAATAAGGGAAAACAGAAAGACGGTGCATGGCGAAGCATAAAATTAGAAGAAAGGGAAAATGAGAACTTGATGAGTAGAACATGGATGTATGGGGAGTGGAGGAGAGGAATAGTGTAGGAGGAGGAGGAGAGGAATTAACAAATAATAAAACAGGTTTAAAAGGACATGAAAATCCTTTAACGAAAAAAACAAGCAATCAGAGAGAGGAGAGGAGAAAGATAGGAACTGTAAGAAGAAAGATAAAGAGAAGAGGGGAAGGAAGAGGAAGAAGAGGCATAAAGCCGAAGAAAAGGGAACCAGGAGAGGGAAGGGGAGAATAGGCAAAGAGCACGAGAAAAAAACATATACACAGTCGAGAAATAAAACCACAGGGGAGTAAATAAAATAATGAGAAAAGTGAGGCAAGAAGTGAGAGGAGGAGGAAGAAAAGATGTAAGAGTAAGAAGAGGAAAGGAGGAGGAGGAACTAGATAAAGTGACGACGACGAGGGTAAGAAGAGGGAAAAAAGACAGGAGGAACCAGATAAAAAGAATAGATCAAGGGGAAAACTTTTACGGTTTGGGTGTAAAAACAAGAGTAAAAATGGACGGTAGTGAGAGAGTCGAGGCATAAAGCTCAACAAAGAGCACGTGTGGTGTGGGGAGTGAGGGAGTGGGTGGGGAGTGAGGGAGTAGGGAGTGAGGGGGTAAGGAGTGAGGGGGTAAGGAGTGAGGGAGTGAGGAGTGACGGGGTAAGGAGTGAGGGAGTGAGGGGGTGGGGAGTGAGGAGTGAGGGGGTGAGGGGGTGGGGAGTGAGAGGGTGGGTGAGGGGGGTGAGGAGGGGGGTGAGGGAGGGGGTGGGGAGTGAGGGGGTGGGGAGAGAGGGAGTGGGGAGTGAGGGGGTGGGGAGAGAGGGAGTGGGGAGTGAGGGGGTGGGGAGTGGGGAGAGAGGGAGTGGGGAGTGAGGGAGTGGGGAGTGAGGGGGTGGGGAGTGAGGGGGGTGAGGAGTGAGAACATAAGAATGGAGGAAACTGCAGCGGGCCTATTGGCCAATACTGGGCAGTCCCGTTTACACCCAACCCCTATTGCTCATATGAGCATCCAACCTATGTTTGAAGCAATTCAGCGTATTCGAGTTAATGATGATATTTGGTAACTTGTTCCATTCATCCACTACTCTGTTTCCAAACCAGTGTTTACCTATTTCACGCCTAAATCTAAATTTGTCCAATTTAAAACCATTGTTACGAGTTCGCTCCTGGTTGGATAATTTGAGTACCTTTGTAATGTCCCCTTTGTTTAGCCCTGCCTTCCACTTATACACCTCTATCAGGTCGCCCCTTGCTCTACGTCTCTCAAGGGAGTGCAAATTAAGATGCTTTAACCTGTCTCTATACTCAAGGTTCCTAATGCCCGGGATTAGTCTTGTCATTCTCCTCTGAATTCTTTCCAAGGATTCTATATCCATTCTGTAATACGGTGACCAGAACTGGACTGCGTAATCCAGGTGTGGTCTCACAAGAGCAAGATACAGTTTTAGGATGACCTCGCTAGTCTTGTAACTAACACTCCTTTGTATGAACCCAAGTACTTTATTAGCCTTGTTACGAGCAAAAACACATTGTTTACTTGGCTTAAGGTTCCTACTTATCATTACTCCTAAATCTCTCTCGCAGTCGGATTTCTCTATGGCATCGTTGTTCATCTGGTATCTGGTTTCCCTGTTTACATTTCCTATACTGAGTACTTTACATTTGTCGATGTTGAATTTCATCTGCCATTTTTCAGACCATTCGAAAAATTTGTTTAGATCCTCCTGTAGTTTTGCCGAGTCCTCGTCAGATTTGATAACACGTCCTATTTTAGTATCATCAGCAAATTTACTTATGTTGCTGTCTATGCCGATATCTATGTCGTTTATGTATATAATAAACAATAATGGTCCAAGTACTGAGCCTTGGGGAACTCCACTTGTGACGTTACTCCAATGGGACTTAGTGCCGTTAATGCTCACTCGCTGTTTCCTGTCCTGTAACCACGCCCTAATCCATTTAAGGATGTCACCTTTGATGCCATGAGCTTCTACCTTTCTAATTAGTCTTTCGTGGGGTACTCTGTCGAAGGCTTTGCTAAAGTCGAGATATACCACATCATAATTGTGCCCCTCGTCCACTGATTCGAAAACTGATGAAAAGAATGTTAATAGATTAGTTAGGCAAGAACGTCCGCTTGTGAAGCCATGCTGGGAATCATTGATCAATCTGTGCTTCTCCAGGTGATTTCGAATAGAGTTTGAAATGATTGCTTCCAGTAATTTGCCTACTATTGATGTTAGACTGATTGGGCGGTAGTTAGAGGATAGTGATCTATCCCCCTTCTTGAAGATCGGAATTACATTCGCTATCCTCCAGGATTCTGGTACTACACCTGTTTTTAAGGACATGTTAAACAACTTTGCTAAGGGCATACTAAGCTCTTCCTTACATTCCTTTAATACTCTGGCAAATATCTCATCGGGACCAGGTGACTTATTAGGCTTTAGTTTGTCTATTTGCTTACTAACATCGTTACTAGTCACTACTATCGCACTTAATTTGTTTTCTTCACTATCTCTGAATAGAGTCGGTGCCTCGGGTATCATGTTTAAATTTTCGGTGGTGAAAACTGTTGAAAAATATTTATTCAAATTATTGCTCATTTCTCCGTCGTTATCAGTGAGCTCGCCGGAGTCTGACCGTATTGGTCCAATCTTTTCTCGTGTTTTAGTTTGATACATTTGGTGGAATCCTTTGGGGTTTGTCTTTGCCTCCCTTGCTATCCTTACTTCATTATTCCTCTTTGCTTTCCTTATCTCGGTTTTAACCCTACTCGCCAATACCCTATAATAGTCCCGGAGGTGAATTTCGCCACGATTTATCCTTCTACCTATAGCCTAAAGTGGGTGAGTGGGTGGGGAGTGAGGGAGTGGGTGAGGAGTGAGGGGGTGGGGAGTGAGGGGGGTGAGGAGGGGGAGTGAGGGAGGAGTGAGGGGGTGGGGAGTGAGGGGGTGGGGAGTGAGGGGGGTGGGGAGTGGGTGGGGAGTGAGGGAGTGGGTGGGGGGGTGGGGAGTGAGGGGGTGGGGAGTGAGGGGGTGGGTGAGGGGGGGTGAGGAGTGAGGGAGTGGGTGAGGGGATGGGGAGTGAGGGAGTGGGTGAGGGGGTGGGTGGGGAGTGAGGGAGTGGGTGGGGAGTGAGGGAGTGGGTGAGGACGGGTGGGGAGTGAGGGAGGGGGTGGGTGGGAAGGTGTAGGAGGATTAGGAGAGCCACAGTGCACTAGCTCAAGTCCATCAGCATATTGCGTTCCCTCAGACCCACCATTGACAGATACACCAGCACGCCTCACTCCACACGCCCCAAAGCCAGTTTTACAAGACCGGCCCGTTTATGTGTCCCCTCTCATTCATCATCCCTCCCTCTCTCTCTCTCCCCGCCTTATCTCCTCCCTCACTGTTATCTCTTTATTCTACTTGGTTCGCTAGCTCTTGGGTATCTAACTCTCGTCACCTCCCTCAGTTATCATTCTCCATCTCCCTTAGTTATTTTTCCACTTTCCTCAGTTACCATTCTCCATCTCCTGCATTTATTCTCTATCTCCTTATTCTCCTTTGTCAACCTCTGGTCTCTCACATCACGGTAAGTCCCCGACGGTGAGAATAACGTTACCACGGTCTGCTATTTTGACGTCTCTTCTCTTAACAGCCGGGACATTATTTCTGAAAGACGTACTAACAAGTTATGTCAACTTACCCCCCCCCCCCCGACGCACGCGCGCACACACACAGACGTGTGGAGACGCAAATCATTCTTTGTTAACCCGCCCAACAATCTCACTCACTTTTACAATCTGTAGGTAGGGCGGGGGCAGCAGCGAGCGGGCGGGTGGGGGGTGGGGGGTTCATTGTACATGGTGGTCTTCAAGTCTCTTGACAACTGGTGAAAATTATCACCACCACCAACCCAAACAAACTACAACCATTATTCCCCAGATTGTCAACATAAATCACTCCTTATTATACTGAGCAACAATATCACCCATTCTAAAACCCACCCGCCCGCCTCCCCTACCTGGTCGTGCAGGCACTGTGACACGCGGGCAGGTATTCTCGACTTCCTGACCCGAGAGCTGCGGCGTCGGGTCGGGGAGGGGGAAGAAATAGAAGTGTGTGTGCCTCAAATCCGCCATATAATATACCGGACGTAATACCGCCCGAGCCCTAACAAACGATCCTTTCAGAGCCACCCACCCTCGAGTACCACCAAATCCAACTATTCAAACCTCGTGTGCAGGGACAGACCTGAAGGGGGGGGGGGGGTGCAAGGCAGTTGGGTAAGAAGGGCGTTCACACCGGGCCTTAACATGGATGGGATCCACCCTAAAGGTCAGTGTGGCATAACCTGTTTATCCCCCCACACACGTTGAACTCGTGTGTGTGTGTGTGTGTCTCCTTCCGTCTTCACTTCTTGGAGTACAAAAACATGTGTGGTCGAGTTGTCCGAGACTGACCCCCTACTTTTTGTTGTTATTCAGCAGCGTCCTCAAGTTCCCTTCCCGTCCAATAATCACCTCGTCCTTCCCCAGAAAAAATATATTACACGTCTTCTAACACTGTGCCCTATTTTCCTCCTCCTTGATGTGCGAGTTCTTGTCTAAAGTCTCTCTCTCTCGTTCTATTCCTTCGTGTCTGTTCTCCCGCCCCCTCCCATTTTGCCTTCCAACCCCCTTTCTCCTCCCGTCCGTCGTCATCTTTCCCCCATCCTTACTCTTTTATTCTCTCCTTTTCATGCTTTTTCTTCCTCTCGCTGCTAGTCATTTCTCCTTCCCACCTTGTCCTCCCATCATCCAGCCTTGTCTTCTACTTCTCGCTCTATCCATTCATCCCCCCTTACTCTTCTCTACCATCTCATATTCACCCTTAAGGATTTTGCATTCTACCTCCTCTCTCTTCCACAGTCTTCCTCCTTCGCTGTGTCAGTCTCCGGCGTTCATTTTTGCATCATTAAGGTGTTCCAAGTGTGCACATGGCTGGGTCTTGGTGTTTTGGTCTCCACCGCGTCTTTCTTTCACCTAAACACCAACATCGACCTCAGCAACACCGCCGCCTGGTTTACTTTAACATTCACCCTCACCTAAAACATTATTATCCTTCCCCACGAAAATAAACTTTAAAACATTTAAATTCATAACAAATACCCTCACATATCTTTAAAGTCATTAGCATCCAACTCGCTTAACTCGACTCAAAACCGACATACAACTCGTGTGTAGAGAGAACATAAGCACCATTCTCCTGCACACAACATAATTACCCTCCCATATCACTCCGTTTTAAACTTCATCTAAAATCCAATTTCAAACTTATAAATGCTTTTTTAACAACTCATTTGACAACTTTTACCCCCCCCCCCCCCACACACACACACAATCAACCCCAATGTATCTGTTGCATCTTTCCTCAACCCACAACCCCCACCAATCGCCCCACACCTGTGCTCCTACAGTCTATCCTTCCTCTCCATTTGGGGCAGTTTCAACCACACCCAGTTACTGTGAATGTATTTCTTAAATAATTATTATTGACCTATGTTTACTTTCACATCTGATGTTCTAAAGTATAACCCACGCCGCCCTTATACACCAATGATCCTGGCAACTGAACGCGCTAGACCAGTAAGTATCCACACTTCCCCATTTCTCTCTTCTATTATTTAATGAGATCGAGATAGAAATATAACTGTTGCCTCCGTCTCCCCATCATCAATGAACTCACACGACACACATTTCACCTACAGGTATGAACTCAGTATGCACCAAGGAAACCGGTTCTTCTTGTTTAGTGTCATGCATCACTTCAGGCCGCCGTGAACTCCACACCGTTCAGTCAGTGGAACATAACCCTAATACACCAAGAAAGTTCTCCGTATACGGCACTGGGCGGCACCTTATACAAGCCACTCCTCACCCCTCAACAAAATGATAACGAAACAAGTGAGGTAATGAACCATCAATACGACGAATGAACCTGCTTAAAAAAATAACTTCGGGCTACCAGTGACTCCTCACACACTCAGGCTAACGGTACCAGCAGGAAACGAACTAACGCACCAGCAGCTTCATAAACTTTTCAGGGACTCGTCAGATATCAACAACGGAAGACTTTACTATACAGTAAGTGCTAGCGTACCATGAGCAGGTGTCATGGCGCGTATACCTCCACTTAGTTGTATCACGGGGTGTTTCTGGGGTGGCCGGCAATAAAGTTACAGGAAAAAAGTCACAGAAAAAAGTCACAATTTTGGCTAGGAAAAAAAGTCACAGGAAAAAAGTCACAATTAATTTATGGTGGCCGGTAATAAAGGTTAGGTTACTGAAACTGATTGACATATTACCCTTAAAAAATGTGAGAATTCGATAGTTAACTTTTCTTTTTTTCCTGTGACTTTTTTACCTGGATTCGTTTCTGGCTGTATTGCACTACTCCAGGGCCCGTGGGTCGCCAGGTATTAGAAAACACTGCACCGGTTGCTGGAATATACACCACTACACCTAACCTAACAGGACTTGAACACAAGCTTGGGCGAGTGGGATCCGGTTCTTTTTATTACTAAGAGACGGGATTTACTTCTGTGGGATGCTGTCTGCTGAAACTTAGCAGAGAACAACACAGCACCACGAGACAGTCTGCGGCAAGCTGGCCACACGCCGCATACCCGACCTTTGTCGTCCAAGTGACGCAATGCCAACCCATCACCCCTGCTCTGCTAATTAGTACAGTGATGAAAGAGTGCTTGTTACGCCCGGCAATGAAGATGACTTTATTATGGCAGTGGCATTTAACTTAAAGGCACGCGGCAGTGTCGGCTTCACTAGAGTTCATTACCTATCTCAACACTATAAGTACATTATGTTCAAATGTATCCCAAGCTACAGTTGTATGTCGTAATAGTTTTTCCCATATATCAGCAAAAGTTAATCAAGATCAACGTCATAATCTTGGCTAATACTATAAATTTAAATTATAATATTAAATTGTAGCCAGTGGGTAAAATAACTTTTAATCTTTCTTAACCTATGGAGTTATCTCACGCAAATGTAAATATTAATTATAATAACCAGACCTTCAGATATCCAGGTGAAATTTATGAAAAAAATAAAAATAAATAAATTAATAAATTACGCCAAGAGTTGCGCTCTGTATAAAACGTTTAAACAAATCCTGACCACACGCCGTTTTCAATGCACGAATAATAATAATAATAATAATAATAATAATAATAATAATAATAATAATAATAATAATAATATAATCTTACCGGGAGTATGAAACATCACACAAATAAGTGGGATGAATTCAACCAAACAATGGCACTTTACTATTGTCTGTCTCCGCGGTCCACTACTCACGACACCTGGCGTTCACCTGAGGAAGATTCCTATATACAGTAGAGCTCCTCTACTGTATACTTCCATACCTGCGTCCATTGTTTAAATAATCTCATTTATAAAGCAGAAAAAAAATATAAATAAAATAGAATTAACTTGCTCAAGATATCCCTAAAAAGGCACAAGCTTGGCGGTACGTATAGTTATAATTCATGATAGGGACGGAGGGACATACACACACACACACACGTCACTCGCCGATACACACATACATACACACAAAAAAAACACAACCCAGGAAAGCCATGGATAAATTGGCTAAATGAAACTTCACTTAATCTTGATCGGTGTAATATGAGGGATCGATGCACCATCCACGTTCACAAGGGAATGTGCTAATCCTATTATCCTCTGGCACAAGTCTTTAATCACGCGAGTATTGCCAGAGCTGTTCCCGCCAATGAAACGACAGGTTGTAAGACTTTAGGCCACAGTCAACGGGGGGGGGGGGGGGGTCAACCCTAGGATCTGCGAGGTCTTTTAAGCAGGATCTAAAGAAAGTTAAGTGCTCCATCAGATAACGCCGCCGTACGATGGTTGCTCCACGTGGGGGAGGGGAGGGGGACAATGAGGCGAGGCTCAAACACATTCTCGATGGTTAATATCCGAGCAAGCACGCTCAACCCATTACCGCCCCGAGCTATAACGTATTACAGGCGTTCATAACCTCGTGATTCTGGGTCCTGGTTTCCCCTTCCGCCACCCACTTTCGGCTGCCAAACTCCCCCCCGTCCCCACAATAAAAAAATCCATATTCCAGGAAAAACGCCTTACCGGGGTTTATCAGTTGAAGATATAACTGGTCAATGTAATCACCAACGAACCAGTAAAAACCACCAGAATCCACCATGTCAGCACCACCCGGCCAACAAAACCCAATTCAGTCATTTCGGTGACCCCCATCTTCGTCATCGCCAACAAAACCATCTCGTTGCTGTTTCCTTCTTCCCACTCAGCTTTCTCTCCCTCTTTATATTACTGTCTCTCAACACTCAGCTGGGTCACCTTACCAACACCATCTCGTCAACAAAACCGAATTTAGTCATCTGTTAACTCATACCAAACTACTTCCCTCATTCCACCCCCCCCCCTCTCTCTCTCTCCACTCGCTTCAACACCAAATGGACTCCCTCCCTCCCTCCTTCCACCTCACAATCTCTCCTCACTCGTTTATCAGCTCAACAAAACCCACCTGGGTCACCTTACTAGCAGTACAAGAGCACCAGAGGTATATTATATCGTCGCCGCAACACCTGCGCCTCTCACCGGCACAGACATGACCTAACCAGCCTCTCACCGCCTCGACAGCCCAAGAAAAATGTCCTTACTGACACTAACTTGGCACACCTCCCTTTATTGATCAACGCCATCATTGTTTTTGTCTTTACGGGAACATCAGTCACAGTCCCCCACCAACTCCCTCCCTCCCTCCCAACACCGGGGGGGGGGGGGTCTCTCTCTCTCTCTCTCCAGCCTCAATACCCGATGGCTGGACAACTTCTCGCATACACACAGTACAAACACACACGCATACACCTGTATACCTCACTCATCAAGATACATAGAATACTAACTAGGGTTGATTATCATTCTCGCTTTCGGATGATGAATTATTCATTTGTTTATTTTATGCAAAGTATCGTGGATCGAGTACGAAAAATTTATGAAAATCTTTTAACTCGTTTTTCTTTCTTGCAGTTGAAGGTTCTTAGAGAGTTAGGGGACCTGAGTGGGTGCGTGGAGGAGGACCTGGGCGAGTAGAAAGTGGGGAGGGAGGAGGAAGGAAGGGAGGATTACGGAAGGGGGTAAGGAGGGAATGAATGATGGAGGCAGGAGGGAGGGAGTGAATGGGGGAGGTAGGAGGGAAGGGAAAGTGAATGGAAGGAGTCAGAGGGAAGAAAGGAGGGATAAGGGAAGGAGACGGGAAAGGGGGGAGGGAGAAGGGAAGGAGACGGGAAAGGGGGGAGGGAGAAGGGAAGGAGACGGGAAAGGGAGAAGGAAAGGAGACGGGAAAGGGAGGGATGGAGGGAGGGAGGACAATACTGTACAGTCACATGATCATAGAACATAACACAAAAATCTTAGGCCAATTATACCAGCCGACGGGCCGGCATAGTGCACCTGCTGTTGATTTAACAATCGGTACAGACAAAAATATACTCTATTGCTTAATTATACAAGTAACCAATAGAGGGAGTGAGGGATATACCGACACTGTACATGAACTAATAAAATCCATTCGAATAACAACAATTACAGAACTGAACTGACGGTGGACACAGTCAAAAGTATCTACGGACGGGGACCAATGTATTTCAAATTGAACACTACGCCTCCGGTTACCTTGGTAGTTATCAAAACCCTTCGTCCTTAGTCTCAATGTTTCACACACAATTGTAAGAGATACTTAGTTTGAGTGTGCGTATACATGTTAACTCGACACAACACACACAACCTACCGATCAACACTAAGACAAAGGTCACAATGTACACTGAGGTCTTTATAGAATCCCGGATCATTTACCTCCCTAAAACAATTATTCCTTATGTAGTATTATAATTATCTTTCTTGCCTCCTAATATCTTAATCCCACTAGTTGTATTTTAATGTCTTATGTAATTATTGTAAATGTTGTAATTATACAAGGTCTTACACAATGTAATGAGATATATGACAGTACATGTGTCCAATAATTACCTCAGGAAAATATCTATCATTATTATAGCATGAGCATTTATTATCAATACTTATACTGGCTATTAATTATACTGTCAACCACACAGATTATCAACACAAAGAGCTCACTGAAATTAAAACACCCGCAAACTATTATAAAGTATACTAACAACAACAGTGTACGGCTCCGCCCATAACAATACAATTCCCGGTGTGTGTGTGTGTGACGTTCAGGTGACGGTGTCGCTCCCTCCCCCTCTGAGACTGGAAGACCCTGAGCCACCACCCTCCCCCTCTGAGACTGGAAGACCCTGAGCCACCACCCTCCCTCATCTGTAAGTCATCGAACCTTTGTAATTATTACCTCGCGTCCAGGCCATCTCCGTTACCTTAACCACAGCGGGGAGCCTCAGCGCACACAACCTCACTGACTCACCTGTAACAGAAAAAAATAGGGATTCATTAACCTTGAGTAAACATTGAGGTGATTAGGAGATAACACTGGGATATAATGATGAAGGGAGGTGGGGTACAAGCAGGAAGTGAATTGAATGATTAGTAGGTGAGAGAGAGAGGAGGGGGTTTACTGTGGTATGTTCTGAATGCTAAACTAGGCAAAAAATGAGGTAGATTGCAGTGATGATGATGGTCAACTGAACAGTGATTTTGATGGAGTGAACTACAATGATGAATGCGTGGTTAGGTAAATTGTGAGAGAGAGAGAGAGAGAGAGAGAGAGAGAGAGAGAGAGAGAGAGAGAGAGAGAGAGAGAGAACTTGATCCACCACCATTATTGTCTCTCAGAATGACGGCGGATAATGATCACACAAGACGATGTTTGTCGAGAACCTGCCAATTATATATCTTGGTTACCGTGACATACGCCCAGCCCTTTTTTTCTCCAATTTTGGGGGAAGTCTGAAACAAAAGTCGCACAGCTCCTTTTTCTTTGTCCTTCATCATTATTGGGGAGTTCCGACAAGGAAGGAAGGAAGGAAGGAAGGAAGGAAGGAAGACCTCCCCTTTTCATTTGTTTTATTAGGAACTAAGACCACAAAAAACCGTTTACGCAAACCACTTCTGCTTTTTGTTTTGGGATCACAAGAACGTTACAAAATTGCCCTCTCTCTCTCTCTTTAGATCACAAGAAAAAAGTTACAACTCTCCCTTCTCATATTTTTGTTGCCTGAAGCTAAACGTTAACAACTCTTCCCCCCCCCCCCCCCGTGAAATGTATAACGGCACCTGGTTACATAACTCTTCCTCTTTATTTGATTGATGTCTTTAGAAGCAAGTACAAGAATCCACATCAATATACAGGTAATACACATACAACTTCCTTTACATTCTAACAACTGACACTGAAGCTATGATACTTTTCTTTCACTTTTAATAACTAACAATGAATCAACACAGCTGCATTATCTCTCCTGCTAACGAAATAACTTATTAAAACAACTACATTTTTTAACCTAAAGAACTCTCACTAAAGCTTCTAAAGTTACACAACTATCCACAGCTATAGGAAAAATCAACACCGAGTTACACATCAAATTGCTTCTATCAGAACACCACGTACAAACTCCACCACGGATGTCGATTATATTCTAAGGGGACACCAGGGAGGAGTATTCTTGTCCCAGGTATAATGACTTTTCACGATACACTTCTCTTTGACAATCAACTATATCTTCTGGGATAACGCACAAGTCAGTTTACCGGTTATTTGTTTTTCGTCTGACAATGATACACAAATATGTAATTTTTTCACAATGACTAATTTGTATAACTATTTTTTCTTCTTTACGATAAGGATATTTATAGATTTGTAGTAGTACATTAACTTAAATCAACTCTCTTTACGATGACTAATGACACACACACACACACACATTTGTTAAAATTATTTAAAACTTTTACGCATTTCTGCTATCTAACCTTTCACATTTTGAATTCCTATGTATTTCAGTCCTTCCAATCTCTAAACCTGAGGCACATTTTCAACAATATATTGACATACACATATCCAGTCCATATATACACGGTATATATTTCATTCCTTTGAATATACAATGTATAATAGATACAAGTTTACAACAATACAATGTGAACTTTCATATTTGTCATTTCGTGCGAGGTTATATTTCTTTCAGCAGCAGCAGCAGAGAAATATATGCTGGACCACTCAATCTATTTCACCCCTGCTGCCCACACACTCGGCTGCCTCCCTCCCTCAACAGGGTTTTGCTGGAGGGTTTACGGCTCATTACCGCTTCCAAATTATAACCCTACGGAGCCTCCGCCAAGAAACTGTTCCATAATTTGCGGGGTTTTTTGACATCTGAGAACGTATAAAACGTCTACAAGTCAATGTTAACGTTCCTCGCCAAAATATAAAAAATAACTCGCAACATGCTACTGCGCCATCATGATTACGTCACAATTTCACAACTTTTTACACATTGTTTGTTTTATAAAATAATTCATCAACAATATTGAGCTACTTATAGAAACAAAGAACAACGCTGTGAATGGTGTGCTTGCACCGCCTGTATTGTATGTTAAGGCTCCCCGTAGTTAAAACAAGTGAGGGAGGTACACCTGTGGGGCTGTGCTTGACACGACTGTTAGAGGCAAACTTCACCTGTAATTTTACGGACTTTCTGTTGACCATGAAAGACAAATCCCCCCCCCCCCCCCGATAACAGTTCATATCCCTGACCTCAAAAACTTACGAATTAAAAAAACCAATAAAATAATAATAAAAGAACCAGTTATGCTATAAATGTACTGTACAGCAGACGAAAGACACACCAAAACTACACAAGCTCTATTTCAACGATAATTAATTTAACATTGTTTCCTGTTGAACTAAAAAGTAAACACGAATGGCCGATTTAATTTTTGTAACTAAAACAATAGTATTTTTTTTATTTTTTTTTACTATTTAAGGGTAGTCGTCGAAACTTTCCATTCTACTACTGTGACCACATATAATAGTTTCTTAAAATATACAAATAAAGAGTACAGTAGTTAACAAAGGTCGACTTGTGGCACAATACACAGATCACACAACCTGAATCATGTAAACATTAAAAGGTCTCTGTGCGAGGATACATTTAATGCTTTAACGACAAGAATGACACACGGTGAAGTATAAAACAAGCATAAATGAGACCCACCACTCAAAAATTACACACGAGCGAATTATTTTACAATATATTTCACAAAACTGCGCCACCAGAACAATGAGATAGGATATCGTACAGGAAGTGTTTCATTACTCTTCTTATCACCCACACTTGTTCAATCTTACACGAGAAAGACCTCGCCGTGTGTACCTGGTAATAGTACCACTAGTCACGCACCTCATCAACCAAGCTAAAATAAACATCAGAAGCCACGTATATTCTTCACCATCTTACATAAATCTCAAGGCAAACGCCCGTAAACTCATGGTAAAAAAACCCAATGATTACTCCGGATTCAGAATAAGTCAATGCAGAATCCCCCAGACTCGGAAACAACAGCGCCATCTCTTACAAGTTATGAAACACTGAATTGGTTGATAGTTTACGATAATGACAAGATATGACTATTCTTACACAGCTGTAAACACCGTAGTCCTGGCTAGTGTCATTATCATATAAACTATCAGAACAATTCAGGTTTCATTATGTCGACGATATTATGTCTGTTATTTCCGTCGGGGGGGGGGGGGGGGGGAGTCATGGGTTCAGGTACCCCGGAGTCGTTGGTCTTATCCCGTATGGAAGCTGGCAGTGGGATCCAACTCTCCCATAGTCCTCACACCGAGAAAGATAAAATCCCCATTTGACAAATTCCCACAGAACAAAAATCCTAGCAGTTCCAGCTTCATTAAATCTCAACACTCGAGTAAGGCGAGGGGAGGGGGGGGGAGGGGGGGTATTCTGCATCGTCTTCACCCAGCCACTTCAGTTATACTTCCTAAGCTGGGTGTCACTTCCACTGGCCCTGGAGTGACAATGTTTTCCGGGCTGCTAATTATTAACCCAGTTCCCCCTCGTCCACCACATGGTTCTCTCCACATATACACTGCACTGTACACCTGGTGGGTAAATGAGTGAAAATACCGCAAGCTGGTTCTGTTTCCAGTTGATACAGTCGCCAATTAAGCTTTGTCCTGACAACAAAGACAACGGGAACATAACACTCCAACAGTTGGAATTATATATACGTTATTTTGGGCTTCATTAAATACTATAAAAATACCGTAACCCCCCTCCCCCCATTCACGTTATCCCCCCTCCCCCCCACCTAAGTACCTATCTACTTCTCTCAGTTAGCCATCCATCCACATATTCTTCCCCCTCCCCCATACCAGGGTACAAACCACCACCATTACGGTCCCAAACATCCATCAGCAGCACGCACGCGCGCGCACGCACACACACACACACACGGCATTACCAAATCCACAATATGTCATCCACATCCCTTTTACCAGTAATTTCCCTTTCTCACAGCACACACAGCTGCCAACACACCCTCATCACAGGCTAATTGGCTTTACTGCAACCACCACCCTAAACATATAATAGCCACCAAGGGAAAAAACAGCATTTCCCCCCTCCAACTCATCAGGGGCTCGTGCCAGATGGTCTCCAGTGCCCCTGCCTGTGCCCATACTACCCATTTCGCCTCCCCCAATTTCCCTCTCAAAAAGTCTCCTCCCCCAGTCTTCGTATGTAAATTCAACTCTCGTCCTACTTGACGGCACAACTTCGGCTTTGGTAACTTTGTTATGATAATCAGGGTTACACGGGTTTGGAGATTTTAAAGCCAAGAATGTTCGCATTTAGCTCCACCATCCTGATTTAGTCATATCACTATAATCAGACATCCAGGTGCACCACGGCTAAGGTACTGGTGATAGGCAAGTGGAGGGAGAGGCACTTAATATTAACTGTGTACGCCTGGGGCGGCTACTCCCGCCTACTCATACCTCCTGTCCATACCTTCCTCCTACAGTAGGCAGAGGCCCTAATACGGCAGGCCATGCGTCTTTAACACGACCTAAATCGCTGAGTGCTAGCTGGCATACATCAACTTTCGCTGTGGGTCATGCACCTGAACACTACACGGAAGAGCGCAGCGTTAATGGCACGAAAATTTAATTTCGTGTAAAGAGGAAGGCTTACGAAAACGCAAACAAATTTTAATTAAATAATGGCAGAGAGTTTAAATACTTGGAGCACGGACTGGCGGACACATACACAGGAAGGAAGGAAAAGAGAGAGAGAGAGAGAGAGAGAGAGAGAGAGAGAGAGAGAGAGAGAGAGAGAGAGAGAGAGAGAGAGAGAGAGAGAGAGAGAGAATAATAATGAGAATAATAATAATAATAATAATAATAATAATAATAATAATAATAAACGGTTTGTTGAAAAAGTTCTGCAGCCGAAGGATGAAAATATACATTGGACATAAATGACTTATTACATACATTGGTGGTTTAACAAAAGCCTTCATTAGAGAAAGGTAAAGGAACATACAGTGAACATACAGATTAATGTTTACAGTGGAGGTCACGTAGATCATGTACGGTGAGGTGTTGAACAGCAAACACGTAGTGTAGTAACTCCCTCACAGATGGTGTTATGAGGGACCTGACGTGGTGTAGTAGTTCCCTCGCAGATGGTGTTATGAGGGACCTCACGTGGTGTAGTAATTCCCTCACAGCTGGTGTTATGAGGGACCTCACGTGGTGTAGTAATTCCCTCACAGATGGTGTTATGAGGGACCTCACGTGGTGTAGGAATTCCCTCACAGATGGTGTTATGAGGGACCTGACGTGATGTAGTACTTCCCTCACAGATGGTGTTGAGGGGCTTGACGTGGTGTAGTAATTCCCTCACAGATGGTGTTATGAGGGACCTCACGTGGTGTAGGAATTCCCTCACAGATGGTGTTATGAGGGACCTGACGTGGTGTAGTAATTCCCTCACAGATGGTGTTATGAGGGACCTGACGTGGTGTAGTAATTCCCTCACAGATGGTGTCATGAGGGACCTGACGTGGTGTAGTAATTCCCTCATAGATGGTGTTATATGAGTGAGGTGTGGTCCCAGGCCTCCCTATCGTGGACGGATTAGCACATCGCTACTTGTTGTTAGGTCCCACGGGCAGTTATCACTGGGTACCTGGGATATCACTGTGTGAAGGTTAACTTGGGTACGACTCAGCTATTACTGTTGAGTTGTTCTCACTGACTTGAGCACTGTTCACCACTGTTCAACACTGGTTCCATTACTTTCCTAAATGAAATTGTAACTTCTGGCGAGAACTTGTTGATATTCCGGTGGGGAGGAGGGGTTCAGGGGAGGGAGTTGTATGGACCAACTTAACAGTTGACCTGGCTGCTCCCAGAGGAACGCCAGGAACGTCTTGACTCTTCAGTGGTCAAGGATATGTATGTATGTATGTATGTATGTATGTATGTGTGTGTGTGTGTGTGTGTTCCATCATGACGCATGACAGTGCCAGCAAGCACAAGGCTGTGACAGTGAACTGTAAACACAGTCTAATTTCGCAGATGAGCGGTTAGTGCACCACAATAACCATCGACCAACCCCACGCACCTCAATGGCATGTGATCTACAATACACCAATGAATTAATTTGCCCTCTGGTGCCACCTTCCCACACCTGGTCTCAACAAATACACCGGAGAGGGAAGGGGGAGGGGGAAAGGGGAGGAGTATCTGACCCTGAAGACTCCAAATGAGCCTCCAAGGAAAAGTAAAAAATAACAACGAATTTTTCTGACAGGGAAAACGCGTCCCCGTAAATACTGACTTGATAATAGGCAATTTGCCGTCCTCTTAAACTAGATGAATTTGATCTACGGTAACAATATAGTTTTTGTTCACTGCTGCGTGAACGATCGCCACTAAGGGCGTAGCCAAGATGTTTATGACTCTGTATGGCACCAACCGTGTCATGTGATTTACACTAATCTCATCCAGAAAAATATCTATAGCTTCTTGCTTCTGTTATAAATTTTAATTAAAAATGACGATTGAAGCTCAGTGATGTTACCATGCCAATGTGTTGTGTGAAAACATTTATGTTTTGAATACTAAGGATACGACATACACGTTCATTGATATAAATTTGAAGTGTTGGAGTGACTTAACAAACCCAACGACCATCTCCAGGTTAAAAACCCGAGAAAATCAAAGAAAAAAATTTACCTATAGTTAAATTCCCAGAAATTGTACAAAGTGAACCACTAAGACGGAGCATCAGTATTTTAGGTGCATGAAGGCGACACGGCGTCAAGAAACAGTGAACGTTACCTATGGCTTAAACTTTAATAAGCTTTAAAGGTACAAACTTAAAAGGCTTCATGTCAACACCAGAGATATTTCAATCTATATTGTAGTAGTAATAACTAACTAGTTGCATAAGAGTAACACACATAATTGACTCCTGAAGGGAGTGCCCAATAAACTTGCCCCAAATGATTATTAAATTATTATTACTTGACGTGGACAGGTCATAATACTGTCAACATTATAAACAAGGATTTCACATATTACATTCATTGAGCTCCCGTCTGGGTTTATTTTGCGACCCAAGACAAGAAAGTACAGTAGAAGCGTCGGGCTGTGAAGGGTGGACACGGAGGCAAGGTTCAACATGTTTACCCAGGGGCAGGCCAGCGCGGCGGGGCGAGTCATCTTTGTCAACAACTCTAACACAGTCCTGGCTGCCCTTCCCCTCAGTACCCACCTCGCTGCTTTGTACTCCCCAGGCCAGCCACCACTAAACACAGCCATCACAACCCACCGACACCACTGCACTATCCTCACCTTCGCCTCGTCTTCCCAGTCAACCTAATCACTGGAAAATGTGCGCTGGCGGTAACGAGAGGAAATGGGAAGGGGAAGGGACGGTGAGAGGGGAGGAGAAGGAGACCTGTAGGAAATAACACCCAAATTAGACTCAATATGATCAGTCCCTGCGCCACCTTACACAATACTATGCTCAGTAAAATGAGTCTGGCATCAGCAAGAGTAAAATGACTATACCGTGGAGTGTGAACCAGCTACTGTATATACCATGCACGACCCGCCACAGTTTAAGCGTCGCACAAGGGCCGAAGCATAAACGAAGGCTCAAGGCGAGGGGGAACTTGTGAAGAAAGATGAAGGCGGAAGGGGGAGTTTAGTGAGATACATGAAAGGGAGGGTGAGGGAAGGTGGGTGTCGCGGAGCATTTACAAGGTATACTTGCAGGAAGGGAACTTGTGCTGCATACAATATTGAATAGCCCAAGTCTCTATGAATAGTACCCACTACCCAAGCCTTCACGAATAATACCCACTACCCAAGCCTTCACGAATAATACCCACTACCCAAGCCTTCACGAATAATACCCACTACCCAAGCCTTCACGAATAATACCCACTACCCAAGCCTTCACGAATAATACCCACTACCCAAGCCTCCACGAATAATACCCACTACCCAAGCCTTCACGAATAATACCCACTACCCAAGCCTCCACGAATAATACCCACTACCCAAGCCTCCACGAATTATACCCACTACCCAAGCCTTCACGAATAATACCCACTACCCAAGCCTTCACGAATAATACCCACTACCCAAGCCTTCACGAATAATACCCACTACCCAAGCCTTCACGAATAATACCCACTACCCAAGCCTTCACGAATAATACCCACTACCCAAGCCTCCACGAATAATACCCACTACCCAAGCCTCCACGAATTATACCCACTACCCAAGCCTTCACGAATAATACCCACTACCCAAGCCTTCACGAATAATACCCACTACCCAAGCCTTCACGAAAAATACCCACTACCCAAGCCTCCATGAATAATACCCACTACCCAAGCTCCCACGAATAATACCCACTACCCAAGCCTCTATGAATAATACCCACTACCCAAGCCCCCACGAATAATACCCACTACCCAAGCCTCCATGAATAATACCCACTACCCAAGCCTCCACGAATAATACCCACTACCCAAGCCTCCATGAATAATACCCACTACCCAATAGGGTGTGTCAATTTTGTCAACATGTTAAAAATCAAATTTGGTAGTCAAAATATTGTGCCTCTTTATGTCTAAACTTGAGATTAGCAAACAAAAATGAATTGAAATAACCCTCACCTACATCAATTATACCTTAAAGTTTCAAATATCAGTATTTCAACAAATTAATGAGACTTGATTAGAATTATTCACTTGATATTAACTAATCTCATGTAAGCATATGGATTATGGAGTATTTTATGGTTCTATAGCTTGTGTACAATATGCATGTCAGAACATGAACATGAACAGGCTCTCCATGTGGGACAGTTTAATTCTTGTTTTGACTTGTACCAAGCGTGAGGATAAGGCGCCCGGCTCACTCTCCTTCTAGATATCATAGACGGTGGTTTGCTCTCATTGCACTTGCACCTACTCTACCAGACGAATTCTACATTTTAATTATTGTAAGTAGGGCATATTGATTGTCGCAGTTACTTATATCATTGTATAAAACATTATGTTCTAAGAAATTATTATGTTATTTTTGTTACAGCATTTTTGATAAACAAATTGATATTTTTTGAAACAACAATTGAATTATGAAACATTGAAATATTTTTCTATTTGTCAGATAGTGTGAAGATGTCAAAATTGAAGACAAGAAGTCAGTTGTCAACCCACTTGAGCCTGCTAGTTGGTAAAGGGAAGGAGCTTCCTGTATCAGAACTTCCAACAGTGAGAGACATGCTAAGATTAGGGTTACTCCTTCGAGAAAAAAATGCAGAGGACAGAAGGAACTATACAGATAAAGAACTCATAAATGACATGATAGTCCCTCTTCTGCATCAATGGACAAAAGCTAATGCACTATTCAAACCACCTGTGATAAATCAGTGTCGAACTATTGAGCTAAAACTAACGAAATTATGGCACAAAGCAGTTGAAACATCACTTGGTAAAGAAAACTTGGCCAGGAAAAATGAATTTCTGCACACACTTGATACTCTGTTTGACATTTTGACCTGCAAGTGCTCCATACAATTATGTTCTGAATCCAACTGTTCTCACTCAGGTAAGAGAGAAAATAATTCCCACATTGATTGTGGTTGTCCTCGTGAAAAGAAGATCCCTGTTTTAGAGCTTGAATTTATAAAGGCACAGAGGACAAAGGCAGAAGGCCAAGGAAGTATGCAAATGGGTTCAATAGATTATTCAGAAACAAAGAAGCAGATTGCTAATGCCAAGAAGAGAGAACAAATCCGAGAGAGGGAACAAAAGAAGAAAATGAAGAGTGAAGAAGCCATCCAAAGAGAGGAAGAGCTGTGTCAAGATGTTTATCACTTCTTTGATAGTTCTTCTGATGAACAGGAAGCAACATCAGATGATAGTTCCAAAGAGCCATCTGAACCTTTACCAAAGAAAATGAAATACAACACAAGAAATGTTTCAAACATTGCTTTAGCTAGTATTCGCCACCATGCTGGACTTCGTGAGGCTGCAGAAATTGCAACTGCCGCTTGGATAGATGCAGGCCTCATCAGCCGAGAGGATGTATCTTTGGTGATAGATCATAATAAAATTAGAAGAGCACAAGAAAAAATAATGAAGGAAATATCTGATCAGCATGAAAAAGATTTAAGCGAGGGAGGGCTCTCCTGTCTTTTGTTTGATGGAAGAATAGATGACACAAAAGTTTTGCTAGAAGTAGAGGGAGTGAACAGAAAGTTTCCAGGTCTCATCAAAGAAGAACACTACTCTGTCTGTTCTGAGCCTGGTGGTCGGTTTTTGTTTCACTTTGCTCCCGAAACTGAAGTAGAAGGGAAGAAACATGCAGAGGTCATTGCTGATCATATTTTATGTTGGGTTCAGGAGAGAGGACTTGGCAGTTCACTGCAGGCTGTTGGAGATTCAACTGCAGTGAACACCGGATGGCAGTGGGGTGTAATGACGCATTTAGAGAAAAAACTAGGAAGAAGACTTGTTTGGATTGTATGTGATTTACATACAGGCGAGCTACCTCTTCGTCATCTCATCCAGGAACTTGATGGTCCTACAAAGAGCAACAACAAGTGGTCAGGTCCCCTTGGCATCATGCTGGATGAAGCAACACAACTAGAAATAAATACAACCTTTCCAAAGGTCGAAGTTGGCCCTCCCCTTCCGGCGTTGTCTGAAGGAGTCATCAAAGATCTCAGCACAGATCAATCCTATGCTTATCGTATTGCCCAAGCAATAAGATCAGGAGAAGTGCCTCAGTCATTGGCTCTCTTGGAGATTGGACCTGTCAGTCACAGCCGTTGGTTAACTACAGCTCTTCGTTTCTGCAGGATTTGGATTTCCAAACACGAATTGAAGGGCAAAGTGCTGAAGAATTTGAGGTTAATTGTTGAATTTATTATTGGAGTTTATCTTCCCCAGTGGTTTAGTGTGAAACTTAATCCTATGTGGGTGGATGGGCCCAATCACCTTTTGTTTCAATTGCAGCTAGTAAGAACACAGAGGAAGGTAGTGAGGGACATCGTGTTACCTGTGGCAAGAAGGTCCGCTTGGTATGCTCGATCAGAAGCAGTTTTGCAAGCAATGCTTTGCAGTCAATGTACCAATCTCCGAACTGAGGCTGTAGAAGTCATTCTAAAGATTAGAGGAACGCTAATAGATGACGACCAGTTGGGAGACTGTTCGTTTCATTCAAGAAAAGTTCCCCCAATAAACGTCAATGCCACCAAATTGTCAGAATTGGTTGACTTGAGTTTGGAAGTCTTAGAGCCACCATTGACAACAAGTCTAACTAGCCAAGAATTGAGAAACCTTAAAGAGACTCCAATGCAGGTGCCGAAGTGGCCTTCCCACACTCAAAGTGTGGAGAGATGTGTGAAAATGGTCACAGAAGCAGCGGGCCATGTTTACAGCCACGAGAGGCGAGAAGGTTACATCAAATCACAAATAGCAAGCAGACTACTGATGACAAGAAACCAAAGCAAAGAGAGTATGAAGGCATTGGTTACTTTCAAATAGGCTACGGATAATAAAATATAATAATTTGAAACTTGAAACAGTAACATGTGTGCAAACGCTGGTTATGTTATAAATTCACAAATATGTACATTTAAAAATCCATTTGATGTAGGTAGGACTTATTATAAAAAAAAATTTATGCCAGAATATTGTTTTGCATGCTTAAAGACTACAATAAATTGCTACCAAATTACTCGATTTTCAATTTAGCCAGTTCACCCCCTAAATTGACACACCCTACTACCCAAGCCTCCACGAATAATACCCACTACCCAAGCCTCCACGAATAATACCCACGGTGTAAAACCATAACTTAAGTGTGTGTTTTCAGTGCTGTTCGATATAAAGTGTGAATAAAGTCCAGTGTATATATCAATATACTCGGGAAGAAGTTATCTGCGGTACAGTACAGAATAGAATTTCTTACAATCAAAAGATGATATGTTGGCTCACGCTGACGGCAGATGGGTTTTAAATTGTTATTTTACCTGAGCCGTCCAGTCAGTTTTCAGAAGACTGCTTTTTATGGAAATTATAAACATTGGGGCCGTTCCGAACCGTCAACACTTGTGTAAAAGTACTGACTATAACAGTTCTACTGAAGTCAGCCAACAGGACATTAATACTTAGATGCCCACACGGGAAGATAACTGTGGTTCAAGGAGGGTGAAGAAACAGAGAAAGTGAAACAGACGAGAAAGAAAAGTTATTGGGATTTTTTAACACAATTTTGGTCACCAGGTAAGAGAACTTCTCACCCAGGGCGAACTTGTTGTTAATACGGAAGGAGAGGGGGAAAAAAAAAAAACTTTACTTGGAATAAAAGTTGGAACTAACCCCCCTTTCTCAGGCGCGCACACACAAAGACCGTCCAGTATATCATTGGTGTCAAGCATGTTAATTTTTTAAATGGTATTTTAAGTTGGTAAGTTCATTCACTGGTTTTCAGTGATTCTATTATACAATGATAACAGCTTTTATAAAACGTTTTGGGGGGCTTGAATGACTAACGGTAGGGATCAGACAACAGCCACAACAACACGGGGGAGGAGTGGTGAGGAACGGCAACAACCCAAACTTTATGGAATGATAACACACACAGGAAGAGAGGATATACACTAAGGAGAGGCCGGGCGGTGAGGGAAGAAGGGTTGGATCAAGGATGATGTTATTAACGAGAGGGGAGTTAATACAGGGGAAGAAGCAACACGGTCACCAGGAGTGGGACAGGAGACTACGCAAAACATGACAACAGTTCAGAAGGAGAAGAAGACGACTACAGGTCAAATGAAGCCTTGTCGCAATAAATCCCATAGTCCTGATGTGCACCAGCTTATCGGGAATGGGAACTAATAGGACTGAGGTTCATTAGAAGTGGGATCCATTAGGATTGGGAGGGCCCAATGACTGTGGGACATGATCGTAATGGTTAAGTTAGTGTTTATTACGATTGGGACCGACTTAACCAGCCACAATAAAACAGTGGTGACTAATCCAATGAAAGAGTAAGTGAGGCGGGAACGGGGGGAAGTTATTCTAGGCGAGTGAAATCTGTGAACAGGTAAGTGGTTCGCAGTTAACCGCTGAGTGCTCGGGTGTATATATATGGTTAAGACACTGTGATAGGGGGAAGGAGGAGGGGGGTTAAATCTACTGCCGCCTGACGATTTAAGACAGAGCGAGAGCACAACCAGAATCTCTCACTTTCAAAAGAAGGTCCCAAACGATGGCGGCCAGGAAAATAGACCTGACAGGCAGTAATGTAAGAGCACCCTGTAAAAGGTTTAAGGATAAAGGAGGAGAGGAACGTAGGATAAAGGAGGTGAGGAACGTAAAGAAGAGGAGAAGAGCCAGCTGAGGGTGAAAGGTGGCATCTAGGTCAAACAAACAAGTCTATACTGTCAATCCTACTCATCATTCTTAAGACACGGTAACTAAGAAATCTATATATACACCTGTTATTTAATTACCCCCCTCCCCAAGTTTATAATTAGTCCCCCTTTTCCACTCACCTTCCTCCTCCTTCTCTCTATTTTCTACCTTGCATATATTTTACTATGCGTCATAAGTAACGAATCTATAATCAATTACGTCTGACAGAACCACAACCCTATACACCATCCTTCCTTCCTTCACGTTTTTTTAACTTCTTCCTTTCTCTTGGCATTACTACCATCCTTCCTTTCACTCTTCTCCCTTCATCTGCTCCTCTTCTATTCGTTTGTATAGTGAGATATAACAGTCACCCCCTCCCTCCCTCACCCACCCTCTTCCTTCCTTTTTCCAGCACACATTCAATCACTCCTTTAAAACAAAAATAACTTCAATAACAAAGGTTTTCTTGACTTCGTTATTTTTTTTTTACTTGCACGGGTCGGAGCCTTTTAAAAACCGAGGGTGTCTAGAAAGCAATTGATATGGTGATGAGATGCTAAGAACATGAGAGGGGGAGATGGCCGAGACGGGAGGCGGCAGCAACCACGATCCCAATTCCAGGGTAAGCGTATATAAGTGCGTTGTATACCACGGGGAAAATTCTCACTCTGGTGCACTATCAATAGTATAAAGTTGGGGCATTTTCAATTGCGATGTGTGGTAGTTAGTGGCGTTGTCAACAAATACAGAACTTACCAACAAAAGGTCAACTCTTACTTTTTATCAGACTGTGACTCTTGAGTAAACAAATTAAGACGAGGAAAAACTCTTTCTAATTAGTGATATAAAACATTTGGTCCAAGAGAGAAAAACGATCTGAAGCTAAAATACAATGTTTACACTGACAGGATGAGGTTAAGACTTAACAAAAATGTATCCTTGTCATGCTCGACACTACGATGTTGACAAAGAAGGATTTACTTTAGCTTAAGGACAACAGGTAAAACTATCATAAAAACACAGCCACATATTGCCGTCAACAACCTGCCCCCCCCCCCCCCACCTTGACTGCAGGGAAACAATACTAAATCCGAGAAGACTGACAACAAATGAAAAATTTACGGTACTTTTAACGTCAGTTGATAAAACAGCTGTACGAGGAACAAAAAAATAAGGTGAGCCGCATATTGCTGTCCACCTATTTCATATATAACAAACTACCCTAACCTAACATGACCGGCAACCCATATTTACCATGCGGAGGGCAGAGGGTGAGTGGCCGCAGGGTGGGGGGGAGGATGAAGCGAGGGTTGGCACAAAACTCTGGACACCAAATATTGACACAAAAGTCGGAATCGAGGCTTGGAGAGGAAAGTCCCCGAACAGTCACGAGGAGAAAGAAAGGTGGAGGATAGCCAGAGGATTCAAGAAATGGGCGGGGCCGAATGCTGATACAGGAACTTGACATCAGGTGAAGAAAAAGTACCATTAAAAAAAAAAAATATATATATATATACATGTGGTCAAGTACTAGGAGATGGAAGACGATGTTAATATACGGCGTTGGTACTAGACGAGGACGACGACCACGTCTTCCTTAAATGTTAAAAGGTCTTCAACCTCTCATTTCAATTCCCGCCACCACTTGTGAACTTCTGTAAACCACTTATGACGTCGTAAGCGACGTGCGCGCGTCAACACGTCTCCATTCTGCTCAAGACGTGATGAGACGTGTGAGTAAGCTGCTGCTACTCTAACTCTGTGTCATCGTCGTCAATAACATGATGACTAACAAGCCTTAACAATGGTGGTTCCAGAAGCGATAATAGCAGGCTTACTACGCTTTGTGTATGCCATTCTCGAGTGCAATCAAAGGTCAATTTTGAATCAAACTCAGAGTCGGAGGAACACAAACAAGCATCAACATGACCAACTCCACACAACAGGCAAGCAATTCTATGTTCGCCTAATCCATCCCAACAGAGTATAAGGGATGCAGAGGAAGAGTATCAACATCCTCTGGGGGGTGATAACCGAAGGCGAGGGTCGTCAGTAACCCCAGGCCAGACACGGTTTACCTCGTGGCGGCCCAATTAGCAGCGGGGAGTCATTATAATGATCTAGGCTGACGGCTGGCGTAAGCAATCTAGGGTAGGTGGGTGAGGGGCAACGTGCACGCCTGGCTACACTACTGTGACGGCTGTCCACTCCACTATCATGACTCAAGATGTGATAACGTGACAGTTTACGGCTGGTGTCATAAGCAAGCCAGATGACACCGTTCCCGAGAACCTACACCTGAAATACTACTTATTAATACCTACAACATTTAGCTTTCCAAACTAGTTCACTTGCACTATAAACTGCAACTGTCCACTTCGGCTATCACTTCAATCTTTCTGCCATCCAATAATATCCATTCAATTTAACACCAATTTCCTCAATCATCTACTACAATGTACCTTCAGCCACTGTGTATCGTTCAACAAACTACTTACAGTAGAACCTCCTAGATGGGCGGGGCGGGGCATGTGATGCATGACTATTAAGTGCACCAATCATCGGTACAAATACAATCTGCCTTGGCATCAGACACACCAATTCTACTAATTGGCACAAATTACTCGTCGTAGCAGGTGTGCGCGGCACCGCCTCGCCTGACACACACTGATGACTGACCTTTAATTAACAAGTGACTATTGCCTCGCAGAGTATGTCTCTCCACGTGAGCATTCATATACAAATGTTCCTTCCATTCACCTGAACATAAGGACCTTCCAGCCTACCCCCTCCTTTCCTTCCTATTCATGACCCCCCCTCCCACCTGCAGACTAGCTGGAGATGAATATGGAGGGTCTGTGTTCAAGCTTCACGGAAGTTTCATTTGATCAACCAAGTTATTGTTACTTGCGGCCCGAACCTGTGTATTCACTGAGCTACATTGAGCAAGTATTATGTCAAGAACCTCGTTAAATTATCTATGATAAACACTCATCTCCCGGTGGCACTTCTACGAGAGACTTGGCTCCGGATGTATACCGTAGAGCTGCCTTACACGTTCTACCACGTATCCAGCTAAACATTACCAACCTGTGCGTATTGTGTGTACAGATTCTGAGAGCAGACCTTCCTGTGTTGCCCTGTGTATATTTTAATACAACTCATGCGTCAATGAACATATCTCGAATATTCTAAGGAATACATAGTAGCAGAAATATGACAATCAATACAATCAGTAATTGTACTTTGCATATTTCACAGATCAGCAATTTCACCGGGACTGAAAGGAGATGTTTGTAGACTGTAAAATTAATATTGGGGGAATAAACCCTTTCAACATTATTTGTCCGGGATCCTGTTTTCAATGTTCCCATTATCCTTCTCACAATTTTCTTTCATGAAACAATAACTACTAGGCTGTGTTAGCTGACTCACACCACCAAGACATAATCACCTTCACAACCTATAACTTTCCTTCTGTAGGAAAGTATGACCACAGCGAATTAGTTAAATATTTCCTTCAAAACAAAATATATTCAGTTTCCCCGTTGCAGGACTTGGCTGATATCAGATTTGTAAAATATCAAGTATCAAGAACTGGTTTGGTGTCGCCGACAAAATATGGCACGAAGCCGTAAGATGTGTGTGTTGTCACTGCTGTCAAGAGATGAGGAAGATCAAGGGAGGGGGACACGGTACCCTGGAGGAGAAAACCTTTCACCCTGGAGACCCTGGATTTTGTCTGGTTCACTTATCTCTCCTCGGGATCTGCTCGTTAAGCTGAATATCTACCGTCCTCTTCACCCCCCCCCCCCCTCTCTCAAGGCTCGGGCGTGGCACCATCTCCAAGGAATACTCCCGTGAAGTACATCATCACCATTTAACCAACACCTACCGCTACTACCAAGGCAACCCACAGCACCACCTGGGGGGTCGTTACTTAGCCTCTCCTGGTGCGACCTCTGATACTTATCAACCACCACCACAACACCACCTACAGAGCCTGGGTGGTCGTAACACCTGACAACCAACCGCCACCTACAGAGACTGGGAGGGGGGGACGAAGCATCTCTTGGGACGACCTGACAATCAACCATCACCTACAGAACCTGGGGGAGGGGGGTTGTCGTACATCTCCTGGGACGACCTCTGATAACCAACCACCACCTACAGAACCTGGGGGAGGGGGGTTGTCGTACATCTCCTGGGACGACCTCTGATAACCAACCACCACCTACAGAACCTGGGGGAGGGAGGTTGTCGTACATCTCCTGGGACGACCTCTGATAACCAACCACCACCATAACACCACCTACAGAACCTGGGGGAGGGGGGGGGGTTGTCGTACATCTCCTGGGACGACCTCTGATAACCAACCACCACCATAACACCACCTACAGAACCTGGGGGAGGGGGGGGTTGTCGTACATCTCCTGGGACGACCTCTGATAACCAACCACCACCATAACACCACCTACAGAACCTGGGGGAGGGGGGTTGTCGTACATCTCCTGGGACGACCTCTGATAACCAACCACCACCTACAGAACCTGGGGGAGGGGGGTTGTCGTACATCTCCTGGGACGACCTCTGATAACCAACCACCACCATAACACCACCTACAGAACCTGGGGGAGGGGGGTTGTCGTACATCTCCTGGGACGACCTCTGATAACCAACCACCACCATAACACCACCTACAGAACCTGGGGGAAGGGGGGGGGGGTTGTCGTACATCTCCTGGGACGACCTCTGATAACCAACCACCACCATAACACCACCTACAGAGCCTGGGGGAGGGGGGTTGTCGTACATCTCCTGGGACGACCTCTGATAACCAACCACCACCTACAGAACCTGGGGGAGGGGGGTTGTCGTACATCTCCTGGGACGACCTCTGATAACCAACCACCACCATAACACCACCTACAGAACCTGGGGGAGGGGGGTTGTCGTACATCTCCTGGGACGACCTCTGATAACCAACCACCACCATAACACCACCTACAGAACCTGGGGGAGGGGGGTTGTCGTACATCTCCTGGGACGACCTCTGATAACCAACCACCACCTACAGAACCCAGGGCGTAGTAGCAGCTTCTCCCCCGTTCAGACAACTCCTTAACCCTCTCTAATGAAGTTAATACCCTGAGCTTCTCGGCCCAATTTGTGGCCTCACCGCTGCTCATAATGGTGGCGCTTCCACACACTCCCAAAATACCTTCTCCCCCCTCTACCCCTTCCTTCAACTAAACCTACCACAAATAAAAGCTCCTCCCCTTAACCCCTTTATTTACCTCCAGCCATCCTCAACCCCCCCCCCCCCTTCTTCCTGCACTTACCCTCCCTCCATTCCTAAATCTACCTACCTACTTACCCTTACCCCCCCCCCTCCTTGGTAATACCTCTCCCTCCAAGACTTTCCTCTTTTAGAATTTCAACATCGTGTTCTACACATTTTGTAGTGGCACAAGGGACAATAAGATTGCCATAGTTTAATTTTCCTTCAATAAAGAATGTGCACACAGACTCGAACCCACATTCTCCAGGTAATCATTTTACAAGATGGGGGGAAAATGTCGACGGCATCCAATTTTCCCACGACAGAATTATTCTCTCACTATTGATTTAGGAGTTTACAGTACGGAGGGGAGGGAGAAGCGGGGGGGGGGGGAGGAGTAAGGGGAGGGGGAAGAGGGGGGAGGAAAACAGCGTATGGTTCAACGCCTCTTCAAAAGTACTCAGTATAGGAGATGTAAACAGGGAAACCAGATACCAGATGAACAACGATGCCATAGAGAAATTCGACTGCGAGAGAGATTTAGGAGTAATGATAAGTAGGAACCTTAAGCCAAGTAAACAATGTGTTTTTGCTCGTAACAAGGCTAATAAAGTACTTGGGTTCATACAAAGGAGTGTTAGTTACAAGACTAGCGAGGTCATCCTAAAACTGTATCTTGCGCTTGTGAGACCTCACCTGGATTACGCAGTGATGTTCTGGTCACCGTATTACAGAATGGATATAGAATCCTTGGAAAGAATTCAGAGGAGAATGACAAGGCTAATCCCGGGCATTAGGAACCTTGAGTATAGAGACAGGTTAAAGCATCTTAATTTGCACTCCCTCGAGAGACGTAGAGCGAGGGGCGACCTGATAGAGGTGTATAAGTGGAAAACAGGGCTAAACAAAGGGGACATTACAAAGGTACTCAAACTATCCAACCAGGAGCGAACTCGTAACAATGGTTTTAAATTAGACAAATTTAGATTTAGGCGTGAAATAGGTAAACACTGGTTTGGAAACAGAGTAGTGGATGAATGGAACAAGTTACCAAATATCATCATTTACTCGAATACGCTGAATAGCTTCAAACATAGGTTGGATGCTTATATGAGCAATAGGGGTTGGGTGTAAACGGGACTGCCCAGTATGGGCCAATAGGCCCGCTGCAGTTTCCTCCATTCTTATGTTCGTATGACTAAGTCTACCTAGTAAACCAACGAGTGCTGTCAGGTGATGGTGTAACTCTTGTCTACCCCCCCCCCCCCCACACACACACACACCTGAGCGTCCAGATTAATTCGACACCAAAAAGACTCATTCTAATGCAACACAGTACCTCCACACCTTAGACAAGTTTCAACTTTTTTAATATAGACATGTACTGTAAAGTGGGCAGAAAACTAGGGCAGGGGAGGGGGACTAGGTACGAGGAGGGGGGGGGGGGGTGACAGAGGAGGAACATGAACAAGGCTGGAGGATGTTAGATGGAAGGGGGGGCAAGGAAAAGGAGAAGTGAGGCTATAAGAGGCGAGATGAAAAGATGTGAAGGGAGAGAAGAGATGAGGGGTGGATTGGGAAGTGAAAGAAAGAAGATGAACTAAGGGGACAGAAGAAGTCACGGGGAGTAAGAGAGCTGTGTGTGTGTTTGAAGGAACGTACACAGTAGAGCAATTTCGTTCGGTCAGGAGGGGGTGGGATGACAGCACAAGGTCGGCTACGTCACTATGGCAGATGTCTCATACCCCCCCCCCCCCCCCTCCCTTCAAGCTTCTGCCTCGCCCTTGATCCAACCACACACACACACATTAATTCAGCCAGAAGACCACGGAGTACAATGGTAACACACGGTTTAGCCTTCAGAGTGATGCACCAGTTTTGAGATGAAAATGATGAAATATTTTACGATCATAAGAGACGTAGGAGGACTTGAAAACGGAAAATAAACAAAAGAAAAACGGGAATTTATAACAGAAAGTAAACAAAAAGAGAGACAGGATTTGATTACGGACAGTAAACAAAAGACAAACAGGACTTGATAATGGAAAATAATCAAAAGACTGACAGACAAGACTTAATAACGTAAAGTAAACAAGACACAAAGGACATAATAACGGAAGGTAAACAAAAGACACAGACAGGAGGACCTGGCAAAGAAAAGGAACAAAATAGACGCAGAACTTGATAGCAAAGTGTGGTAGTTAGTGACTATACAGTAACTTGTTGACCTGAGAGGTATTGACTGACGGAGGTGGCAAACTTCTAATTGGTTTCAGCTGCAGCAAAGTGCAACAGATTTCCATTATTGGCACTGACAAGACCTTGGAGCGAGTCTGGTCCGAGTGGCCCAGGGGCTATGGCGAGCCAAGCCGCTGGTGACTGTTAGTATTAAGTCAGCAAAACTTCCAGGGGGAGCAGTGCCTTCAGATAGGTCACCATATGTTTAGCAGGAGTGTGAAAAGACTTCATAGAGAGGCCGTGCCACACTCACCCTGAGCCCCCCAACCTTAGTTGTGAGACTTATGGACGAAGTTTTTAAGTGAATTGACCAAGGAGGTGAGCTTAAGTGTTTTGTAATAGTGAGACCTTTCACGATAACTAGTCATCTCCTTTGATATAAACGCTAGTTTAATTTGTTAATTTATGTAAATAGTTTAATTACATATTTACATAACCCTACAATACGTTCTGAATTACACCACTTGTGAGAAACAATGCAAAGTGACTAATAGCACAATTGAATTATTTCCCCATACTAACTTAATTGGAGAGTAAGGGGTGGTGGCAGCAATATACTAATGATTGATAATTAAGAGGATATAACCTCCCGAGCAGGTTTTGTGAGATAACTAAATATAAACCAATAATAAAACCCAACAAAAGTAAAAGGAAACAGAACTTGGTAACAGAAAGTAAACAAAAGGCTAAGAGACACGACTTGATAAAGAAAACAAAAGGCATAGACAGACACAGTAAAGTCGAGTCAACAGTAAAGCGAGGGAGAGGGGCGCCGCCATCACATTGTATTACAAAAGAGAACCAGCTTCATCACAAGTGCAATAACCCAGAGACTCTTGTATCGTAAAGCCCAATAAGCCCAGTCTGGTGTATCATAAGATCCAATTATATACTTACGACCCCCGCCTCCGTTGACAACTGACTGCCTGCCTGCCTCACAGCCACACTCACCTGGGGAGAAAAAACTCAGATTAAGCATCACAAGATATGGCTTACATCACAAAAGCGCTCGAGGAAAGGGAGGCGAAGGCGATAGAAAATGCATTTTTAGTGTGGAAACGGGACGGGGATGGAACAACAAAGTGTATAAGTGGCGACAGGAAACGGCGGTAAGACAACGGGGAACGTCAAGTGTGGAGAAACGCAACAAAGAAACGCGTTATAGGTGAGTAGAAAACTTGTTATTTCATGACCCTTAACCTAAAGGTAACATGCATATACAGTCAACCTACAGCTGAGGAGGGGGAAGTACTGTATACAACAATTTGTCCACTAGTGTCACACAAGGCAACACCGCCAGCCCCCCCCCCCCCCAAACCTGCGCAATGTTGCTGAAAAAAATCTTCAGTGGAGTCAAGTGTATAACGTGGTACTGCAGAACTGAGGAATAAAACAAACCGAAGAGACTATTGAAAGCTACAGGTAAGGGACTAAAAATAGCACATCACTAACAGGTGTTCAAAATTACCTGAGTAACAACTCATGACAGAGTCAACGTGTGAAACATTAAAAATTATTCCCACTTTGTGATTCCTCATTTATCTAAACGCCTGTCACTGGACAGAAAAGAAAGCAAACACGACTGGATACACTGATGTCCTTGGGCAGGTGGGACAAACATACAATCAGTGGCCAATAAAAAAAAAATAGCTGTGGTTCCGATTAACAGACCCACGGTTTTTCCCCCTTTAATTGGAACAAGGTAATTTTTTGTTTGTCTTGCCACCACGCACTGTCAAACCTCCACACCGCACAGGGAGCTTTTTCTTATCAGTAAACCCACCTGCAGGGATCAGGGCGAAGGCCACGTTCATCACCCACAAACATCCCCCCTTGTAATGTCCATATGACCCGTGTACCAAGTAACACATCAACCAAATGATCACCTTTATACAACGTACAAGAATTTGAGGGTTCGACTAACAAAAATGTCATTATATTCAGCATTACTCCTAGGTAATAAAAATATATTACTCCTGTACGATCATTATTATTTTCAAAAAATTTAAATATAACAAAAATCAACATACAACTACCAGTTTAATGCAGTGTTCGGTCGGTCGGAGCTGCAGACAACGAGCAGGCCAAGATAAATAAAATAGTCAAGGGAGTGCAAGGGAATACTTGCTTCTCGCCATCAGCTCCGTCGCCATTAAAGACACATCCTGGCACCCACAAAACATCACCAGGGAAACTTAAGAACGTAACAGGAAATTAGCGGGCATTCGTCTGTGTGGCTTACTGAAGGTGGGGGGGGGGGGGGGGGAGCGACACGAGGCAGGGAGCTCATTAACAGATAACAACCAGAGTAATTGCAGACGTAGACGGTGTTGTATGACAATTACTCCCCGACTCAACCGAAACCTGCACATAGCCCTAACATCAAACTAATGTTATGACAGAAAATTGACAGGTAAAAGGAGACGAGTGTGTAACAGCAGCCACTGGAAGAGAATGGGGAGAAGGAAAATGGAGGGAAGGAAGGAAGGAGACAATAGCTGTGAGATCACTGCAACGGCTCGGTTATTTATTCAGAACGTGAAACATTCGTCACACACCGAGACGGACACAGGTAAGTCACTTGTAATTATAAACACCTGTGATTCATGAGTGCGGTACCTTATAATTAAGTCGACAATATTACTGTAAAATCACTTGGCATCATTGTGAGTACTACCACCGCTGCCTCTACCCACAAATTAAATATAAAATGTTATAACCTGACACCTTACGAGTCCAGTTTTCCACACAAGACGAGAAAACATAACTCTTCCAACCTCCCTCACTCCAGTACCCGGGGCCCCACATAAAACACCCCTTCATAGCCATACGAACAAACACCTATCCAGTACTGATATAACAACGATCTAATATCTCTCCCTCCGCCCTCCCCCAAAAATGCGATATCGTATTTTTGGGAAGACACCGGAGCGACCTACCCACCCACCCGGCCGCCGTCGTCCTTCCTGGGATCCCTAAGTTAACATTGAGCACTCTGGAGAAGTCAGCCGGGGGCCGTGTCAACAATATGTAAATTGTTGCGGAAGCCAATCATCTCCCTAAGATCAGTGACGTGGACACCAGGCGCAACACGTCTCTCTCTAACACAACACCTGCTCACCACACTACCCAACACCTGCTCACCACACCCTGGCCAACACCTGCTCACCACACTACCCAACACAACACCTGCTCACCACACTACCCAACACAACACCTGCTCACCACACCCTGGCCAACACCTGCTCACCACACCCTGGCCAACACCTGCTCACCACACCCTGGCCAACACCTGCTCACCACACTACCCAACACAACACCTGCTCACCACACTACCCAACACAACACCTGCTCACCACACTACCCAACACCTGCTCACCACACCCTGGCCAACACCCCATCTAAACCACAATCACAGAAACTAATGCTCCTCTTATATCACCTAATCCGTCCCTACCTCCTATGTAAGCCAAACACAACCACCCTATCAACCAAGAACTGTTCCGCCACCACAACCAAGACCTGTTCCACCACCACAACCAAGACCTGTTCCACCACCACAACCAAGACCTGTTCCACCACCACATCCAAGACCTGTTCCACCACCACATCCAAGAACTGTTCCGCCACCACATCCAAGAACTGTTCCACCACCACAACCAAGAACTGTTCCACCACCACAACCAAGAACTGTTCCACCACCACAACCAAAAACTGTTCCACCACCACATCCAAGACCTGTTCCACCACCACATCCAAGAACTGTTCCACCACCACATCCAAGAACTGTTCCAACACCACAACCAAGACCTGTTCCACCACCACAATCACCCTATCCATCACATAATAGTTATCACCCACACCCCCCCCCCTCTCTCTCACAGTGATGACCCCTACAGCCCTCAACTTGATTAAACCTCTTACGCAATACTAACTTTCCAATTCTGCCCTATCCTGATGACACCATAAAATAACACCCCTCTTTCCGCCGCTCCCCTGGCCGTTGCATTTCCACCTATCGCACTGCTCTCTCTCTTTCTCTCAATTATTCATCGTGTCCTATTTACATCAGGGTCCGGTAAAAAAAAAAAAATCTGAACTCTCGAACAAGTCTCCACCCCCTCCCCCCCCCCCTAGCCTTCTTTATCCAGTTCTCTCAGTTACACATTCGTTTTCGTTATGTGATTTATCTCTTTATTTGCCCCTCCCCCCCCCCCCCACCCCGAGATAAGATATTTTTTGTTTACTCTTGATCCTTCATTCTCTAATACCCAAAGTCTAATGGATGAAGGTAATTCCACTGTTAACTCGTCACCGTGTTTGTTCCCCTACCGTCGAGTTTTATTTAACCATTAATCTCCACACCTCACATGTCCAGAATATCTAGTTTAATTGTATCATCTGTTCTTTATCCACGTTCGGAGCTCACAAGTAATTTAACGATTGGCCCTTCCCGTTCCCTGAATTATACCCAAGTTCTACCATTCACCTGTGTGTGTGTGTTTTCCCAGTGTGTAAAATTAGGTTCCAATCACGTCGAATCCAACACATACCAAATCCACGTTTAACAGACAGTAAATCACCCGCATCCCGGCATCACATTCAACTACACTATCTTATTTGTATTATTACATTAATGATAAAAATACATATATATATCACCTCTTATGAAGACAACACACACAAGTATCATTAAGGAGCACATGATACTTTCCACGGCCCTCCAGACTGCGATGCTCTACAGACAGTATACACAGCCCATGTGGGGGAGGGGGAGAATTAGCAGCCACAGGAATTACAATACATGTAAAGTTAAATTATTCTGAAACATGGTTATAGAAGTGCTGCTCTGTACACCTGGATTGAGAGGGAATAAATGCATATTGATTGATCTCACTTTTTATCACACACTTCCCTCGGCTTAATATGTAGCTATATTTTTCCTCCTCTTCACAAGGGAGTTCACGAGGGCCAGCTTGAGTGACGCGGTATGTCGCCTCATAGCCCTCCCCTTCACGGCACACCAGAATTTGTTGATTACACTTCAATCTCAATGGCCCGTCGGACAAACCCTTCTGATGAGACAATAAATATGTGTCACGTCTTGCCCACTTCCTCCCTCCTTGACTCCACCACTACTACCTACATCTCCCTATTCATACCTCACCCTCCCCCTCCCTGCCTCACTCACCACTAACATCTTTACCTCGCCCATCTCCTCCATTACTACCTCCACCATCGCCGTCATTGCATACACTGTGCCACACTGCTCCCTTCCTCCACCAACACCATCTATCTCCCCATTGCTCAACGCTGCCTCGCCACAACACCACAACCATCTCTCACTTCATCACGGTTCCACTCTCCAACACCACCCTTCACCTCTACTCCCCCAACACCACCACACACCTCTACTCCCCACCACCCCTCACCTCTACTCACCAACACCACCCTTCACCTCTACTCCCCCAACACCACCCCTCACCTCTACTCCCCCAACACCACCCCTCAACCTCTACTCCCCCAACACCACCCCTCACCTCTGCTCACCAACACCACCCCTCACCTCTGCTCCCCAAACACCACCCCTCACCTCTGCTCACCAACACCACCCCTCACCTCTGCTCCCCCACCACCACCCCTCACCTCTACTCCCCCAACACCACCCCTCACCTCTACTCCCCCACCACCACCCCTCACCTGTACTCCACCCACCACCACCCCTCACCTCTACTCCCCCAACACCACCCCTCACCTCTACTCCCCCAACACCACCCTTCACCTCTGCTCACCAACACCATCTTACCCTGCTTCCATTCCCTGAAGGTGAACAAAGGGTTGTATTCTGCCACCCTGTCCAAACACACCTCAATACACTCAACCAGGAGCACAACTTCACGCGTCCGAGTATATGCACAAGCAAGCGGACGGGTTTGGAATACACTCGAACAGGAGGAGGCGCACGTATACAAAAAGTCACGGTGTAGTGTAAGGAAGTTGTAAAGTGTACCGCGGTGGAGGTACAACATCAGTGATGTTGTGGCTAAGAGCAGCGCCCCCACCCCCTCCCCAACCCTCCTCACCTGGCACCTTTACAAACTTGATTAAACCTCAGCAGCCATAAATCCTCAGTAACCCAGCCAGAATACAACGATAAAACCAACACCACATTACCTCTTGTTTTCTCCCCCTTTCCTGAAGACTTTCGTGGTTAATATTATTTGTTTTGTAAGCAATTGTACAGATGCGCGTCTACACACAGTGTGCACTCGCCTGACTCTTACTAAATACATCCAACCAGAACAAAACAATGCAACCAACATGACACCACCTCGTGTGTTCGGTTCCTTTGCATAACACGTTTGGTGTTGTAATACAACCTGTCTGCTCGCCCACACACACGAAAGTGTATACTGCTTACAATTTACAGCAAATACAATACCTTTTTTTTTTTTTTTTTACATGTTTATGGATGTTTAATAACCATTTTTGTCGAGCGCGCGCGCACACACCTCCTGCCTATCTTCATAAAGGCACATACTTGTTGATCACACCACAGCAGCAGACGTCAACCATTAATAGGCGCCGCCTCGCCTCTCCCCTCACCCAGCAGGCCCCTATCATCCCCTCAACCCAGCGGGCCCCTATCATCCCCTCACCCAGCGGGCCCCTATCATCCCCTCACCCAGCGGGCCCCTATCATCCCCTCACCCAGCGGGTCCCTACCATCCCCTCAACCCAGCGGGCCCCTATCATCCCCTCACCCAGCGGGCCCCTATCATCCCCTCACCCAGCGGGCCCCTATCATCCCCTCACCCAGCGGGCCCCTATCATCCCCTCACCCAGCGGGCCCCCGTCATCCCCTCACCCAGCGGGCCCCCGTCATCCCCTCACCCAGCGGGCCCCTGTCATCCCCTCACCCAGCGGGCCCCTGTCATCCCCTCACCCAGCGGGCCCCTGTCATCCCCTCACCCAGCGGGCCCCTGTCATCCCCTCACCCAGCGGGCCCGTCATCCCCTCACCCAGCGGGCCCCTGTCATCCCCTCACCCAGCGGGCCCCTATCATCCCCTCACCCAGCGGGCCCCTATCATCCCCTCACCCAGCGGGCCCCTATCATCCCCTCACCCAGCGGGCCCCTATCATCCCCTCACCCAGCGGGCCCCTATCATCCCCTCACCCAGCGGGCCCCTATCATCCACTCACCCAGCGGGCCCCTATCATCCCCTCACCCATCAGGCCCCTATCATCCCCTCACCCAGAGGGTCCCTATCATCCCCTCACCCAGCGGGCCCCTATCATCCCCTCACCCAGCGGGCCCCTATCATCCCCTCACCCATCAGGCCCCTATCATCCCCTCACCCAGCGGGTCCCTATCATCCCCTCACCCAGCGGGTCCCTACCATCCCCTCACCCAGCGGGCCCCTATCATCCCCTCACCCAGCGGGCCCCTATCATCCCCTCACCCAGCGGGCCCCTATCATCCCCTCACCCAGCGGGCCCCTATCATCCCCTCACCCAGCGGGCCCCTATCATCCCCTCACCCAGCGGGCCCCTATCATCCCCTCACCCAGCGGGCCCCTATCATCCCCTCACCCAGCGGGCCCCTATCATCCCCTCACCCAGCAGGCCCCTATCATCCCCTCACCCAGCGGGCCCCTATCATCCCCTCACCCAGCGGGCCCCTATCATCTCCTCACCCAGCGGGCCCCATCAACCCCTCACCCAGCGGGCCCCTATCATCCCCTCACCCAGCGGGCCCCTATCATCCCCTCACCCAGCAGGCCCCTATCATCCCCTCACCCAGCAGGCCCCTATCATCCCCTCACCCAGCGGGCCCCTATCATCCCCTCACCCAGCGGGCCCCTATCATCCCCTCACCCAGCGGGCCCCTATCATCCCCTCACCCAGCGGGCCCTATCATCCCCTCACCCAGCAGGCCCCTATCATCCCCTCACCCAGCAGGCCCCATCAACCCCTCCTCGCCTCTCCCCCGTTAATAGAAACAATAAAGTACAGCGCTGCCACACTCCCTCCATCTCTCTTTCCTTCCCTCCTTTTATCTCTCTTACTTCTCACTCTTCCTCCCTTCCTTTGCCCCCCCCCCCCTGTCTCTCTTTCTCTTTCCTATTCCTTGTTTTCTATACCGTACAACTTAGGTGGTTTTGGTAATCAAGCGAGAAACACGATAATAGAACCGATCTAACGTTTGTTATGCTCTTACTCAACTGATCTAGATACAATTTGTGCATCAAGCTGGCGATACACTCAACCACAGGCACCACAGTAATATTGCCGGGGAGAATAACCTGCACATTAATCAATGTTCTCACTTCAACAGTTGATAGACCTGTGCCCTCCACCATACACGTATGAGCACATGTACTCGCACACATGCAAGCACACACGACCTCGCCTTTCAATAATTCATACAATATCAAAAACCAATTCCTTTGTAAGAACCATGCACGGTAAAACACAACACGTATATATACAGTACCACCTTTTCAATAAGACACCACCTGTGCACATAACGAATATGGCTGAATCTACCCACACCTTCCCCCGGGGCCAAAACAACGCTATACTATACCTATATGAAAAATGTAAATCTGATGCAATGGTTCCAGTGTACAGTAAAAGAAAGTTTGGTAAGTAAACCTTTGTTAACATTATGTTATGTGTCTAGTGAGTTATACACTATTGTGTACACACCAAATAAGACTCGCTACCTTCAACCCCCCCCCCCCCACACACACACACACACACACACGCGCGCGCGAAGAGCATCCATCGCTGTACAGTATATGGACCGGGCAACAACATCGAGATGAAATTAAATTTTTTCAGGCTTTTCGGTAGCATTAATTACAAATGCAAAATGGGTCCCGACGGTCGTCAACCTGTCTATAGGCGTTAAGTGTGTAGTAAATCCATAAACAGCTCTTGGCAGCCAATGACAGCAGGCATGGTACTGTACAAGGCATGTGAGAGTTTGTGAGAAACTCGTTTTAAGAACCCAGCGTCCTCATCACGGTGATTCAGTGAATGTTAAGTTAAAAACGGCAGAAAATTATTCTTGCCAGAATATGACACATGCAAATACCAAGTTTTTCCTAATGTTCATTAATTATAGACGACTTAAACACCCGGAGGTGGTGCAACAAGCTGAACCTTCCAACCGTGGACGTGATAAATGGTTCTAATATCAGGCATGGGAATAGTTCACACATCATATTCAGACTCACCGGGAGCAACCCACACCACTTAAGGGCCACTTGTCGACAAGCGTCGAATACCTTGTTGTCAGCGATTAAAACTACCTCAAGCACTGGGAGTGAGGGGATGTTTTGTATAACAATCACGACTGTTTTTAGAAAACAAATTAAGCGAAATAGTAGTGACTAGTAGCGATGTTAGTAAGCAAATAGACAAACTAAAGCCTAATAAGTCACCTGGTCCCGATGAGATATTTGCCAGAGTATTAAAGGAATGTAAGGAAGAGCTTAGTATGCCCTTAGCAAAGTTGTTTAACATGTCCTTAAATACAGGTGTAGTACCAGCGAATGTAATACCGATTTTCAAGAAGGGGGATAGATCACTATCCTCTAACTACCGCCCAATCAGCCTAACATCAATAGTAGGCAAATTACTTGATCATTTCAAACTCTATTCGAAACCACCTGGAGAAGCACAGGTTGATCAAGATTCCCAACATGGCTTCACAAGTGGGCGTTCGTGTATAACTAATCTATTAACATTCTTTTCATCAGTTTTCGAATCGGTGGACGAAGGGCACAATTATAATGTGGTATATCTCGACTTTAGCAAAGCCTTCGACAGAGTCATAAGAACATAAGAACATAAGAATGGAGGAAACTGCAGCGGGCCTATTGGCCCATACTGGGCAGTCCCGTTTACACCCAACCCCTATTGCTCATATGAGCATCCAACCTATGTTTGAAGCAATTCAGCGTATTCGAGTTAATGATGATATTTGGTAACTTGTTCCATTCATCCACTACTCTGTTTCCAAACCAGTGTTTACCTATTTCACGCCTAAATCTAAATTTGTCCAATTTAAAACCATTGTTACGAGTTCGCTCCTGGTTGGATAATTTGAGTACCTTTGTAATGTCCCCTTTGTTTAGCCCTGCCTTCCATTTATACACCTCTATCAGGTCGCCCCTCGCTCTACGTCTCTCAAGGGAGTGCAAATTAAGATGCTTTAACCTGTCTCTATACTCAAGGTTCCTGATACCCGGGATTAGTCTTGTCATTCTCCTCTGGATTCTTTCCAAGGATTCTATATCCATTCTGTAATACGGTGACCAGAACTGGACTGCGTAATCCAGGTGTGGTCTCACAAGAGCAAGATACAGTTTTAGGATGACCTCGCTAGTCTTGTAACTAACACTCCTTTGTATGAACCCAAGTACTTTATTAGCCTTGTTACGAGCAAAAACACATTGTTTACTTGGCTTAAGGTTCCTACTTATCATTACTCCTAAATCTCTCTCGCAGTCGGATTTCTCTATGGCATCGTTGTTCATCTGGTATCTGGTTTCCCTGTTTACATTCCCTATACTGAGTACTTTACATTTGTCAATGTTGAATTTCATCTGCCATTTTTCAGACCATTCGAAAAATTTGTTTAGATCCTCCTGTAGTTTTGCCGAGTCCTCGTCAGATTTGATAACACGTCCTATTTTAGTATCATCAGCAAATTTACTTATGTTGCTGTCTATGCCGATATCTATGTCGTTTATGTATATAATAAACAATAATGGTCCAAGTACTGAGCCTTGGGGAACTCCACTTGTGACGTTGCTCCAATGGGACTTAGTGCCGTTAATGCTCACTCGCTGCTTCCTGTCCTGTAACCACGCCCTAATCCATTTAAGGATGTCACCTTTGATGCCATGAGCTTCTACCTTTCTAATTAGTCTTTCGTGGGGTACTCTGTCGAAGGCTTTGCTAAAGTCGAGATATACCACATCATAATTGTGCCCCTCGTCCACTGATTCGAAAACTGATGAAAAGAATGTTAATAGATTAGTTAGGCAAGAACGTCCGCTTGTGAAGCCATGCTGGGAATCATTGATCAATCTGTGCTTCTCCAGGTGATTTCGAATAGAGTTTGAAATGATTGCTTCCAGTAATTTGCCTACTATTGATGTTAGACTGATTGGGCGGTAGTTAGAGGATAGTGATCTATCCCCCTTCTTGAAGATCGGTATTACATTCGCTATCCTCCAGGATTCTGGTACTACACCTGTTTTTAAGGACATGTTAAACAACTTTGCTAAGGGCATACTAAGCTCTTCCTTACATTCCTTTAATACTCTGGCAAATATCTCATGGCATCAAAGGTAATATCCTTAAATGGATTAGGGCGTGGTTACAGGACAAGAAACAGCGAGTGAGCATTAACGGCACTAAGTCCCATTGGAGCAACGTCACAAGTGGAGTTCTGCAAGGCTCAGTACTTGGACCATTATTATTTATTATATACATAAACGACATAGATATCGGCATAGACAGCAACATAAGTAAATTTGCTGATGACACTAAAATAGGACGTGTTATTAAATCTGACGAAGACTCCGCAAAACTACAGGAAGATCTAAACAAATTTTTCGAATGGTCTGAAAAATGGCAGATGAAATTCAACGTGGACAAATGTAAAGTACTTAGTATAGGAGATGTAAACAGGGAAACCAGATACCAGATGAACAACGATGCCATAGAGAAATCCGACTGCGAGAGAGATTTAGGAGTAATGATAAGTAGGAACCTTAAGCCAAGTAAACAATGTGTTTTTGCTCGTAACAAGGCTAATAAAGTACTTGGGTTCATACAAAGGAGTGTTAGTTACAAGACTAGCGAGGTCATCCTAAAACTGTATATTGCGCTTGTGAGACCACACCTGGATTACGCAGTGCAGTTCTGGTCACCGTATTACAGAATGGATATAGAATCCTTGGAAAGAATTCAGAGGAGAATGACAAGACTAATCCCGGGCATTAGGAACCTTGAGTATAGAGACAGGTTAAAGCATCTTAATTTGCACTCCCTCGAGAGACGTAAAGCGAGGGGCGACCTGATAGAGGTGTATAAATGGAAGTCAGGGCTAAATAAAGGGGACATTACAAAGGTACTCAAACTATCCAACCAGGAGCGAACTCGTAACAATGGTTTTAAATTAGACAAATTTAGATTTAGGCGCGAAATAGGTAAACACTGGTTTGGAAACAGAGTAGTGGATGAATGGATTAAGTAACCAAATATCATCATTAACTCGAATACGCTGAATAGCTTCAAACATAGGATGGATGCTTATATGAGCAATAGGGGTTGGGTGTAAACGGGACTGCCCAGTATGGGCCAATAGGCCCCTGCAGTTTCCTCCATTCTTACGTTCTTATGTGCTTATGATTCCGAAAGTTTATTCTACACTATCAAGCTTTCTGGATGACAATACAAGCAATATGCCGTGATGACAGTAGTAGGTCACCACAGCCTGACAGTCACCTGCTCGACAGGTAATTGTATACATTTACTGTTCGTGCCAAGGAGGTTTAATATTAAACCTCCTTGGTTCCCGCTCACATACCTAAGTCTAACTTCTTAGTAATACTTTCAGTTTTTCTTAATGAGCTTTATTTTTAGCCTTTAACCGAACAGTCCAAGACCCATGTTGAGAGAAAAGACTGGAGCGTAGTGTTTGGGTGCCCCTCCCGGCCTCCTCGTAAACCTTTCCCCCAATATCCCCACCACACATCATCCCCACCCCCAAACACACCAACCCCAATGCTGGTGTTGGAGGGGCGGAGCAAGGGAAAGAAACTTAAGACGGGTGTAAAAATAGAGTTCGGTGCGGAAAAGTGGGAGGTTGCTCGGCGTGCGAGAGGTTGATGGGCGTGCGAGGGGTTGTTGGGTGTGCGAGGGGTTGCTGGGCGTGCGAGGGGTTGCTGGGCGTGCGAGGGGTTGCTGGGCGTGCGAGGGGTTGCTGGGCGTGCGAGGGGTTGCTGGGCGTGCGAGGGGTTGTTGGGCGTGCGAGGGGTTGTTGGGCGTGCGAGGGGTTGTTGGGCGTGCGAGGGGTTGTTGGGCGTGCGAGGGGTTGTTGGGCGTGCGAGGGGTTGTTGGGTGTGCGAGGGGTTGATGGGCGTGCGAGGGGTTGATGGGCGTGCGAGGGGTTGTTGGCGAGCGAGGGAAGTGCATTGAGCATGTGAGTGGGTAATGCACCTTGCAGTTGAAGGAGTGTGGGTTGTCAAATGGGTGAGAATGAGGGGAGTGGCCAGCGAGGGAGGGATGGAGGGGGTAGGTGGCGGCACCTTCTCCCCACTGTACAGTAAGACTGAAGGCAAACAGAGGGAGGGGGGAGGGAAGGGAGGGAGGGTAGGGGCCCACAATCGCTGGCGCCGCGAGCCAGGCACGTCCGGCCAGGGTCGACACAACGTAAACAGTCCCCTGTAATCTCAGGCCAATTAACTGGCAGTCGAAGACAAATGCCATATGATAGCTCGCCTTCACTCACCACACACCTCAACCATTAAATGAAAACAACTGCGCAGAAAATTAAAAGAAAAAATGACAAAATGCAACACTAAATACAATAGAAATAAAATCAATAGAATAATAAATAATAATAGTTATAATCATAATTGTAATAATAAAGGACCAACTGAAACCTTCAGGAGGACGTTGCATAACTTGACAATTACTGCCATTATGATGAAAATGAAGGTATTATACCGCTCCATGTGCACTGGTCACTAAATCACGGAGCCTACAATACACAAAGACGGGAAACTTCCACTTGTACTCAAACTGACGTCACTCTAACACCGCTTAAGGATTTGTTGTTCAGCTGTCCAAGAGCATGTTCAGTAATACGAATATTTAACACCAAACAATCGTTAACAATAGTGGGTGTCAAGGGATGTGGCGGCAGTAGATACAACACTCGTCTCTTGTCCTCAAGGTCATTCATTTGCGCCTGGAGTACCCACTGTTCCCCTGTCTGTTAATGGGAACCCAAATATTGAGTTTGGTCAGTGAAGGCGGTCGAGTGTACTGTACTGTCAGCCACACTGCCTCCTGTATCGAAGGCTCAGTATTTAGTAACCCTTCTAAACACTGGTTCGTATAAAACACCAAACATTCAACAATGTCACTTTTTGGAGCATTATTCGGTTCAGAAAAGGTTCCAGTATTAAGAGTGGATTAACCTTTATGCCCTCGTTAACTATTAGTTCTTATGCTTCAACTTCTTGACGTACTTGGGGGGAAAAAAATCACAATTAGGAAGACACGGAATGGGCAAGTTAAGGAAAACATTCACGGGGTCACCTGAACGAGAGAGAGAGAGAGAGAGAGAGAGAGAGAGAGAGAGAGAGAGAGAGAGAGAGAGAGAGAGAGAGAGAGAGAGAGAGAGAGAGAGAGAGAGGCTTGATGACCGACCTTGTAGAGCGTGTGCGGCATCAATCATAATTATTCTCGCCCACACCAATAAAACCTCAACTCCAGCATCCATCTCCCACACTGATCACCTCGCTGCTCCCAACCTCCCCACTACCACCCAACCTAACCTGATCCATACAGGACTTCACCACGGGTGTATATATTAAAAAAAAAGTTACCACAAATCTTCCAATGTGAATATATTGAGCCATGTTAACGTACTGTACATAAAACTCTTCACTCCGTATAGTATCCAGCTAAGATATATACTGTATATATAAAAACTAGTCTGGGTTTAAATGCATTTAGCACTCCTTTCCACATAATATTTAGCTAAGGTGTAAATACATTTAACCACTCTTACTAAACAAAGCTATACAGTAATCATTGACTATAACAATTCCCCCAGTCTTAATAACTAACTATAGTACCCTCCACCTCCCCCCCCCCCCAAAAAAAAAAACATTCACGTTATTTAAGTCTTTTTAACAATAAACTTACAAAACTATTCCATCATATATATTTTAATAACTCTACATAAGCATTAGCAACGCACAGTGACTTATCCAGTGTCCGGTTTTAAGTATGAAAATAGCTTCGTTGTGAATGATGCACAGAATATGCCCGCCCACCCCACCCTGTATTTACAACACAGGAGAGAAACTAAAAATGAAGGACGGAAGATCAAACCAAAGCCACAGAGCTTATCAGTAAGAGATGGATCGTGAGGACCCCACTGGCACTCCATTTATCACACAGATCCTCCCAGTTACATCATGGACCTAAATCTGAATTTTAAGCGAGGAACCATAGACACCAAAACCAACTTGTGATGTATGATGTTTACAGACTACAGCCGAAAGGTACAGAGGTGAACCCAACCATGAAAAAGGGCAAGCGTAAAAGCAGGGAGGGAAAGGGGCAAGCGTAAAGCTGGGAGGAAAAGGGGCAAGCAAAAAGCTGGGAGGAAGAGGGGCAAGCGTAAAGCTGGGAGGGAAAAGAGCTAAATTAAAGAAAGCGAAAAGGATAGAAGACGAAACAAAGAAGAAACAAACGAAGCGCAAATGATTTAGGGCGGGGAGCATAACACAAGGGGAGATGGTGATGTGGGGGGGGGGAAGGGATGGGGTGAACTGATGCTGTACTAAGGAAAAAAAGGAAGACCAATTCTAGTTGTCAATGCTGGTGGGGAGGGGGGGGGGGAGGCTCCTCAGGGTATGTGTTCCTCATTCCAGAGTCTGTTGTTGGTGCTGACCCCCGTCCCTCCCCCCAGCCATTGTGTTCTAGATGCACAACTCTCTTTCACCATCGTGGGTATCGGAGTCCATCCCAAAAACAATAAACGACACTGAAATAGATTCCTTGTGTCTTGTAAGACCCTCGGGGTACACCATGGATTGCTTACGTTATATAAGAGAGATCACCTGAAGAATCTGCACCCCAGTTTATATCACCTAAAGATTAACCACCCTAACACTTACCTAACTTCGCCTCAACCCCCAAATAGTGTTAGGGTGGTTAATTTTTAGGTGATATAAGCTGGGGTGCAGATTCTTCTGGTAATCCTATTGAAGATTTAAGTGTGCGGCACGAGAGACAGAGAGAGTGAAAGTAAAATCTTTTGGTCAATATTAGTCAAGGAGAAGAGCCAAATAACGGAGGTATACACCAACCGCCATAAGCCTGAAGGCAAGCAAAGGCAAATCCTCCCATCTCTTCTCCCTCGGGGTAAAGGGTTAGAGAGGGAAGAGGTATGACTAGAATAATTGGAGAGGACACTGGAGGCTGTGGCTAATGGGCTAAGTACTGGCTATGAATCTCACCAAAGCCAGACTGATTAATACTTTATAGGAAATAAATTAAAACCCTTCATCACTGAACTCGACCCACATACGACTACTAATGTATCGGCTCCTTAACTCGTCGGCCCTATGGTGTACCGGGTGACTAGGGACACCATCCACTGGCGCACCAAAAGATAGGGGAAGATCAACGCCTCACCTAACCCCCACCTTTATTCTTGAAGCTGGGAGGTACAGGTAGTGTGTCGTGTGACTGTCGTGCCAAGTATGCCACATCATCTTTCTTCATCCATTTTATTGACTGCTTAAGCAAATGGTGTAATAATAACTATTACTAACTGGCACTCACGTTCGAAGGGATGTGCGACACAATAAAGTTTAAATGTATAATTACAACGGTCAATGTTTAACACGATAACGATTTTTGTTATAGAACGTTGATATAATGAAGTGTTGTTCACAATACAATAAACGTTAATATGGTGTTTTTTAAGTCAATGGAAAAATTTTAAGTTAATGAAGCTTTGTTCACGATAAAACTTTCAGTTAAGAATTATCGGAGCTTCCTGACACGGGGGACATTAACCTCTTAATGTTGATCAATAAAGACTTGGGCCTCCTACCAGCTGTGAAAATGTCTTGATCAGATTAAATCTTCCCCCCGGGTACGTCCTGTACCTCGGGGCAAGGCAGTGAAAAAAACAAGGAAGAAAACGATTCCAATTAGATAAGTTAAATAAAGAACCACAATAAAAATACCTGTAAGGAAATAAAGACAAGGAGCAGAGTAGAAAAAGATGGAAGTTCGGTAAGCCAAGAAGACAACAGGAGACTTATAAAAGGTGTTGATGAATTCTCGTGTAAAGAGAGTACTCTCAGTACGGTAAATGTAACAAGAGAACACAAGATAAGTAAGGAGAAGGGGAGAGCGTGGTGGGTGTAAGGGTGGAGCAGCTTGGAGGTTTGACTATTAAGGAGGCGCGCGGGTGTGGGAAGGTCCCGGATGTGGTGACGTCAGGAGGCATAAGCAGGGGTGATGCCACGCGCCATGACCCGCCCCCGCCACCACTTACCACTACTGCTGAAGACACGAGGTACCCGCACCAACCATCCTTCAACACGTACCATCAACAATTTTGTTTTGAATAAACAAATAATTATATTCATCACTACAATTCAGAGGAACAGTGTATACAGCTGACAAGTTCCGTATATAATGTAACTGGGAGTCACCATTAACACTTCGCTAAAAATAATCGCCAACATAGACATCAATCGCACTCTAACATATACTAGCTTAAATTGTTACATAACCTAAGTGACAATATAAACAACGTAGGCCCCAGGAGGAGTCGCGCCGCCTGGGTGCAACATTACACCCTGGTCCCTGGGGCGTCAACCAACTCCCCTCCCGCATGTAGCACACGTGATGGATGCCACTCCCTCATACAAAACATCACTCCACCATCAACCCGATATACTTCTACTCCCTCTAACTAAAACCCCATCCACCTTTCTACTCTCACTATAAACCTTTCACCACACACACATCCCCCGCCCCCTCTCAACCACCTGCCACTTATTTCTTCCTTTTCCACCACCTACCACCAGCTTCCTCTCCCTCTCTCTCTCTCAACCACCTACCATGACCCTGCAGACTCTTCCATCATGACCCCGAGTGGCAGAGACCTCCACCTAGTGCCGCAGTGCTATCATAAGGCGTTTTCCACAAATAATCCCACCTGCCCTTCACAACCCTCAACCACGAACCTAACCCCCCCCCCTCCCCTCCCCTACCAAGAATTTCATCTTCAAACCCCCTCCTCCCCTACAGCGTTCACCACAAATCACCCCTTCCCGCCTCCCACCACCACCACCCCTATTAAGTTTTAAATCCCCATTATGAATCTCACACCTCCCACTCAACTCTCTCCCATGAACTCCCCCTTCTCTTAAGCCCCCCCCCCCCCCCCCGTTCAACCCTCCCTTGTGGTCCCCCATTTCCCCTCCCCTTTAAGCCTCTATTTCGGGCCAAATCCCCACTCGGCCAACCAACAATATTCCCAATCCATAACCTTTTCAACCCAACAACCCTCCTCACTCAACCCCCACCCTCTCCACCAGTACCCCTACTCATCCTGTCAATCATGAACTTGACTCGCAGCAATTATAATATTAACACCGTTCTTCTGTCTATTCTCCCTATTTTTCCAAGCCACCTTCTACCATCCATCTCTTCTCCCTTTGCACTCTCCACTATCAAACTCGTCCTTCCTCCCCCTCTCTACCTAATTCCCCCGTCTGGTTCACACCTCCACTTGGCTGACAGCTCCGTGTGATCTTTGGCGTGTATATAGAGAAGTGGGAGGGGGGGTGGAGTATGGTCCTAAACCCACTCACCCTCACTCAAACGCACACACACCTACCTACCTACCTACCTTTACCGAAGTACTGAGTGTGAAGCCAGTACTAGGGTTCGTATCATGAAAATTTTACCAGTACAAGCAATCAACAGCGTCTGGCGTCCCCATCTACCCCGAAATGCCACGCCCGAAATGCCACGCTTGGGGAAGTAGCTCTACGCTAAATTACATTCACAGCCTGTCTGTAGTCACCAGCGGCACAGTTTCAATGCAAGAGCTTAAAGAGAATGACAGGGTGCTAGTTCAAATACCTCATTCGCTGTCGCCTCTCTCTACATCTCTCCTGATGATATCTGAAATTAGTTTTATACACAGGTGAAGGTAACGGCCTCCATCTTCTCGTGCCACCACCTATGGTCGTTTTATTCCAGCACATAGATACGATCCGACTTGTGTAGTCCGGCACACACAGATGATCCAGCTTGTGTTTCTTAGCCATTACGCAGGTTATTTCTCACCTCAAACCAGCCAAGGTCAGTTTGTGTCCAAAGCCTCAAAGATTCTCAAGTTTTATTTCTCTTTACAGGAGGAAAGACAGAATTTGTGTCATTTTCTAGGGCAGTTTTATCGCCAGCTTAAATCCTTAACATAAGTGAGTCGCCAGACCGTGTTCTATGGGGAACAAATTATTTTAACTGATTAATCGGTTAAGAAACAAATTATTTTAACTGATTAATCGGTTAAGAAACTAACTCGAATACGCTGAATTGCTTCAAACATAGGTTGGATGCTCATATGAGCAATAGGGGTTGGGTGTAAACGGGACTGCCCAGTATGGGCCAATAGGCCCGCTGCAGTTTCTTATGTTCTTATGTTCTAACAAGCTGGCCTAACTGCCTCGCTAAATAATTTATCACTGCTGCAAACAACGCCTCATTAGCCCCTCCCACCCCTTTTAAAAAAACAGGACCACTACACAAACAATGCACACAGCGTGCTCGAGCAATTGTGGGCCCAATAAAACTACCCAGTCACGATAAATATTTACATTAAAAAATAATCTTTGATAATATAGACGCTTGTAAATACTGATTCCGAGGAAATATAAATACTGTACTCATAAAGGCGATTTTTAGTAATAGTCCGGTACTTGGACAAGCTTATAAGATGTATTAGTTACTGGGCACCTATAAACCTTGTTCCAGGAACTTAGAATTTATTAAATATATGCCAGCTATTCAACTAGCTTTTAAAGCTATTGCCCTGACTTATAAAATCAGAGAGTTTACAGCCTTAAAATGCGTCCTTAATAAATTGCTTGTTTCTAAACAGTTCTCAGGACAAGAGAGACTATTATAAGGAGCTTCTAGGATATTAACCCCAAGACGCCGACAACGAAGCGTCGTTCAACTCGCCCATCTGGGAAGATTCTGGCTATCAATTTTAATACACGTCACCAGAGAATGGTTTATCTCTCTTGTGCTAAAAATACCACGATAAAAGACCCACCACACCCGACGAGTGGGTGAGTGAGAGGGGGGCGGGTACAAGACTCACCCGAGGAGACAGGAAACTCAACGGTGGGTGGCGTCGCGCTGGCCCGGTTACCATGACGACCCGACGTAAACAACCCGCCGCCAGTGGTCTGCATGTCCACGTCATCCCCTAACACTGTCTCTCGCCAACACACACACACACCCTCACATGGCCTCATTTACAATAACATCCATTCCGTGCTTTATATACAACAAGAGACACATACCTGGCCTAATTTACAATAACAACCATTCCATGCTTTATACATGGCCTCATTTACAACAAATAACCATTCACTTCGCTCCACTTAAAATAATTTCCCCTTTACACGACTTCATTTACAATGATAACCAATTCCTTATCTAAATTACAATAATGATTCAGATAATTACCGTCGATTACCTTACTTACACCATAACCGAGCAAGGAAGATTGTTGATAAGTCATGTCAATAAATACTTGTATGCACAGTACCTCAATAAACTATCTGTACTGGGGGGGGGGGGGGTGTCGGTGAAACAAAATGAACACTGCGACTCCTGTTGTCTAAGGTATTGTTGCCAAAATCCCTCGTCCGTTGTCATATTTCTTTTAGCACAATTTTGTCCAGATAGTTTTTGAGTGACTATATAACATATAGAACGAGACATCCTGAGCGAAAAATAAAGAATAACGAAAAATTTACCCATAAATCCTTAAATACAGACATATGGTATTCTGGAACAAGGACTTTCTGCAGTTCACACATCACATACAACAAAGGAAGAATTATCCACGTTATCTCCAAGTTCCTTTCTACTTTTGTCAACCAGGAACTGTCGTATAGTTTTCTTTCATGTGGTTTTTCATTTACAAACACGGTGTAGTTTACGTTTTCCCTCTCACTTGTTTATTTTACCATTTTTTCGGGGTTTAAACAAGAACCGTAGTTTGCTTTCTTTCTGCCATCGATAAAATTTTAACCGTTTACTAATACACACACTTCTACTGCATGTAAAACAGCAAGTGTGACGCATCATCTTAACATGCACAGAGAACTAGCCTAAAGAGCTGAGGACCCCTATTAGATGTCCAAGGATTTTCAGTAAATTATGTAAACAAATTCAGGATACGGGGGAAGATATACACTACTAGTACACGTACACATCAATTACGCATATAAAATCGTTAATAGTCAGCTAGTGCTCTGATTTTAATTCTAAAGTTCTATTGACTTATTTTTTTGCGCCAAATACACGATTTTTTTTTTTTTTTTATAAAGCACAGCACAAAACTCCTCAAGGACGCTAAACTACCACAGGAAACTTTCTCTAGTAATTAAGTTAACCAAAGAAACTCCAAGTGAACTTTTAACCCTTACGTCCCATATCTGGCCTAAGGTGACCTTGACCATAATAATTTAAAGCCAGTTTTTTTGGCCTCAAAGCCTTTTATTATTATTATTATTATTATTATTATTATTATAAAAACGCTCACTGTATTATCATTAATATTACTATTCAAGGTACCTTTTTGTGTCCGTCACTGTTAGCATGAACATTAACAAAATTAATTGGCAAGGATTTCTTTCTGACTTTCTTGCCCTGGGGAAGTGATGGTAAGAACACAAGAAAAAGAAGCACGGATTACTAACTTTAATGGTAAAGACAACCTAAGTACATACATACAAGTATAGCCGACATATAATTCAAAACCTGAAGTTCTTTGTACAGTATTCCCAATGACATTGGCTTAAAAATTTAAAATCAGGATACTTGGTCTTAAAACTTCTCTAGTGTGGCACCTGTAATTTCCTGAGCCTATCTTGCTGACGGTTCATTTTCACTCACAAAAAAACGTAAACTGTGAATGTTAACTATGAGAAGTAAATGACCCAGCACGGTATACACGCCCTTGGCTGAAAGGAAAAATAAAGCGGGTTCCTCGCTACATCTTAGCTGGTTGACAACACTACACAGCAATAAGAACATAAGAACGGAGGAAACTCCAGTGGGCCTATTGGCCCATCTGGGCAGTCCCATTTACACCCAACCCCTATTGCTCATATATCCATCCAACCTATGTTTGAAGCTATCCAGCATATTTGAGTTAATGATGATATTTGGTAACTTGTTCCACTCGTCCACCACTCTATTTCCAAACCAATGTTTACCTATTTCACACCTAAATCTAAATTTTTCTAATTTAAAACCATTGTTACCAGTTCGCTCCTGGTTGGATATTTTGAGTACCTTTGTAATGTCCCCTTTGTTTAGCCCTGACTTCCATTTATACACCTCTATCATATCGCCCCTCACTCTACTGTATGTCTCTCGAGGGAGTGCAAATTAAGATGCTTTATCCTGTCTCTGTACCCAAGGTTCCTAATGCCAGGGATTAGTCTTGTCATTCTCCGCTGAATTCTTTCCAAGGATTCTATATCCATTCTGTAATACGGTGACCAGAATTGAACTGCGTAATGCAAATGAGGTCTCACAAGCGCAACATATAGTTTAGGATGACTGCGCTGGTCTTGTAACTAACACTCCTTTGTATCAACACAAGTCCATTAATAGCCTTGTTTCGAGCAAATACACATTGTTTACTTGGCTTAAGATTCCTACTTATTAATCCTAAATGTTTCTCGCAGTCGGATTTCTCAATAACATCGTTGTTCATCTGGTATCTGTTTTCCCTGCTTACATCTCCTATACTGAGTACTTTACATTTGTCCACACTGAATTTCATCTGCCATTTTTCAGACCATTCGAGAAATTTGTTTAGATCTTCCTGTAGTTTTGCGGAGTCATCGTCAAATTTAATTACACGCCCGATTTTAGTGCCATCAGCAAATTTACTTATGTTGCTGTCTACGCCGATATCTATGTCGTTTGTGTACATAATAAATAATAATGGTCCAAGTACTGAGCCTTGGGGAACTCCACGAGTGACGTTGCTCAAATCGGATTTAGTGCCGTTAATGCTCAGCTGCTGTTTCCTGTCCTGTAACCACATCCTAATCCATTTTAGAATATCTCCTTTAATGCCATGAGCCTCTACTTTTCTTATTAGTCTTTTGTGGGGGACTCTGTCGAAGGCTTTGCTAAAGTGCCCCTCGTCCACTAATTCGAAAACAGATGAAAAGAACGTTATAGATTAGTTAGGCATGAACACCCGCTTGTGAAGCCATGTTGGAAATCATTGATCAACTTGTGCTTCTCTAGGTGATTTCGAATAGAGTATGAAATGATTGCTTCCAGTAATTTGCCTACAATTGATGTTAGACTGATTGGACGGTAGTTAAGAGGATAGTTATCTATCCATTCTTGAAAATCGGCATTACATTCGCTATCCTCCACGATTCTGGTATCACACCCGTTTTTAAGGATATGTTAAACAACCTTGCTAAGGTCATACTAAGCTCTTCCTTACATTCTTTTAATACTCTGGCAAATATCTCATCGGGACCTGGTGACTGTAGTTTGTCTATTTCCTTACTAACATCATTACTAGTCACTACTATCTCGCTTAATTTATTTTCTTCACAATCTTTGTATAGAGTCGGTGCCTCAGGTATCATGCTTAAATTTTCGGTGATGAAAACCGTTGAAAAATATTTATTCAGATTGCTCATTTCTCCGTCGCCATCAGTTAGCTCGCCGGTATCTGACTGTATTGGTCTAATCTTTTCTCGTGTTTTAGTTTGATACATTTGATAGAATCCCTTGGGGTTTGACTTCGCCTCTCTTGCTACCTTCAGTTCATTATTCCTCTTCGCTTTTCTTATCTCGGTCTTAACCCTACCAGCCAATACTTTATAATAATCTCGGAGGTAAACTTCACCACGATTTACTCTCCAACCTATACAGTGTTCAATAATATTTTTTAAATAATTATTTATCCATTTCATCTGAGTTTTCTGTATGGTATGCTGCCTATGTGCATTAAGTAATTCATTATTTAAACTGTTGTGGAACTCGTCAACCTCAGATCTCGTGATCAGGTCATCCCCAACCGACAGGTCTCCAGGTAAGGTGAGGTCGTCCTCTGTGGGTACACTGTGTTAGGTCATGTAATTCACCCCCAAACTATCAAAGTTTGCCATTCTGAAATCTGGGGCTTTGGTGGAATTTTCCTTGCGGCTGCCCTGAAACTCTAATTGGAATCTTATTTCTTTGTGATCACTGTTAGCAAGTTCGTTCCTTACCTCGACATTACTAATGGGGTTTTTTCTGTTTGACAGAACTAAATCGAGTATATTATTACCTCGGGTGGGTTCGGCTATATGTTGGCTTAGGAAACAGTCCTGGATTGTTTCAAGAAAATTCTCTGATTCTGAGTTACCCGTAAGGTCAATCCAATGTATTTGGTTAAAGTTAGTCGCCTACTATACAGACTTTGCTATGTATGGAAGACCTGCGCATTTCATTCCAAATAAGTCGTTCGTTAACTCTATCAAGATTAGGGGGTCTATATATTACTCCGGTGACATTTTTTTTTCCTACCATCGATTAATTCTATCCAAATTGTTTCTGTATTCCTCTAGGTTTTTATTTCATTATTTATTTCACACTTCGGATTAACCCTGACATAGATTGTTACTCCACCTCCTTTCTTAATCTGCCTATCGGTATGTAATAATTTATAACCTGCAATTTTGTATTCGACAGGTAAAAAAAACTCACGTGAGTCTAGGTTTATCCATGTTTCGGTGAATGCTATTATAAAAAAAAAAATTCGGTACATACCAACGCCCTGATTTCATCCATTTTGTTTCTCATATTTCTACTGTTTGCATAGTAGACATTTAAGTTAGTCGTGTTCCGAGTCCTCTCTTTGTCGCATTTAGGTTTTAACTCCCTGCCTAATTTAGTTTTGTCATCATTCCTAGCACTATTTCCCTGTAACCTTTCACTTTGTTTACCCACTCCCAGTGCAGTCTCCTCAACCCCCGTGCTCATATTTTCTCCTAGACCTCGACATCTTTTGAACTGCCCTCTCGAGAGAGCCAGCCAGGGTTGCCACCCCATCCCCAGCATAAAGGTCCATTCTGCCGTAGTTGTCCCAGTTGTCAATGAATAATACTGATATTGACTTGCAATATCTGTCAAGACGGCCGTTGACACCAACTGCCCTTGACAACCATTCATTGCCAATTCTCCTAGGCAGGACACCACATATGATAGGGATCCTTCCCTTTTACCTAATAGGTTCTATAGCTGTCTTGAACTTATCAAGAAGCTCCTCACACCAACACAGGCCAATATCATTGCCTCCTGCACTGAGGCAGATAATGGGTTTGTTCCCATTACCAGACAAGATATTGTCCATCCTGTCAACTATATCCCTCACCCCAGCTCCTGGCAAACACACCCTCATCCTATTTTTATTTTTACCACAAAAAGCTCTGTCCAGGTACCGTACCTGGGAATCTCGCCAACAATTAAGGTTATCGTACCTTCCTTGCCAGCCTTGTCCCTGACTATGCTAACGTCCAATTCGTCTATCAAAGGACTGAAAGAGTTGGTACACTCAGCTGTTGTTGTCGTATCCTTGGTTTGTTTTTCACCACCAGTTTGGTCGTCCCTCTCCTCAAAACCTTCCATTCGCCCGTGTTTTCGTCAGACACAGGCCTTCCTTGTCTCGTTTCTTCCTTCATCCTCGCTATCACTTCCTTTAATTTCAAGATTTCTTCCTTGGCCCTCTCTAACTCGGCCCTCTGAAGGGCACAGCCCTGTTCACAAGTAGCACTAGCCATTACTGATAATTAATCCCCAGTAGCTAAGCCTGCCGTGACCTTTCCTCTAGTGAGGTCAGAACACAACTGGTCGGTTCTGGAATTTTAAATTACGAGACTGTGATCATTAAAGGATTTGGGATCCTAACTATAACATTACCAAGAATCACAAGTACTTTACTCTGGAGATCAAGTACAACTGACTGCATGCAACTACGGTCATATCGATCAGAATGAAGGTAATTCCGGGCTATAAACAAGGTATTCTCAACAGGAACTACAGCAAAAATCACCACAGAATCAAGGTGACATTAATGAGCAATATGGTAAAACCGACAAGAACAATGATAACATCCACGAGAAGTAATAACATACCACTGAACCCGGTAACGATATTGCTAAAGTGCAACCCCCCCCCCCCCCCAAGCAGTCTTCGAGAACCACCGAGCGACCCCAGTCACCCCCCTTTCACTCGGCTAGACGGTGGAAAACACACGAAGCTGTGGATCAATGTCATGCGGTACGTAGCCCAAGTCTGAAGGCACCGAGGTGAGTGAGGTTAAGAGGCGACATGCTGGTAGTCAAGTCACTTTGGCTCCACGAATCAAATGTCACTTCTGTCTTTAAGGCCAATCTCTCAATCCCTAAGCGTGTATTTCTCCCTTGTGGGTTATTAATAATAACCCACAAGGGAGAAACATAATAACTTATTATGTTTCTTCGTCACGCGCAATCTTCAATACTCTTCCTAAGTTCTATTTTTATTACTCGTGTTACTCTTTCTCCCTCTCTTCCTGTCGTCCGTCCTCCTTCCTTCATCTCCTCCCTTTTCTCAATTTGATACCTCTCCACCTTTACGTTTTCCTCCCCTCATAAATAAATGTGTGTGTGTGTGTGTGTGTGTGTAATGACGCGGCTAACCCTTTCCTACACATGAAGCAATAATTCTGCTATGTTTCATATTAAAAAAAGCGCTTTCATAAAACGGCAGCTACATCATAATGACAACGGCTGTAAAAAAAAAAGAGAAAAACATGAAAGGTGTTGATTATATAAATTGGGACTGGGAGGAAGGCATTACATTTAAATCAATATTTCATTCATGCATACATGGTGGAGTGGTGACCGAGTGGATATGATACTCGTTTCCTCGCGCAGCTGACGCCGGGTCGAGACCCACGGCCGATCACCAAGTGGAGTGCCTCTATTCGACCCAGCTGCAGGAAGTGAAAAGCGAAAACAGTGCGAAGGCCGCCACGTTGTCTCCTTGTGTACATAAGTCTCAGTCTCCAGTGTCCACACACTGCCCTAAATGGGTCGTCCAGCCTACTGTATATAACCCACATTCACCCCCTCCCTCAAGCGGCAAATTCGTTGCACCGTTATACACGTTGTTACTTACACAACCAGTAAATATAATTATCAGCGAGAAATTCTGCCGATGAATGAAAAAATAACCAATCCGTCACGCTTAAATCAATGTTTTTCTTGCAGGCAATTTCTTCAAGTGTGAAGGCCATCACCAAGGTGACGAGTTTTCGCTCTTGTAGGGTCGGTCTTCCACTATCAGCCATCAACGTCACCACACACCGTCACCACCTCAAGCTCCAATATCACCACCACCTAAGACTCCACTACCACCACCTAAGGCTCCACTACCACCACCACCTAAGGCTCCACTACCACCATCACCTCAGGTTCCACCACCATCACCTCTAGCTCCACTACCACCATCACCTCAGGTTCCACTACCATCACCTCTAACTCCACCACCACCATCACATCAGGTTCCACCACCATCACCTCTAGCTCCACCACCACCATCACCTCAGGTTCCACCACCATCACCTCTAGCTCCACTACCACCATCACATCAGGTTCCACTACCATCACCTCTAGCTCCACCACCACCATCACCTAAGGTTCCACTACCATCACCTCTAGCTCCACCACCACCATCACCTAAGGTTCCACCACCATCACCTCAGGTTCCACCACCATCACCTCAGGTTCCACCACCATCACCTGAAGCTCCACTACCACCATCACCTCAGGTTCCACCACCATCACCTCAGGTTCCACTACCACCATCACCTCAGGTTCCACCACCATCACCTCTAGCTCCACTACCACCATCACCTCTAGCTCCACCACCACCTCAGGCTCCACTACTTCACGCTCCATTACCATCACCTCCTAAGGCTCCACTACTTCACGCTCCATTACCATCACCTCCTAAGGCTCCACTACCATCATCACCTTAAGATCCACTACCACCAGCACCCCAGGCTCTACTACAACCATCACCCCAGGCTCCACTACCACCATCACTTCATGCTCCACTACCACCACCATCACAAGCTCCACTACCACCACCATCTCAAGCTCCACTATCACCACCATGACCCCAGGCTCCACCACCACAAGTACAAAAACACTCACCCTACCACCATAAACACTTCCCATGTTACCCACAGCAACCCGATACGCCCCCCTGTTGACGTTTTGTAAGAGCTGTTAAACCTGCGTCTTCCCCTAGGTAAGAGAGGCCTTGAGGGGGTCCTGATCTGTGGAAATCCTTCGTTCGTGTTTCTGTTGTTGAGAGCTATTGTTCTGAGTGGTTATCAGGCGAAGTAGACGAAGGAGTGAGGTACAAAAGCCTTGTGGGAGTAGAGGTTAGGAACTTAGGAAGCCACGTTTGGTGACCATTACGAGCTTCGCCAAGCGAGCGAACGCTCTTCCAGTGAACAGGTGTTTCCACTGGCGTGTGTCATGGTGCAGTGAAGGAGGAACGTGGTGCCGCCGACTACTCAATGTTGACGCTGTTGTTACGGTCCTGGTCACAGCAAGTACTATTATCATGACAGGAAACACTCAAGGTCAAGGATCTAAGGACAATGATTAAAATGTAAAAATTAACACACACGAAGCAAGGAGCCAAGTAAGGCAATGTAGGTGGCTGGCGGCAAGAGGCAGGTAAAACAATGTGTGAGGGAGAGGAGGGAGCGGCTGCAGAAGTGAGGAAGCCAGAGAAGACTCGAGTAGTGGCGAGATGAGGGTACCGCGAGAGGCGAGCTAACCACACACGCACAGCAGGACGAGAAGGGTAGCTTTAGCGCTGAGGATTTACGAAGACAGCGTAAGACACACTCATTACGATAAGGGGTAAAAGGGAGCGGGGTAGCGAGGGTAAGGGAGCGGGGTAGCGAGGGTAAGGGAGCGGGGTAGCGAGGGTAAGGGAGCGGGGTAGCGAGGGTAAGGGAGCGGGGTAGCGAGGGTAAGGGAGCGGGGTAGCGAGGGTAAGGGAGCGGGGTAGCGAGGGTAAGGGAGCGGGGTAGCGAGGGTAAGGGAGCGGGGTAGTGAGGGTAAGGGAGCAGGCCAGAAGGTAGTAAGGATTAAGAGGAAGAGAACGGGGTAATAAGAGTCAGTGAGTGGGGCACAGGCAATAGAAGTCAGTGAGTGGGGGGTACAGGCAATACAAGTTAGTGAGTGGGGTACAGACAATAGAGGCCAGTGAGTGGGGGTACAAGCAATAGAAGTCCGTCAGTGGGGTACAAGCAATAGTTTTTTTTTTTACGGTCATTAGCCCACCCGGGCATAGGTCACTGACCCACATCACGGGGGGGGGGGGGGGGGGGGGGGTGAATATAATAATAATAATAATAATAATAATAATAATAATAATAATAATAATAATAATAATAATAATTCAGATATGTAAAATTTATAATAAAAATAAAATAATAACAATAATAATACTGAAAACACTGCAAAAATAATAGTAATAATAATAATAATATGGAACCATAAAGAAAGAAAAAAAAAGATCATTAGTGAGAAACGATATATGTATGTTGTGTTGTCAATAGGAAGAAAACAATTGAGACTCTGCAATTGTGTGTAAATGAGGCAGAAAGTCAGATCAGCAACCTGGGACTTGGTCACAATTTTTGTGATGTCATATGGCAGCAGGGTCTACCATTAGACAACACATTATGCTTCCAATATCTTCCCAGGTAGTAGTACCTCCCTGTTTGATAGCTGCCTACTACAGGGGGTACAGGCAATAGAAGTCAGTGAGTGGGGGTACAGGCAATAGAAGTCAATGAGTGGGGTACAGGCAATAGGAGTCAGTGAGTGGGGGTACAGGCAATAGGAGACAGTGAGTGGGGGTACAGGCAATAGGAGACAGTGAGTGGGGGGTACAGGCAATAGGAGTCAGTGAGTGGGGCACAGGCAATAGGAGTCAGTGAGCGGGGTACAGGCAATAGGAGTCAGTGAGTGGGGTACAGGTAATAGGAGTCAGTGAGTGGGGTACAGGCAATAGGAGTCAGTGAGTGGGGTACAGGTAATAGGAGTCAGTGAGTGGGGTACAGGCAATAGTCAGTGAGTGGGGTACAGGCGATAGAAGTCAGTGAGTGGGGGCACAGGCAATAAGTGTAAGGGAGTGGTGCATGAGGATAAAAAAAATCGGTGAGGCGAGGGAGTCAGGTGGGCAAGACAAAGACGTTTTAATGGCGCCTGATGAAGACAACTGGAGGTAGCAGTAAGGGGAGGTGAAGGAAGGGAAATGAATAAGCCACACAAAAAGAAAAAATATAGGAAGGGACGATAGAGCGGCCGCGGGGGGGAGAGACACGTGGAGGGTGGGGGGGGGGGGGATGCTATGAGATCAGAAAGAAACGACAACAATGAGGGCCGACGAGACATCACGTGATCCACACCATCATATCGACTCAAACTTGGGTAAATAAAGTCACCCCCCACATATTCCTATATGAGTACACACTCGTCACAAGTCCACGGTCACAGGTTTCATACAACCCTAATATATGGTTAAGACACGAGAGGTTAAACAAGCCGAGATTAATTTAGGACAGAATTTAATAAAATAGGATAGTATAAGTTAGGATATAACAGATCAATATCAAGTGAGGATTTGAAAGAAAAATTGAAAGAAAAATCGTACAGGCGGGAATGTGTCATAACTAGAAACGTCCGATGCTCACGGCTCTTTAAAGGTCTATGCCGTTAATACTGTGTCAGTGGAACTTTCAATCACACACGTGTTATATGAACTGTGAACCGAACCTTTAAGGTGACCCCGCGGGGAAAAAATAAATAAATAAATCGCCCGGGTGGAGGAGACACCACTGAAAAATCGTCCGGAACCCAGGATTTTGTTTTAACACTGGTTAGAGGTCAACTTAAAAAGACCCAAAAAGGACAGGACAACAGTGACTTTTGAACCCTCAAGACATCCTATTAATATCTACAGCACGCACACACGCTCCAAAAACAGTATGAAGCCCCCTTTGAACACCTGATATGACGCTTTAATTGACTTCCATCTCAATCGACGTCTATAATTAGCTATCACTGCAAGTCGAGTGGAAGGTGAAGGGGGGGGGGGGGGGGATATCCACGCGTCGTAAAATTATTGGGGAGAAAGACTAAATTGTGAGAGGTAAGGGGAGGAGGGTCACAGGAGAGGGAGTGCCAGAGGTGGGTAGCATAGGAAGAGGAGAGGGTGAAGGAGCAGGCACTAGTCTTGAGGCATGTCCGAGGAAATGGAGGGTTTAGAAGAATAGGGGAAGATGGGAATGTGATAGAGTGGAGAAAGATGTACAGGGGGAGAGAAAGGGAGAACCTATTCGAGGGAAAAGAAGGGGAGGGCCTACAGAGGAGAGAAGGGGGTGAAACAACAATGGACGGTGTACAGGGCGTAATTATCCTTGGGTTTCCAAGACACCATCATCATTGCGCGGCTAAAGTAACTACAGTAGGATTGATAAGCGAAAAACGGGCCGAGAACACACGAATAAAAAAATGTATTAGTCAAGGGAGGGAAAGGAGTAGGTCGATGGAGTGAGGTGTTAACCAGGAGGGAAGGGAGTAGGTCGAGGGAAGGGAGTAGGTCGAGGGAGAGGAATGTTAGCCAGGAGGGAAGGGAGTACGTCGAGGGAGAGGGCTGTTAGGTAAAGGGGAAAGGGCGTAGGTTGCAGGAGAGAAATAGTTGGCAAACAGGAAAGGCACGGGGCAGAAGGAGGGAAGTGGTTGTCAAAGGGATGGAAATGGTAGGGAGGAAGGAAAGCGAGAGAGAAGTGAGGGAAATAGATGGCGACCCTGGCAGTGGGGATTAGACAAAGGTCAAACGGATGGCCGGGGGAGGCTGGAGAGGCAGGGAGTGAAAGGAGTGTTAAGATTTATTAAGGAACGAGTCGGCAGTAGATGGGGTAAAAGTCATTCGTGTGATTCAATCAACCCAAGACGGAAAAAAAATAGACATGAAGAGAAGAAATTCTTAATGCAAAGTTGTGCATGTATAATTTGCTGCACTCTTTAGAGACGATGAAAGAGCTATATAGTGTTAGGAGTTGTAGATGTGAAAGTGTGTAGCCTTGGTACAGAATGGATATAACCAACCAGGGGTTGTGTCTAGCATACTGTACATGGAAAATGGAAGGCGAGGATGAGTGAGGTGACCGGCGAGGTAAAGAAGGAATATACGAGTGTGGGAGTAATGTTCATTATTGAATTTTAAGGTTATATGACAGCTGTTACAAAGCGAGTGTTAGAAGCGTGAGACCGAGCATGTTGAGTGTGCTGAGAGTATGAGAGCGAGCATGGTGAGTGAGCTGAGAACGAGATAATACAAGTGTTAACAGAGACCACACAAACGAGGGCCTTGTGACCGGAAGCTGGTCTGATAACACAACCATTACGAAACAAGGTTATCACACATGGTGATCCTCTAGTTGTGGACGTACGCTGATGTTTTGCATCAGTGGAACCACCTGTGTGGGAAGAAACTGATCCTCTAGTTGTGGACGTACGCTGATGTTTTGCATCAGTGGAACCACCTGTGTGGGAAGAAACATTGATGTGCAGGCGAAGATGTAGGAGTATTGATAGAGGGAGAAATAAAGACAATGACACCCATATGCAAAGAAGACTGTCTGGTAGAGAAACTTTAATATAATATTAAGACTGCTAAAGGGACCAAATAATAGTGCTGTGAAATAATACGCCATTATAAACTAGCATTCAAGGTCACACTGGCGGCAGGAGGGAGGGAGGGAGGGGGGCCCCATCTTGGTTAATTAGACTGTCACCCGGGAAGCTTGGTTACACACCCAACTGTGGGGTACACGGCAGGTAGAGCCTCCTAAAATCAACACTAGATACATGCCAGGTGAAGGAACAACGATGACGCGAATAGCGGGAACGTGCAATGGTCAAAACGATATTATAGGCGTACAGGATATCCCCAAAGATCAACTCAGCAGGGAAGAGATACATACTGGTCAATAGTGTACAAGGGGCGAGAATTATTCGTTCACCAGGTTTGGGCAAAACGCTCCTTCCCGACCCCCGACCCTACTCGGACCTAACCGAAGAAAGAGACTGAAGGAACAGGGAGGAGTAGGAGGAGGAAGAGGACTGGCAATGATAGTGAGGACAAAAGGGACAAAGCAGCCCCGCAGGAGGTCCGATAGAGCGGGGGCCAGCCTCCAAGACCCAGTCACCACACCACCACCACCACGATCCTGAAAAGGGGGCTGGAGGGGAGTCTGTCATCAAGGAGAGGTGGTGAAGGGGGGGAGGGGGCGGCGGCTACTGATAAAAGATGAAGAGGAAGAGCAGTGATAGAGGAAGATAAGGGAGTGATAAAAGGGAAGATAGGGGAACTTACTGAAAAGGGAAGACGGGGCAGTGACAAGAGGCCGATGTGGAGGACCCAAGAGGAAGAAGTGATAAGGTGTGTGTGTGTGTGTGTGTGTGTGTGTTAATTAATAATTAACGGTTTATTGAAAGAGCTTGGCAGCCAGAAGGCTGAAAATATACAGTTACATATTTGGGGAATGGGTTTCGAATTACAAATAATATACAAGTAACATAAGTGATGTGTGTGTAGATAGTTAAGGGGAAACGAGGCTGACCCAAATGATAAAAACATGTGGTGAGGAAAACGTGATTACAAAAGGGAAAGGGGGGAGGCGTAGACACATGTGGTAACGTAGAGGGGGAAACGTAATAATGGACAGGTGGCTGGGGTGCCACGATAGAGGGGAGAGATCTGCAACGAACGGGTGAGTGAAGATCCATTTGGTAATGGGGGCCAAGAGAAATGAGGGGCATGGGTAGGTGGAGGGGTGGATAATTATGTGGTGGAGGGGTGGATAATTATGTGGTGGAGGGGTGGATAATTATGTGGTGGAGGGGTGGACAATTATGTGGTGGAGGGGTGGATAATTATGTGGTGGAGGGGTGGATAATTATGTGGTGGAGGGGTGGATAATTATGTGGTGGAGGGGTGGACAATTATGTAGTGGAGGGGTGGACAATTATGTGGTGGAGGGGTGGATAATTATGTGGTGGAGGGGTGGATAATTATGTGGTGGAGGGGTGGATAATTATGTGGTGGAGGGGTGGATCATTATGTGGTGGAGGGGTGGATCATTATGTGGTGGAGGGGTGGACAATTGTGTGGTGGAGGGGTGGATAATTGTGTGGTGGAGGGGTGGACAATTATGTGGTGGAGGGGTGGACAATTATGTGGTGGAGGGGTGGATAATTATGTGGTGGAGGGGTGGATAATTATGTGGTGGAGGGGTGGACAATTATGTGGTGGAGGGGTGGACAATTGTGTGGTGGAGGGGTGGACAATTGTGTGGTGGAGGGGTGGACAATTATGTGGTGGAGGGGTGGACAATTATGTGGTGGAGGGGTGGATAATTATGTGGTAGGAGGGAAGGGTAGCATGAGGCGGGAGGAAAACGGGGGGAGGAGGGGGGGTTGTATGTAAACAAATAAATAAAAGGGAGACTCCTACAGTATGTGGTCAAGGGGAGTGGAATGGAAAACACACACACACACCACCGGAGGGTCAAGACCTACCAGCCGTTGCTGAGCAGCTGCCCCCCTCGGCTATATTCGGCCCATTCCTCAAGTCCCTCTCTCCAACCCATCCTCGCCACCCGGATATCTACATAATCAAAAGTGACAATTTCGTTTCGATAAGAAGTGGGACCAGTATTGAACAGTGATGAACAGTGTTTAAGCCAGTGAATTCAGCACTAGACAGTACCAGTGAAAGCAGTGACCCACCAGTGAGATAAGCACCCCTGAGAACTGACCACCATCTTCTGACCAGGAGGTGCTAATCAGTCCATCCTGGGAACAAGAGGGCCGGCTTCACACCTGACTACGAATTGAATTCAATTGAATTGAAACAGTTTATTTAGCCAGAAAAACACAGATACAGAGAGGATAATAATTACAATATTAACAAGGCTGAGCCAGTTGAGAACCTGAGCTCTCTTTTAGGCATGTGATATATACATTTAGTACTATCTGGAATAGTACAATAGCTTGGTGGTAATAACATCTCATAATGTTACCAGGGTTATCACTTCAATAAACACAACACCACCCAGCAGAATGAGGTACTGTGACACCACCCCGCACCAACCGGTGACCCCATGACCACGTGAGGTCCTTCATATCAACACCTACGGACGAGTTACTGCACCACGTACACACCACACCAACCGGTGTCCCCATGACCACGTGAGGTCCTTCATATCAACGCCTACGGACGAGTTACTGCACCACGTAAACACCACACCAATCGGTGTCCCCATGAAGTATCTAAGTGGGTGAAAGGAATCAATAAAGGGGATATAGATAAAGTTCTTATAATATCCGAGCAGGATAGGACTCGTTGTAACGGATTTAAGTTGGACAAGTTTAGGTTTAGGAGGGAACTGGTTCACAAATAGGGTGGTGGACGAGTGGAACAAGCTTAGCAACTTTGTAGTAAGTGCTGGAACGCTGGAAAGTTTTAAAAGGAGGCTGGATAGATTCATGGATGATAGTGCGGTAGTAACTCTCGACAAGAGCTGCCATACACAGGCCAACCGGCCTATTGCAGACTCCTTATTTTCTTATGATCTTATAGCCACGTGAGGTCCTTCATATCAACACCCGAGGACGAGTTACTACACCACGTGAACACCACACCACCTGGTGTCTCCATGACCAGCCCAGGCCCTCAACTGTAAACTGTAATAATTTGTATGTTCAATTCATGCTTCTTCTTCATTCAGTAATGAAAGCTTTTGTTAAACGACCCGCCTACCCCAGAACTTTTTCAATAAACCTTTAATAATAATTATTATCATCATCATCATCATCATTATAATTATTATTATTACACACACACACACACACACACACACACACACACACACACTACAATACAATCGAAGAGCCATAATAAAAGGGACGACAAAAATTTCAAGGATTACTACAAAAAATGAAAAATGGCTAATTTAAAAAAAATAAATAAAAATGTACATTAAGCAATAAATCTAAGGTAGCTACATACACACTATACAGTATATACAGCAGAGAACCGAGAGGCCCCAACCCGACCCGTGATCAAACAATTATAACTCCTTTAAAACAATACACCAGAGAAGATAAGAGTAAAACACAAGAGTGGCTATTTATTTTGATCGGAGGGGCAAGGCAGGAGAGGGAGGATTACAGAGAAAACAATGAGGAGGGTGTGGGGAAGTGGGGAGAGGAGGGTGTGGGGAAGTGGGGAGAGGAGGGTGTGGGGAAGCGGGGAGAGGAGGGTGTGGGGAAGCGGGGAGAGGAGGGTGTGGGGAAGCGGGGAGAGGAGGGTGTGGGGAAGCGGGGAGAGGAGGGTGTGGGGAAGCGGGGAGAGGGGGGTGTGGGGAAGTGGGGAGAGGAGGGTGTGGGGAAGTGGGGAGAGGAGGGTGTGGGGAAGTGGGGAGAGGAGGGTGTGGGGAAGCGGGGAGAGGAGGGTGTGGGGAAGCGGGGAGAGGAGGGTGTGGGGAAGCGGGGAGAGGAGGGTGTGGGGAAGCGGGGAGAGGAGGGTGTGGGGAAGCGGGGAGAGGAGGGTGTGGGGAAGCGGGGAGAGGAGGGTGTGGGGAAGTGAGGAGAGGAGGGTGTGGGGAAGTGGGGAGAGGAGGGTGTGGGGAAGTGGGGAGAGGAGGGTGTGGGGAAGTGGGGAGAGGAGGGTGTGGGGAAGTGAGGAGAGGAGGGTGTGGGGAAGTGAGGAGAGGAGGGTGTGGGGAAGTGGGGAGAGGAGGGTGTGGGGAAGCGAGGAGAGGGGGGTGTGGGGAAGTGGGGAGAGGGGGGTGTGGGGAAGTGAGGAGAGGAGGGTGTGGGGCAGTGGGGAGAGGAGGGTGTGGGGAAGTGGGGAGAGGAGGGTGTGGGGAATTGGGGAGAGGGGGGTGTGGGGAAGCGAGGAGAGGGGGGTGTGGGGAGAGGAGGGTGTGGGGAAGTGAGGAGAGGAGGGTGTGGGGAAGTGGGGAGAGGAGGGTGTGGGGAAGTGGGGAGAGGAGGGTGTGGGGAAGTGGGGAGAGGAGGGTGTGGGGAAGCGAGGAGAGGAGGGTGTGGGGAAGTGGGGAGAGGAGGGTGTGGGGAAGTGAGGAGAGGAGGGTGTGGGGAAGCGAGGAGAGGAGGGTGTGGGGAAGCGAGGAGAGGGGTGTGGGGAAGCGAGGAGAGAGGGGTGTGGGGAAGCGAGGAGAGGGGGGTGTGGGGGAAGGAGGAGGAGGGGGGGTGTGGGGAAGCGGGGAGAGGGGGGTGTGGGGAAGTGGGGAGAGGAGGGGGTGGGGAAGTGGGGAGAGGAGGGTGTGGGGCAGTGGGGAGAGGAGGGTGTGGGGAAGCGGGGAGAGGAGGGTGTGGGGAAGCGAGGAGAGGAGGGTGTGGGGAAGTGGGGAGAGGAGGGTGTGGGGAAGTGAGGAGAGGAGGGTGTGGGGAAGTGGGGAGAGGAGGGTGTGGGGAAGTGGGGAGAGGAGGGTGTGGGGAAGCGAGGAGAGGAGGGTGTGGTGAAGCGGGGAGAGGAGGGTGTGGTGAAGCGGGGAGAGGAGGGTGTGGGGAAGCGAGGAGAGGAGGGTGTGGGAAGCGAGGAGAGGGGGGGTGGGGAAGCGAGGAGAGGGGGGGTGGGGAAGCGAGGAGAGGGGGGGTGGGGAAGCGAGGAGAGGGGGGGTGGGGAAGCGAGGAGAGGGGGGTGTGGGGAAGTGAGGAGAGGGGGTGTGGGGAAGTGGGGAGAGGAGGGTGTGGGGAAGTGGGGAGAGGAGGGTGTGGGGAAGTGGGGAGAGGAGGGTGTGGGGAAGTGGGGAGAGGAGGGTGTGGGGAAGTGGGGAGAGGAGGGTGTGGGGAAGCGGGGAGAGGAGGGTGTGGGGAAGCGGGGAGAGGAGGGTGTGGGGAAGCGGGGAGAGGAGGGTGCGGGGAAGCGAGGAGAGGAGGGTGTGGGGAAGCGAGGAGAGGAGGGTGTGGTGAAGCGGGGAGAGGAGGGTGTGGGGAAGCGAGGAGAGGAGGGTGCGGGGAAGCGAGGAGAGGGGGGTGGGGAAGCGGGGAGAGGAGGGTGTGGGGGAGCGAGGGAGAGGGGGGGGGGGAAGCGTGGAGTGGGGGGTGGGGAAGCGAGGAGAGGGGGTGTGGGGAAGCGAGGAGAGGGGGGGGGGGAAGCGAGGAGAGGGGGGTGGGGAAGCGAGGAGAGGGGGGGGTGGGGAAGCGAGGAGAGGGGGGGGGTGGGGAAGCGAGGAGAGGGGGGGGTGGGGAAGCGAGGAGAGGGGGGGTGGGGAAGCGAGGAGAGGGGGGGTGGGGGAGGGAAGGGAGGGGGGTGTGGGGAAGTGATGGGAGGGGGGGGTGGGGAAGTGAGGAGAGGGGGGTGTGGGGAAGTGAGGAGAGGGGGGGTGGGGAAGTGAGGAGAGGGGGGTGTGGGGAAGTGAGGAGAGGGGGGTGTGGGGAAGTGAGGAGAGGGGGGTGTGGGGAAGTGAGGAGAGGGGGGTGGGGAAGTGAGGAGAGGGGGGGTGGGGAAGTGAGGAGAGGGGGGGTGGGGAAGTGAGGAGAGGAGGTGTGGGGAAGTGAGGAGAGGGGGGTGTGGGGAAGTGAGGAGAGGGGGGTGTGGGGAAGTGAGGAGAGGGGGTGTGGGGAAGTGAGGAGAGGGGGGGTGTGGGGAGAGGGGGGGTGTGGGGAAGTGAGGAGAGGGGGGTGTGGGGAAGTGAGGAGAGGGGGGTGTGGGGAAGCGAGGAGAGGGGGGGTGGGGGAGGAGGAGGGGGGGGTGGGGAGGAGGGAGGGGGGTGGGGAAGCGAGGAGAGGGGGGTGTGGGGAGCGAGGAGAGGGGGGTGTGGGGAAGCGAGGAGAGGGGGGGTGGGGAAGCGAGGAGAGGGGGGTGGGGGAAGCGAGGAGAGGGGGGTGTGGGGGAAGCGAGGAGAGGGGGGTGTGGGGAAGCGAGGAGAGGGGGGGTGGGGAAGCGAGGAGAGGGGGGGTGGGGAAGCGAGGAGGAGGGGGGGTGGGGAAGCGAGGAGAGGGGGGTGGGGAGCGAGGAGAGGGGGGTGGGGAAGCGAGGAGAGGGGGGGGGGGAAGCGAGGAGAGGGGGGTGGGGAAGCGAGGAGAGGGGGGGGGGGGAGCGAGGAGAGGGGGGGGGGGGGAAGCGAGGAGAGGGGGGGTGGGGAAGCGAGGAGAGGGGGGGGTGGGGAAGCGAGGAGAGGGGGGGTGGGGAAGGAGGAGAGGGGGGTGTGGGGAAGTGAGGAGAGGGGGGGTGGGGACGTGAGGAGAGGGGGGTGTGGGGAAGTGAGGAGAGGGGGGTGTGGGGAAGTGAGGAGAGGGGGGTGTGGGGAAGTGAGGAGAGGGGGGTGTGGGGAAGTGAGGAGAGGGGGGTGGGGACGTGAGGAGAGGGGGGGTGGGGGAGCGAGGAGAGGGGGGTGTGGGGAAGTGAGGAGAGGGGGGGTGGGGAAGTGAGGAGAGGGGGGGGTGGGGAAGGGAGGAGAGGGGGGGGGGGGGTGGGGAAGTGAGGAGAGGGGGGGGTGGGGAAGTGAGGAGAGGGGGGGGGTGGGGAAGTGAGGAGAGGGGGGGTGGGGAAGTGAGGAGGGGGGGGGTGGGGAAGTGAGGAGAGGGGGGGGGGGGGAAGTGAGGAGGGGGGGGGGTGGGGAAGTGAGGAGAGGGGGGGGTGGGGAAGTGAGGAGAGGGGGGGGTGGGGAAGTGAGGAGAGGGGGGGTGGGGAAGTGAGGAGAGGGGGGGGTGGGGAAGTGAGGAGAGGGGGGGGTGGGGAAGTGAGGAGAGGGGGGGTGGGGAAGTGAGGAGAGGGGGGGTGGGGAAGTGAGGAGAGGGGGGTGGGGAAGTGAGGAGAGGGGGGTGGGGAAGTGAGGAGAGGGGGGTGGGGAAGTGAGGAGAGGGGGTGTGGGGAAGTGAGGAGAGGGGGGTGTGGGGAAGTGAGGAGAGGGGGGTGTGGGGAAGTGAGGAGAGGGGGTTGTGGGGAAGTGAGGAGAGGGGGTGTGGGGAAGTGAGGAGAGGGGGTTGTGGGGAAGTGAGGAGAGGGGGTGTGGGGAAGTGAGGAGAGGGGGTGTGGGGAAGTGAGGAGAGGGGGGTGTGGGGAAGTGAGGAGAGGGGGTGTGGGGAAGTGAGGAGAGGGGGTGTGGGGAAGTGAGGAGAGGGGGGGTGGGGAAGTGAGGAGAGGGGGGTGTGGGGATGGGCGGAGAGGGGGTGTGGGGAAGTGAGGAGTGGGGGGTGTGGGGAAGTAAGGAGAGGGGGTGTGGGGAAGTGAGGAGAGAGGGTGTGGGGAAGTGAGGAGAGGGGGGTGTGGGGAAGTGAGGAGAGGGGGGTGTGGGGAAGTGAGGAGAGGGGGGTGTGGGGAAGTGAGGAGAGGGGGGTGTGGGGAAGTGAGGAGAGGGGGGTGTGGGGAAGTGAGGAGAGGGGGGTGTGGGGAAGTGAGGGGTGTGGGGAAGTGAGGGGTGTGGGGAAGTGAGGGGTGTGGGGAAGAGAGGGGTGTGGGGAAGTGAGGGGTGTGGGGAAGTGAGGGGTGTGGGGAAGTGAGGAGAGGGGGGTGTGGGGAAGTGAGGAGAGGGGGTGTGGGGAAGTGAGGAGAGGGGGTGTGGGGAAGTGAGGGGTGTGGGGATGTGAGGGGTGTGGGGATGTGAGGGGTGTGGGGATGTGAGGAGAGGAAGGTGTGGGGAAGTGGGGAGAGGAGGGTGTGGGGAAGTGAGGAGAGGAGGGTGTGGGGAAGTGAGGAGAGGAGGGTGTGGGGCAGTGAGGAGAGGGGGTGTGGGGCAGTGAGGAGAGGGGGTGTGGGGCAGTGAGGAGAGGGGGTGTGGGGCAGTGAGGAGAGGGGGTGTGGGGCAGTGAGGAGAGGGGGTGTGGGGCAGTGAGGAGAGGGGGTGTGGGGCAGTGAGGAGAGGGGGTGTGGGGCAGTGAGGAGAGGGGGTGTGGGGCATTGAGGAGAGGGGGTGTGGGGCATTGAGGAGAGGGGGTGTGGGGAAGTGAGGAGAGGAGGGTGTGGGGAAGTGAGGAGAGGGGGTGTGGGGAAGTGAGGAGAGGGGGTGTGGGGAAGTGAGGAGAGGGGGTGTGGGGAAGTGAGGAGAGGGGGTGTGGGGAAGTGAGGAGAGGGGGTGTGGGGAAGTGAGGAGACGGGGGGTGGGGAAGTGAGGAGACGGGGTGTGGGGAAGTGAGGAGAGGGGGTGTGGGGAAGTGAGGAGAGGGGGTGTGGGGAAGTGAGGAGAGGGGAGTGTGGGGAAGTGAGGAGAGGGGAGTGTGGGGAAGTGAGGAGAGGGGAGTGTGGGGAAGTGAGGAGAGGGGAGTGTGGGGAAGTGAGGAGAGGGGAGTGTGGGGAAGTGAGGAGAGGGGAGTGTGGGGAAGTGAGGAGAGGGGAGGTGGGGAAGTGAGGAGAGGGGAGTGTGGGGAAGTGAGGAGAGGGGAGTGGGGGGAGGGAGGGGAGGGAGGGGAGGGGGTGGGGGAAGTGAGGGGAAGTGAGGAGAGGGGGTGTGGGGAAGTGAGGAGAGGGGGGTGTGGGGAAGTGAGGAGAGGGGGGTGTGGGGAAGTGAGGAGAGGGGGGTGTGGGGAAGTGAGGAGAGGGGGGTGTGGGGAAGTGAGGAGAGGGGGTGTGGGGAAGTGAGGAGAGGGGGGTGTGGGGAAGTGAGGAGAGGGGGGTGTGGGGAAGTGAGGAGAGGGGGTGTGGGGAAGTGAGGAGAGGGGGGTGTGGGGAAGTGAGGAGAGGGGGGTGTGGGGAAGTGAGGAGAGGGGGGTGTGGGGAAGGGAGGAGAGGGGGGTGTGGGGAAGTGAGGAGAGGGGGGTGTGGGGAAGTGAGGAGAGGGGGGTGTGGGGAAGTGAGGAGAGGGGGGTGTGGGGAAGTGAGGAGAGGGGGTGTGGGGAAGTGAGGAGAGGGGGGTGTGGGGAAGTGAGGAGTGGAGGGTGTGGGGAAGTGAGGAGTGGAGGGTGTGGGGAAGTGAGGAGTGGAGGGTGTGGGAAAGTGGAGTGTGAAGGAGTGTGGGGAAGAGAGGAGTGTGGGGAAGTGAGGAGAGGAAGGTGTGGGGAAGTGGAGTGTGAAGAGAGGAGTGTGGGGAAGAGAGGAGTGTGGGGAAGTGAGGAGAGGAAGGTGTGGGGAAGTGGAGTGTGAAGAGAGGAGTGTGAGGAAGTGAGGAGGAGGAGGGTGTGGGGGAAGTGGAGAGTGTGGGGAAGTGAGGAGAGGAAGGTGTGGGGAAGTGGAGTGTGAAGAGAGGAGTGTGGGGAAGTGAGGAGAGGAAGGTGTGGGGAAGTGGAGAGTGTGAAGAGAGGAGTGTGGGGGAGTGAGGAGGAGGAGGGTGTGGAGGGAAGTGGAGAGTATGAAGAGAGGATTGTGGGGAAGTGAGGAGAGGAAGGTGTGGGGAAGTGGAGAGTGTGAAGAGAGGAGTGTGGGGAAGTGAGGAGGAGGAGGAGGGTGTGTGGGAAGTGGAGAGTGTGAAGAGAGGAGTGTGGGGAAGTGAGGAGGGTGTGGAGGAATGAAGGAGAAATGGTGATGGGAGGATGAAAGAGCAATGGGGTAATAAAAAGTGTACGTTTGGGTGAGGAAGGTGGCGATGGGATGAAAGAAGGAAGAAAGGAAGGACAAGGAGCAATGAAAAGTGTGGAGAGGAAGGGTGGATCGGATGGAAGAAGAGAACAGAGGCAATAAAAAGTGAGGGGAGGGGAGGTGGTGACGACAGGACGGACGGAGTAGGAACAACAGCAGTGTCGCCATAAACACACCTTCGCTGTCAGCAAGAGAGTGAAATTAGTCCTGTTCTCATATGATGCACAGAATGGTTATAGACTAAATCAAGAAGACATTATAAGGCATCAGTCACCAATCTCCATCTCATTCCTCTAATTAAATTAACCTTCTTCCGACCTTACCATCTAGGCCTCTGCTTAATTAGATTTTCCTTCTACTAGTAATAACGCTTAATACTAAAACCTTACCTTTCATTAATATTAAAAAAAAACTACTTTCACAGACTCTGAAACATCAAGAATTGGTGACTTAAATTTATTGCCTCTGTATCATCTTCCCATTAAGTTTACTGTTGTTTCTTATCTTAAACCTTAAAACCGGTGTTGAATTAACTACCACCACTACGAGTGCTATTATTTGTATCTATAAGTTGACAATTCCCATCACCTTGAACTCTCACTAATAAATATATACATGTGACAACTTTGGCCGCCGTCATTCTTTACACAACGGAGAAACTTTATAAAACTGGGCGAGCTTATACGAACAGTATCTCAAAGATTATTGTTGTGGTGGTGTAACGTGTGGGAGGGAGGGAGGGCTACCAGGTAATTGTAAGAAGAGGGAGTTCCAAACAACGGTACTGGAGGGATGGTTGTCAAACAATGGTTGTTGTGAGGAAGGGGGGGGGGGATGTTTCGGCAGTTGACAAGAGGCAGTGGGTGTCACATATTGGTGTCAAGAAACGGTAGCGGAGAGGGTGACAAAATTGCTGACGGAGAGAGCGAGTGTCAAATAGTGGTGGAGAAAATAGCGTCGTGTCATACCCACTACTGGGAGTTAACGGACTATTATCAGACAACGGAAGCCGAGAATGGGGTATCAAACAACAGTGGAGGTGATTGGAGTTAATATTCCTATATTGACAGGACATCCAACACAAAGGCAATGAATATGGATGATTGGAGGCCAAATAAGATTCACTAGTATATAGAGAAGGTAGGGGGCGGGGGGCTCAGACAGGGAGCCACGCACAGTTGAAAAAACTATACAGCTTTAACGCTCTTCCTAAGAAAATAAAACTCCGCCTGGTTACATCACTTATCGTACCGATATTAGCTTACCCAGCAGTACCTCATCATACTTTGAACACCACCCTATTATTAAAATTACAGACTGTCCAAAATGTAGCCCTGAGATTCATCACGGGTGAAAGATACCCCTTCGCCAGAACCACAGCCGAGATACATAGAGACCTGAAAATAAGAGCCATCAACCAGCAGCTGCACACCCTGGCCAGCAGTCTGGCAAAAGATAGAACGATCAGAGCAATAACTCCTTCAAAGACTCCCACCAGACAACGACAACCACCATACATGGTTCCCAAAAAGTTTGCAAATCTCAAAAGGTCCATTAAAACCCCTGATCTACACGGCCAGGCAATAGACAACCTACCTAGACCAACATCCGCCAGTAGAGTCGGCGGAATGTGAAATAAGGCCCTCAAAACACCCATATATGGGATAGAGTAAGCTGTCTAGTGCCTGTACTGACAGCTACCAGCCAACCAGAAACTAGGTCTAAGAAAACCATTCATAATAACTAACCCAGGACACAATTCTAAAGCACAATTAGCTTAGCTAACCCGTAACAAGGCGGTCAAGCCCGCCTCCTTCTACCTCCTAAATCTCGTCAGTTTCAGAACTACTAACCCCCCTCTAATCTTTCTTTCTCTACAAAAAAAAAGTAAGGTGAAGGTACTTTTGCGTCAACCAACCATTGTTAAGAATGGGAATCCCAAAACGACGGCGGATGGAAGGAAAAGGAGGGGACCTATGGTGGCGTGTGTGTGGAGGGGGGGGGGGTCCAAATCATACAGTTTGTGAATGATCATACAGTTTGTGTTGGAGTTTAAGCCATAGAGCGGTGGTGAACGGGAAGGGGAGAGGATGCTATATATCAGCGGTGGTGGTAAAGAGGGTGGAGTCTTTTGTATTAGTTAAGGTGGTAAGGGAGAGTTCCTCCCCTCCCTTCTTTTTTTGTCATGTGTATACAAACAGGATGGGGTGTGGGTCCCTAACATCAGTAGGCCTAGAAGAGGGAGAGGCGGCTCCCTGGCGTCAGTATGCGGAGGCCATATGTGTAGTGGCACATAACACACGTAAAGAGGGGAGGTGGTGCTATGTCCATAACAGTGAGAGAGGAGTGAAGGGGTCTAATAATGGTGGTGGTGGGAGAGGTGAGGGGTTCCTACATAATGGTGGTGGAGGAAGTGAGGGATTTCTACATAATGGTGGTGGAGGAAGTGAGGGATTTCTACATAATGGTGGTGGAGGAAGTGAGGGATTTCTACATAATGGTGGTGGAGGAAGTGAGGGATTTCTACATAATGGTGGTGGAGGAAGTGAGGGATTTCTACATAATGGTGGTGGAGGAAGTGAGGGATTTCTACAAAATGGTGGTGGAGGAAGTGAGGGATTTCTACATAATGGTGGTGGAGGAAGTGAGGGATTTCTACATAATGGTGGTGGAGGAAGTGAGGGATTTCTACAAAATGGTGGTGGAGGAAGTGAGGGATTTCTACATAATGGTGGTGGAGGAAGTGAGGGATTTCTACATAATGGTGGTGGAGGAAGTGAGGGATTTCTACAAAATGGTGGTGGAGGAAGTGAGGGATTTCTACATAATGGTGGTGGTGGAAGTGAGGGATTTCTACATAATGGTGGTGGAGGAAGTGAGGGATTTCTACATAATGGTGGTGGAGGAAGTGAGGGATTTCTATATACTGGTGGTGGAGAAAGTGAGGGATTTCTACATAATGGTGGTGGAGGAAGTGAGGGATTTCTACAAAATGGTGGTGGAGGAAGTGAGGGATTTCTACATAATGGTGGTGGAGGAAGTGAGGGATTTCTACATAATGGTGGTGGAGGAAGTGAGGGATTTCTACAAAATGGTGGTGGAGGAAGTGAGGGATTTCTACATAATGGTGGTGGAGGAAGTGAGGGATTTCTACATAATGGTGGTGGAGGAAGTGAGGGATTTCTACAAAATGGTGGTGGAGGAAGTGAGGGATTTCTACATAATGGTGGTGGTGGAAGTGAGGGATTTCTACATAATGGTGGTGGAGGAAGTGAGGGATTTCTACATAATGGTGGTGGAAGAAGTGAGGGATTTCTACATAATGGTGGTGTAAGCAGTGAGGGATTTCTACATAATGGTGGTGGAGGAAGTGAGGGATTTCTATATACTGGTGGTAGGAGAGGCGAGGGGTTCTTACATAACGGTGGTAGGAAAGATGAGGGATTACTACATAATGATAGTGGTGCAGGAGGTGGAGGGCTCCTACAAAATGGTAGTGAGGTATTCCTACATAATAATGACGGAGGCGGTGAGGGGTCCCTACATAATGATAGTGTGGAGACGGGGGATATGGGGGGACGAATATCGGAAAGGTGTAAGGAAGATATGGAAAACTCGATGATGTAAGAGAAATTCCGAATGGAGGCAAAGGATGGAGAAGAAGAACGGGGAGAGGAATGGAAAGGAAGAACGGGGAGAAGAGACGGAAGGGAGGGGTGGAGGGAGAGGAAGGCTTTAAATATACTCTGCAGCGGAGTACTTCTGGAATATAACATTAAGGCAAGGAAGGTCGGTGACACACAAGGTTCAGAGTCCAGGGAAAAGATGTAGCTATCTGAGACAAGGTGGGCGGGGAGAACCACCAACTGGGAAGAAGATAATAGTTATGGGGGGGGGGGGGGGGGAGAGAAGACTACAGTTGAAGAAAAGGTTAAGTGAGGAAAAGGATGTCACATGGGTAACAGTGGGGGAGAAAAGAGGAAAATAAAAACAAATGTAAAGACGGAAGAGAAGAAGAGGGAATACTGAAAGAGTTTGTGAAATAAACGAATAAAAAAAGTGGAAACGGCCAAAATTTTTAACGGTAAAAAAAATATTGCTCTCCAGAATGCCACTAAAAATTGCCAAGAAACCCCCTTTGGAAATACCAAGTGGCTGGGCTAAGACGACCAATGTGCGACGGCTGGGGAAGCCAATACTGGGTATTTGCACGTCCGAATAACCAATATGGATGGTGCAGACAAGTCAACGTGGAAGGGAGTAAACCTAATAAGGCTGGGTTAGAAAAACCTATATGGTAGAGTCGAAATTGCAAAATAATGAAAACCATGGAAAGCCTATGTGGGACTACTGGAAGAGTCTATGGGAGAGTTCTCGACGACCCCCACTTAAGAGGATTGGAAAAGTGAACATGGAAATAATGGAGATGCCAGAATATGAATAATGGGAACTCTCTTAGGTACGAGGACTGGACAAGCTAGGGTGAATAGCTAAAAAATCCCTTAGAGGAAAAGTTAGGTCGGTGCGTGTGGGTGTGTGCGTGTGCTGAGAGGAAATACCGATGTGGTGAAGAAAGATTACAATGACTTAGTACAGAATAGCCGGAGATACCAACAGCAGAGAAAGTAGTCAAGAGATGAGAAGCTGGGCACACCAACATTATAGACTCAGGTAGCAAGGAAGTTAGACAGAGGGGGGCGGAGGGGGGGGGGATACAAATTATTAACAAATGGAGGTACTGTATATTAAGTAATTGAAGTGAGAGAATATCACCGTGTACAGTCACTCAAAAACTCTCTCTACTTGTGTGTGTGTGTCTGTGTGTGTGGGGGGAGAAGGGCGTCGATAAATTTCAGAATGAACACTACGACTCCTGTTGGCTCGGTAGCGTTGTCATAATCCTTCGTCCATTGTGTCATTTTTTCAAAAAAAATTGTATCGATAGTTTTTGGAGTGATTGTACATTAAGGAATGGACAGCGACATGTGTGTTAGGGCAACTGATGTGAAACAATGAAGGAAATTAGCAAACAAACAGAAATACGGGAGTGCCAGTGGGTCTCACAAGCCTTGAACCCTTACGTACACTAGTGACAGCATGCCCGGCACGGGTTTCTACCGCCTTTCACTTTCCCAACTGTTATGTTAGAAACCCATTCTGCGGCAGGGTAGACCGGGAAAGTCCGACCGTTGAACTCAGCCCAACAACTGTCAGATCAGGAACAGTGTGTTATATCCGGCTAGACCGCCGCACCCAAAGTGCCCAATAAATCAATAAATACAAGTCAAGATAGTCAGACCAGCAATAAACAAGGGCGACCAAGAACGACTATCACCAGCTTTAGTGACCACTGGCTGGTGTGCAAGTCGGTAGTACAACAAGGTGTCGGTGTAAAGAGGTCAAGGGTAAGGGAGAGCTGGGAGAGAGAAGAGGGGGTGAGGGAGGAAATACAATGAGGATCAAGGGAGGGTCAAGCACGGCAAGAATCTTAACTGGCTGGCAGAATCGCTACTCAGGATGTCTGTCAGTCAGTCAAGGTACACACTATTAACGCAACTTAAAGCTAAAGCATGGGTCTGGGGCCCTTAAATGACGAGCAGTGACCAGTGAGACAAGACAGTGGCGGGACTATGGTAAGCAGTGAGACAAGAAAATAACTGGCAACGACGAAATACATTAATGGCGGCCAAAAAAAAAAAAAAAGTCGATCTGAAAACATATAAAAAATTCAGATAGGTTAAAATCATCCAGCAACAACACATGATGTCAGAGAATAAACTGAGCAAACCTACAGTTCAGTTCAGGTGGTGAAGGAGGGTAATCCAAAGAGAGTCAAAAGAGAAGAGGCGAAAACGTGGAAGAAACATGACGGGAAAAACATTGAACGGTGATGGCAAAAGACACCTGCCTTGGTGAGTGAATGGCACTGTGTGAAGTGACAAGGGAGGGAATAATGGAGTTACTAAAGTAGATGAGGTCTTTAAAGCAGAGTGAGAATGAAACTTGGTAAAACACAAGTTTGAGGGTAATGGATGAGAAAGGTGAAAGTAGACGTGGAAAAAGAAAGATGAATATGGAACTGTCCAGGAGTGAAGCGGAACATAAATGTGTTACTGATAAATATAATACGAGACTCTGCATCTATTAATATAAAGAGGCCAATACAGTACAGGGAAGAAAACAATTTCCCATTGGTTTCTTAAAAGTTCACCTACGGTAAGTGGTGCCACAATCTATAAAAATATTTTCTTAAAACATGAGGAGTAAAACAAACCCAGAGGTGACAATTATGTAGAACACATTTAAAAACACATCGAAAGATAATGAGGAGCAGATGACAAAAGACTCCCTGAGGACAATATATTAACACACAAAAGTATTCAATGGAATTAACACAAGTTGATGAAACCAATACTTTTTAAGCGACTACAGTTCTGTACGTACGTACGTACACACACACACAACACACACAATCTTGGGGAATCGTCTGACCTGCTGCTTACCTACGGTAATCAAAACTTACACTATACAATAATACAAGCTGGACTTGTTTGGGTTACTCTGATTGGTGTACAGGTAGGTAATATGGCTTCTTTGTATTGAGAGTAAGTGAAAGTAAGAGAGAGATTTTTCAACTATAAAAGAAAAGTTTAGACACATTATTGGTACACCGAGAAGAAGAGAGTAAGAAAATAACAAGTGTCCAGACAGTCACACGCGTGGTCAGGAGGCGAGGCAGCAAGAGAGCGAGAGTGGTGGACTGTTTACCTTTGTTCCAGGGTTCAGGTAGCCTCTGAAAAACACAAAGAGAAAGGAAAAGTCAGAGATGGAACGGGCAATAGACTATAAATAATATGGAGCGAGAATCAGCCTGATGCACCACGAAGATATAAAAACAAATTCAAAAAAATTATCAAGATTTAAGATGACAAAATGACCAGGCATTATCTCGCTTAGAATACTTAAGAGAATAAAGGATAATAAGACCATTTAATAAATGAATAAGTAGTATCAAACACAAGAAATTAGTATCTTATGTTTCACAGGAGAGTACACAAGTTCAACACCAATAAGATATACTTAAAAAAGATAAGTGAAATGTTAAATAATTTCGGCAGAATGGACAGGAGTTTGTTGTAAAAGTAAAGAATCCATAGTTCAGTATTGTATAGTATAGTGGTCCTGTAAAAAAAAAAAAGAAGCAGAATACTGTATAATATTGGAGTCAAATGTGGATTTTAGTGTGGGCGAGGACTGACACTGGTGAGGAGGGTGAACCAATGTTGCCTAAAGGGTTGGGTCCATCTTGTATCATGCAGGGGTAGCAGCTGTAGCCTCCTATTCCAAATCAGTAGTTGGTGGGCGGCTCTTTAGGACGGGACAAAACTTCTAGAGGCGCGTCACAAAAGACTCGAGGGATAGTTAGTTCTCTCTTGTCTTTAATATAACCACAAACCATAGAGACGGGGGACACATCGGGATTAAACTAAACAATAAAAAAATACAAAAGGGAACAAACATGTGAGGTGCTGTCCACTTCCGGTTGGACGCCTCAACAACACAGCCAACTGGAACAAAGGTTGTAACATGATGTATTAATTTACCAGTGAGCATACGACAGGTCACAGCACTGCCAGGGGAGAGCGAGTGAGGAACTGATGAATCGACAGAACACCACCAGATGTAACACACGGACAATCAGACACACTTTGAAGGTCAGGGATAAGATGATACGAGAATATTATAGCAGAAAGTTTGGGTGGAAATGAAACTGATAAACCCAAAAGTGGCAACATGAATAAATAATCAAGGCTAAGTGCTGTAGTGGCCTGGGAACGTATGAGCAGGTTGAAACAGGAGGGCTTTACAGCTCAGCGCGAGTGGCATGCTAAAATGCATTTCAAATAGTTTAGAGTCGAGAGTTGACGGAAAAGCCGGCGGAACAATGAAACATCATATATCACACATAAGGACTGTTCATCCTACACAACACGTTCATTAAACATCTATTATAATAAACCCTCCCTTTTTAAGAAAACAAATACTGTATAATGCAAAAGCATTATAAAACTCCTTTATGTTTACCTAACACTTGACCAGTGATCTGTAAATCAATAAATGTATGGCCAGCTCACAATAATAAGTTTAAGACAAATACAATCCAGTCCTATCAATACAACTAAACATCAAGTGTCCTTTGACACAATTATCATAAGTCAGTCTTGATGAAACAAAACCCATTTCCTCTAACATGTCTCCATAAATATACAGTGTCTAAGAGTAACTGGGGTAGAACATACAGTAAGGCATACTTGTACACGTGACGTAAAAAACCCAGTGTTGTCATATACCCCAGGCTGCTCTGTGTCATTTTATACTGACAAGGTATTGCGATACAGAACAATTCATTTCATAATGAAATAAAACTCATTCGTGCTACTTTTGCAGGTAAGTCGCGATATCTACGACAAGAATCAACATGTTAGAAACAGTGAGAGGCAGTAATGTTGCCGGAGCAGCTCTCACTGCTCAGCGAGGGAGGACCGGGCACATACCGCCAAACCCTGTGAGTACTGTAGGCCTAAAACAAGTTTCTCAGATCGTTGATTTTGGAATACTTTCTTGGAAAATTAAGAGTTGAAAAAAAAATAATAAAAGTCTGAAGCAAAAATGAAAAAAATCGTAAGTACACCATAAAAAAATTCAAAACTGCCACCACTGTGTAAAAAAAATGGTGTCCTATTAATGAAGATTTCTCACTTTGTCTAACGGGTGAACGTGACGGCAAGGCCCATTGGAGGCACAGCGAGCACAGAACACTGACTATTAATGAGGTGTACAGCTTGTGAGGAGGAGGTAGGCTGGCACTGCACTCCACCGTCTTCATGTCTTCACCTTCAAAGTCTGGCATCCATTCAAGGCTCGATGGCTTAACATAACACTTAGCACTGACTTACAAAAATTGCGTCACAACCAGATATTAAACGCTATAAAATGATGCAATTCAGAAGAACACCCACAGCCTGGAGCACCCCACAGCCTGGAGCACCCCACAGTCTGGAGCACCCCACAGCCTGGAGCACCCCCACAGTCTGGAGCACCCCCACAGCCTGGAGCACCCCCACAGCCTGGAGCACCCCACAGCCTGGAGCACCAACACCTTAGAGGATTGGTAAAAACAGCCCGACAACATTTAGAGTGGAGGACTGTAGTCGCCAACCCTCAGATAAGAAGAAGGAACTCTGAGAAGAAAACTTAAAATACTAGACCAACTCAGGACAGTGGCAGGGATTTAAACAGGATAAGAAAAGACTCGGGTAGGGTGGGAGATGGGTGCACCTGGCGGGTATGTACAGTATAAGGTGTGGCGTGATTCAGGGAAGGCGATACGAATTTTCTATCTACCGTATTGGAGGAGGATGGTGGATCAATTGTGACTGATTGGAGGAGGATGTGGGGGAGGGAGGTGGTGGTAGTGTGGAGTATATGGGAGGAGGGTGGTGGTAGTGTGGAGTATATGGGAGGAGGGTGGTGGTAGTGTGGAGTATATGGGAGGAGGGTAGTGGTAGTGTGGAGTATATGGGAGGAGGGTGGTGGTAGTGTGGAGTATATGGGGGAAGGGTGGTGGTAGTGTGGAGTATATGGGGGGAGGTGGTGGTAGTGTGGAGTATATGGGAGGAGGGTGGTGGTAGTGTGGAGTATATGGGAGGAGGGTGGTGGTAGTGTGGAGTATATGGGAGGAGGGTGGTGGTAGTGTGGTGTATATGGGAGGAGGGTGGTGGTAGTGTGGTGTATATGGGAGGGAGGTGGTGGTAGTGTGGAGTATATGGGAGGAGGGTGGTGGTAGTGTGGAGTATATGGGAGGAGGGTGGTGGTAGTGTGGAGTATATGGGAGGAGGGTGGTGGTAGTGTGGAGTATATGGGGGAGGAGGGTGGTGGTAGTGTGGAGTATATGGGGGGGAAGGTGGTGGTAGTGTGGAGTATATGGGAGGAGGGTGGTGGTAGTGAGGAGTATATGGGAGGAGGGTGGTGGTAGTGTGGAGTATATGGGAGGAGGGTGGAGGTAGTGTGGAGTATATGGGGGGAGGTGGTGGGAGTGTGGAGTATATGGGAGGAGGGTGGTGGTAGTGTGAAGTATATGGGGAGAGGGTGGTGGTAGTGTGGAGTATATGGGAGGTGGGTGGTGGTAGTGTGGAGTATATGGGAGGAGGGTGGTGGTAGTGTGGAGTATATGGGAGGAGGGTGGAGGTAGTGTGGAGTATTTGGGGGGAGGTGGTGGTAGTGTGGAGTATATGAGGGGAAGGTGGTGGTAGTGTGGAGTATATGGGGAGAGGGTGGTGGTAGTGTGGAGTATATGGGGAGAGGGTGGTGGTAGTGTGGAGTATATGGGGAGAGGGTGGTGGTAGTGTGGAGTATATGGGAGGAGGGTGGTGGTAGTGTGGAGTATATGGGGAGAGGGTGGTGGTAGTGTGGAGTATATGGGGAGAGGGTGGTGGTAGTGTGGAGTACCGACCATTGGAGAGGATGTTAAGTACCAGCCCGACAAAATTTATAAAGTAACCTTGCCTTTACAACAGCCCCACTCCTCATATAAAACATCCCTACCTTTCTTTACAACCCACCACCCCTCCTCTACAACCCACCACCCCCCTCTACAACCCACCACCCCTCCTCTACAGCCCACCACCCCTTCTCTACAACCCACCACCTCCCCTCTACAACCCACCACCCCTCCTCTACAACCCACCACCCCTCCCCTACAGCCCACCACCCCTTCTCTACAACCCACCACCCCTCCTCTACAGTCCACCACCCCTCCTCTACAACCCACCACCCCTCCTCTACAACCCACCACCCCTCCTCTACAACCCACCACCCCCCTCTACAACCCACCATCCCTCCTCTACGTAATACACACACCGAAATTATCATGTAACGTGTTCACTGACGACACTAAAGCTCTGGTCAATCTCTACTTCTAACACACAATATCAGCCAAGGCAAGAGATAGCTACAGTCTCAGTGCCAACGATCCATCTACTGTTGTACGGTAGACAAACACACTGAAGATGGTGGCAACTAATTTATCTACTTCATTATCTTCAGTTTTTTTGTACAACTGAAATAATTTAATGTACCGTATCAGCCTCTCCGAATGTTTACAGTGTTTTGGAAAGTCGATCTATTTGATAATGTAATTAAGATTGCCGAATACGTTACGAATAACACAAAAATTCCCGGGAGAAATGTGAGCACCACGAGAAAATCAACAAGGGAACAAGTAACAGCTTATCTCCTGTCGTATCTTACGCTACTAAATCACAAACAACGGCACCCACACCAAGTAGCAAAGGTCGAGTCAATACTGTACTGTATTCCCAGGTTGGAGGAGTCAAATGTGAAGGTCTCAATTATGGTCGACTTACAGGTAAAGTAAGTTTGGAGTCCAATAGTCTGAGCCTGGAGCACCCCACAGCCTGGAGTACCCATAGCACCCCACAGCCTGGAGTACCCATAGCACCCCACAGCCTGGAGTACCCATAGCACCCCACAGCCTGGAGTACCCATAGCACCCCACAGCCTGGAGCACCCCATAGCACCCCACAGCCTGGAGCACCCCATAGCACCCCACAGCCTGGAGCACCCCATAGCACCCCACAGCCTGGAGTACCCATAGCACCCCACAGCCTGGAGTACCCATAGCACCCCACAGCCTGGAGTACCCATAGCACCCCACAGCCTGGAGTACCCATAGCACCCCACAGCCTGGAGTACCCATAGCACCCCACAGCCTGGAGTACCCATAGCACCCCACAGCCTGGAGTACCCATAGCACCCCACAGCCTGGAGTACCCATAGCACCCCACAGCCTGGAGCACCCATAGCAACCCACAGCCTGGAGCATCCCATAGCAACCCACAGCCTGGAGCACCCCATAGCCTGGAGCACCCCACAGCCTGGAGCACCCCATAGCAACCCACAGCCTGGAGCACCCCATAGCAACCCACAGCCTGGAGCACCCCATAGCAACCCACAGCCTGGAGTACCCCATAGCAACCCACAGCCTGGAGCACCCCATAGCAACCCACAGCCTGGAGCACCCCATAGTAACCCACAGCCTGAGCACCCCATAGCAACCCACAGCCTGGAGCACCCCATAGCAACCCACAGCCTGGGACACCGACAGTTGGAGCACCCCACAGCCTGGAGTACCCGTAGCATCCACAGCCTGGGGGACCCCACAGCCTGGAGGAGACACATTTGACTCAAAGTGCACACCATATCGCCCTTGACAGGAACACCGCTGCGATAAGGCCTGAACCAACACTCCTGAGATAAAGCAATAGCTAGCCAGCGACCGTCCCACGCAGGAGACCTTTACTAGTATTTTGTTACATTGTAATTCACCTTCACCGCTGATTATTAACTACCTTACCATCTAGTTTTTGCCACAAGTTAACAATCGTATTATACACCCCAAAGGATGAAACTCATCAAATTTGGCAATCTTATCTTGAGTAAGTTTTACCGTAGCCAAAGATAACACTGGTCCTTTTGTGTGTCCAATACAAAGGTTATAAACCTTCCGTAGAGTCGACAACTAAAATTATTTACGAGTGTTTCCTGATCTATGTTCAACAACGCAAGTACGGTATTATGTTCTTTCCATTCAACACAAACACACGGAGCAGCGAGTATCTTATTAAAAAAGAATAAGCTGCAAAGGTTGTCTAGTCCATCCGGTGGCAGGTGATAATACAGTTCTCTCGTATGACTACTACCACACAGGGCTTCCGTAACATGAGTACTGTACAAAAATATAATTGCTAATATAATTTTTCAATGGATTAAAACCCACTACCAAAATATGAAAACGTATGAATCCCATTGACTGAAATTTCACAAGTCCTGATGTCCTGTTAGGCTAAGTTCAGTTTGCCTCTGGTGGACCTTTTTTCCTATAACTGCAGTAGACTGGCAGCAGGCAGACTGTGTATTCACCCGAGTCACGTACACTGGCTGCTTAACAAGGTTCACTCTCACGTGTACATAGATCACAAACATAAACACCAATTAAAATGCGAGTGTGTACAGCTGTCACGTGAGCTCCATGTGGGACCACCACAACCTCCTCGTACACAATCACAAACATTTGTGAACAAGGAGGAAAACTTTTCGTCTAATTTAGCGAGTCTTGCTCAACCCATTGGTTAAAAAAATGGCAAGAGGGAGGAAATGGAGACGGGATGGGCCCCGAGTTTGGAAATATCAAAGAATGCTGAACAACTGTATAAACTACAGATTTGGTCAAAGCCAAGATGTAACTCTTACTCCGAGTAAAGCTTCTGGTAATGAAACAACAAAAGAAGCATTTTTTAAGACAACTTATGCACATTCTAACAGCACATACAAAGAAAAAAAGTCTCTCTCGACGAAGAAAATAACACTGAAAAAACGGCCGTGACTTCGAAGACGTATATCGTATCACTAGGATCAAGGCAACAGGTAATGTAAAGTTTCCCCTTAACTAAAGCATAAAGCTCATGCTATCTACATGTACTACCCATACCTAAGTACATGGCCATTACGGTATACTCCAACCTCCCTCTCCAAACTTCCCGTAACCTCAGTACTTTTCGCCACCAACCAATGGGTAGCTATACAGTATATTCCATACTCGTAGCCCAAGTGTATGAGAAGACACAATAGTGCTGACTTCACCGCCACATCGAGGGATACGGATGTGTACATAGGCAGTGATATAAAAAGGGTCATGTTAACAACTTAACTGTCTAAAAATTATAGGAAAAAATAGTGGGGGACTCTTTTTTTCCAGCTGCACATCACAAATCTCGTGACACGATAAATTTCAAGATCTGGCAAGAGGATTAACGAAACAATAACGAGGATAATGACACCAACATTGATGAAGAAAATGATAGCAACAACAATGGAGACAAATGGATAAAACTCCTCCCTCCGGATGAAGGGGGAGACTTCACGAACCACGACATAGGCGCCCGCGGGGAAGAGCCAATCATTCCCCTGAATGGAACGAGATGGGGTAATACATTTTGAAACGTTGGAAATGACAAGCGCAGAATTCTGGAATCCTCGCTCTCCTGCCACCTAGAGGTATATTACCCTAAACACTGTAAAAACCTTGAAACTACTCGCCCATCAACCTTACCAACAATTAATCCTAGTTTCATTTTTTTATTCCCTTAACCTTGATGAAAACACCAACAAATTCTTAAAATAATTAATAAGTTTACCATCCTGCTGCCAAACTAAACACCCACCACGATTCATTGTCAAAGTCGCCCCGCTACATTCTATTCATTTAAATTTTGACCCACATAAACCACAGGTAATAACCTCCGGGAGTTCTTTAACTCCAAAACCAGTTCTTGACAAGATCACCCTCACCTCTCCCACCACCCCTCTATGTGCACCATTAATCTTGAAAGTTTTAACCCATTGAGTGGCAGAGTTTCTCTCAGCTCAATGAAATTGTGTGTCGCTAGTCGAAATAAAATACTTGAGGGCGACACTACTCCTTAAAGGGTTAAACTACCGTACTGAGGCCATATACTACAGCACCCCAACTTGAATATGCATCCACTCACTCACACGAACAGTAGTTCAACCACTCACTCACTCACACGAACAGTAGTTCAACCACTCACTCACTCACTCACACGAGCAGTAATTCAACCACTCACACGAGCAGTAGTTCAACCACTCACTCACTCACTCACACGAGCAGTAATTCAACCACTCACACGAGCAGTAGTTCAACCACTCACTCGCTCACACGAGAAGTAATTCAACCACTCACTCACTCACTCACTCGAGCAGTAGTTCAACCACTCACTCACACGAGCAGTAGTTCAACCACTCACTCGCTCACACGAGCAGTAGTTCAACCACTCACTCACACGAGCAGTAGTTCAACCACTCACTCGCTCACACGAGCAGTAGTTCAACCACTCACTCACTCACTCACACGAGCAGTAATTCAACCACTCACTCACTCACACGAGCAGTAGTTCAACCACTCACACGAGCAGTAGTTCAACCACTCACTCTCACACGAGCAGTAATTCAACCACTCACTCACTCACACGAGCAGTAGTTCAATCACTCACTCACTCACTCACACGAGCAGTAATTCAACCACTCACTCACTCACACGAGCAGTAATTCAACCACTCACTCACTCACACGAGCAGTTCAACCACTCACTCACTCACACGAGCAGTAGTTCAACCACTCTCCCACACGAGCAGTAATTCAACCACTCACTCACTCACACGAGCAGTAATTCAACCACTCACTCACTCACACGAGCAGTAGTTCAACCACTCACTCGCTCACACGAGCAGTAGTTCAACCACTCACTCTCACACGAGCAGTAGTTCAACCACTCACTCACACGAGCAGTAATTCAACCACTCACTCACTCACACGAGCAGTAGTTCAACCACTCACTCACTCACTCACACGAGCAGTAATTCAACCACTCACTCACTCACACGAGCAGTAGTTCAACCACCCACACGAGCAGTAGTTCAACCACTCACTCACACGAGCAGTAATTCAACCACTCACTCACTCGAGCAGTAATTCAACCACTCACTCACTCACACGAGCAGTAGTTCAACCACTCACTCACTCACACGAGCAGTAATTCAACCACTCACTCACACGAGCAGTAGTTCAACCACTCACTCACACGAGCAGTAGTTACACCACTCTCTCACAGGAGCAGTAGTTCAACCACCCACTCACTCACACGAGCAGTAATTCAACCACTCACTCACTCACACGAGCAGTAATTCAACCACTCACTCACTCGAGCAGTAATTCAACCACTCACACGAGCAGTAGTTCAACCACTCACTCACTCACACGAGCAGTAGTTCAACCACTCACTCACACGAGCAGTAGTTCAACCACTCACTCTCACACGAGCAGTAGTTCAACCACTCACTCACTCACTCACACGAGCAGTAGTTCAACCAACCACTCTCTCACACGAGCAGTAGTTCAACCACTCACACGAGCAGTAGTTCAACCACTCACACGAGCAGTAGTTCAACCACTCACTCACTCACACGAGCAGTAGTTCAACCACTCACTCCTCACTCACACGAGCAGTAGTTCAACCACTCTCTCACACGAGCAGTAGTTCAACCACTCTCACACGAGCAGTAGTTCAACCACTCACTCTCACACGAGCAGTAGTTCAACCACTCACTCACACACGAGCAGTAGTTCAACCACTCTCTCACACGAGCAGTAGTTCAACCACTCTCTCACACGAGCAGTAGTTCAACCACTCACTCTCACACGAGCAGTAGTTCAACGACTCACTCTCACACGAGCAGTAGTTCAACCACTCTCTCACACGAGCAGTAGTTCAACCACTCTCTCACACGAGCAGTAGTTCAACCACTCTCTCACACGAGCAGTAGTTCAACCACTCTCTCACACGAGCAGTAGTTCAACCACTCTCTCACACGAGCAGTAGTTCAACCACTCTCTCACACGAGCAGTAGTTCAACCACTCTCACACGAGCAGTAGTTCAACCACTCTCTCACACGAGCAGTAGTTCAACCACTCTCTCACACGAGCAGTAGTTCAACCACTCTCTTACACGAGCAGTAGTTCAACAACTCTCTCACACGAGCAGTAGTTCAACCACTCTCTCACACGAGCAGTAGTTCAACCACTCTCTCACACGAGCAGTAGTTATCTAAATTGTGACTGGTGAATACACAACATTTTCTATTTTTATTGTACATTTCGTCAACACTGTTTAGATCCACATATTCCCATATATAAATCTTGATTGTTTGTCCCCTACAGCTATATTCTTTGTTATTTTAAACATAAGAACACAAGAATTAAGGAAACTGCAGCGCCAATACTAGGCAGCCCTGTTTACACCCAACCGCTCATACAGTATATTTGCCCAACCTATGTTTGAAGATTCCCAGCGTTTCGAGTTAATGATGGTGTTTGGTAACTTGTTCCACTCATCCACTACTATTATTTCCAAACCAATGTTTACCGTATTGCCGCCTAAACCTAAATTTGTCTAATTTAAAACTATCTTGCACTTACACAATTCGATCACATCGCCTGCCACTTTACATCTCAAAGAAATGTAAATTCAGTTCTTTTAATGTCTATACACAAGTTTCTTAATGCTCAGGATTAACTCTAGTCATCCTTTTCTAAATACTCACATAAAAAACAATGTACAATTTTATTTACACATAACATTACATACTGGTGATACAGCTACACCCGTCATGTGGTTTGGTGCCCCATTCATCCCGACTACTACGGTTTCTTGCTGTCTATAGGTTTCCGCGTCTTTATTTTAACTTTGATATTTCTTTTTCTGTATCGTTTTCCTTTTTTTTTTTGTTCCATCTTCCTACAAACTGCCATACACCTCTACTTCCTACTTCGTCTTCCGCTGTGCTCTAATTATCCTTGCACAGTTTATCCTCATTTTTTCCCTGTTGCCTCACCCAAATCCACTATCAAAAGCAGGATAAATCCGGCAAGGCTTCACTGAAAAACATACTGGTTCTACTAACTCCGAACCAATGAACCAACCCGATGTCACCACAGACTTCAGCCCAAGGACCCTCCTCTTGTTTTGAAACTATCAGACACGAATTTCCGTAAGAAAGGAAACCAATGCGAGACTTGTGCGAAGGTTATCCTGTGTTAGGCCATTCTGTGTCCCCCGCCTTAACAACACCACGACACGGAGATAACATCAGCGGCAGCCTACATGCCTCACAGATGGCGGAGTAATTCTTGGGTGAGCGTGTTAGTGGCAGTAGTCATGCCATGGTCTACCTACCGCCTTCCTGGCCCGGGTTCTGTAGCTACCTGCCTCTACTTGTCTTCTCCTCAGCACACTGGATGGACCTCTCAACTATGACATCAAAACTTTCTTCAATATCTCAAATTCTTTAGTTTCCTTCAACTTTTCCGTTACATACAAGTAATTTCTTCAGTTTTTCTTTCCAAACCGTCATCAGGCACTGTTTCAGCCCAGTTACACGGACAAACGCTTCTGAACCCCTTTACTGCTGTCTAATTCGCGATCGCTTTGTTGGTTCCTGTTGGGCCAGGCGTCTCCATCAATGTTACCCAACAGTGAGTACACTCATATTCCCAACAGTAAAACAAACACATGGGTAACAACTCGTTTCCATATTAAGCTAAAGCTCATTATAAATAAAGGCAACTGCAGTAGGCTTATTGGTCCACACTGTTGACATCCAACCCTTATCATTCAATATCTACCCGACGAGTTTCAGTTGATGCTGGTGTGTCCTAACTTGTTCTATTTATTCACAACTCAATTTCTGAACCAATGTTTACCTTTCGTCATGGCGCCTTTTTTTTTACTTCCTTTCATGGAGCGCGTCCCAATTTTATCTATTTTGCTATTCCTGTTTTCTAATAGCCGTGAACTAGTGCCTTGACGGTGTTTGTATACCTGACGTGATAATTAAAGCCACGAAGCGCTGGCGAGGATTCATGTAATATATATATATATATATATATATATATATTATATATATATATATATATATATATATATATATATATATATATATATATATATATATAAACGGAAGTACCGAAGCAGCAATGAATCGAAGAGGTGCGTTAATCATTACCTGAGTGGGAGTGTCGTGAACCACTACTAAGAGGCTCCCACGACTATCATCCTGCAGGTGTGTGACATTCTTAGCACAGCCAAGGTGGTGGTGGTGGTGGTGCGCGTGTCGGACTCTTACGTTAAGTCACGAAGGTGGCCGTAAAGCACAAAGGCATGTCTGCCCTCCCCCCTCCCTCATACACAAACGTCATGTAATAGTGGAATTATTTATTACATGCGTGAACACTTTCTACTGCCAGGTCAACAGATACCTTAAACCTGCTCTTACAACCTCTACGTCTCACAGGGTTTTTTTTTCTTTTTAATTAATAGTTCTGAAAGATGGTCACAAAACATATACCTTTCAAAAAATAAAAGTAGAAAACACTTTTAATTTCAAATTGAAATTAGCACCCCAGCAGATATTAAACTCTAATCCGAAACTTTAATCAGCGATGGGTCTATACGGGCTACTTTCATTTGAAGTCTGCAAAGGAGGGTCGAAAAAAATATGAATTCTAACATTTTATTCGTCACTCGGGCTTCTTGGAGCATGAACTAGCGAGGCTTTCCCTCCCACGTTACACCGACACGGGATGTACCATAACTCTTGAGGTTTTTAGTACACTTAGGTAATTAAACAGAATATAGATAGACATAATCCGCGCAGACGTATAAATTTTTCGCCACGCTCAGTCCTACCATCCACCCCTCCCCTCCTAAATGGTTAAAAGAGATTCCGTCACCGAATCAGTATAAACCAAACTTAATCTAACCATGGCTTCATCGCCTCGAAAGTTGCAATATTATTTACTAAATTTAATAAATATAACACAGTATTCAATAGACCGGTGACGAGCTGTCTGCCCACCCTCTCAACTATTCAGGAGCCACGAAACAGCCTTTCAACTTAAAGAATACCGCCAAAAATAATTAAACACCCAGTCGCCGTCACTATTGTCTTTACAGATGAATATGCACCACTCACACCACCGAGTATCACGACAGCAAGCTCCCCTGTAACAATTACTATTACCATAACATCTGGTACAGTAGTTCCTTTGTGTCGCCGTCAGGTTTAGCGAACACATTCTCTACTTGACCGCCCACGTGCCTTACCCCTAGCTAACGCCTGGTGTAGTGGAATCTACTACCTGCTCCTCCACCTATTACAGTAAAGTAGGTATATTACGAGAAATATCTGTTACAACTATTCTATTGTGTAACTTCACCTGTTGGCTATCAGAAAGATATATCACTGAAGCTGTAAACTAGCTACACATACACAGTACACACACACTTTTTTTTACCATAAACCACTCATATATGCAGTAATGCGAGCAACATTTACCATACATACATGCAGTCCCAACCATTGTAAAAATTATCAATAACTTGTAATAAATCAGTGTATTCACTCCCAGTAAACACTACTCCTTGCACTGTCACTATGTTGAAATGAACTGCAGTTTGAGCTTTTCCCCATCTAGTTATTATATGTCTTATTTGTGTCACTTATGTTACTTGTATATTATTTGTAATTCGTAATCCATTCCCCAAATATGTAACTGTATATTTTCAGCCTTCTGGCTGCCAAGCTCTTTCAATAAACCGTTAATTATTATTATTATTATTATTAATACGATCAACATTTACCATACATACATGCAGTAATACGATCAACATTTACCATACATACATGCAGTAATACGAGCAACATTTACCATACATACATGCAGTAATACGAGCAACATTTACCATACATACATGCAGTAATACGAGCAACATTTACCATACATACATGCAGTAATACGAGCAACATTTACCATACATGTAGTCTCGTTAAGATTCTTCGAACACTGCTGGAGACAGCTGGCAACAAAAAGGCCGTTTGTTTACCATAGTACGTAGTAATAATTATGAATGAATGTAAAAGCCCAACCAATAATTAAGCAATGGGGGACTAAGTAACCAATCACCGATCACTTTTACATTCATACAGTACATAATTTTTAATACGTACTACAGTAAACAAACGGCCTTGAGTTGCCAGTTGTCTCCAGTGTTCGAAGAATCTTGAACGAGATTGTACAATGTCTGCCTTTCACGAAAAATAATTTGTTCAACTTCGGTTTTTCACACAATAAACCGGACAACTTTCTAATATTCTTATCAAAATAGTAGGTAGAATTGGCCATCAATATCTGTGAAATGTAGAGCCGTGGACGGGAACACAAAGATTTATGTAACATCCTGGCTTTTACAATCAAAATACTGGAGTAAGTTGGGTGACCGTCGGCTGCCGAGTCACCGTGTTGTGTTAGGTAACTGGAGAATTCATGCAACAATGTGCTTCTCCTACACAAGTAAACCGGTAATGAGGGTCGGCGGTCGACTACTGCGAATCGTCAAAATACAACCACCGACCCAGCATGCCTATCATAGACAGGATCTGGCAAAATCCTCAGAATGTTCCGCCCTTTAAACAATCTAAATAATGTACAGTAGTAGGGCTTGGTTGGCGGTGGGCTGGCGTTTGTCGTACCCACGAGAAACAAACAATGTGGGTGAACAACAAGCACCTACAGGTACGACCAACTTCAGATGGCAGCGTTTTACGACTTGGCAGGTCATTTCGATTTGATGTCGGGACGAAAACTAATAATTATGTGTACGTCATATCCTTTCCTAAAGGGGAGAGGCACAAGGCGAGACGCGAGAAATAGGGCGGAGGTTAGGGGAAACACGTACACTGTTTACGTTAGGTTATTAGAAAGGAGGATGGGGAGTTGAGGAAGTTAGAGGAGGATAGAGGGAGACAAAAAATTAAAGTTGGGGAGAATAATATTAAAGTGGGAAATCGACAATTGTTTGGAAATATGAAGATAGAATGAAAGAGTTGGCGAGTTAAGGAAATAAGAGGCGACGTAACGTGGCAAGAAAGTGAAATAAAGTGATGTTAGGATGACTGGACGGTATAGAAGGTGGAGTAGGGGATGATAGGACAGTATGGAACAGGTCTGTGTAGTGAAGGACAGGAAGATTTCACAGCGCCACAATAAAAGGTTGAGTGCTTTTCGCTAAAAATCAACTACAGGTACAATTATTTACCAAAACACTATTGCACCCACATAAAAAAAATATATATATGTACAATAAATATATAAATGTGCTTGCCCTAACAGGAAATGTAGTAATGCCGGAAATGGACTGAACGTATGAACGAAGATGCAACAGGGCCTACTATACTATTATGGGCATAAAATGGCCCACACATACGCACCTATTTTACATATTCAGCAAGGTGGATCAAGGGGCCCAACTCGACGGGCCCCTCATCCATCAGTGGAGAGTGATACCCCCACCGGGACAGCGAAAGTCTCCTTCCACTTTCTACCTCCATTACACAGGCGTGTGGTCCAACAACACTCCCCACCAGCGTTTATGTTGACACCTACAGTGACGTACTAATAGATCTATGAAAGTTTGGGGGACGCATCTAGAGAAATAATACCGAGTGAACAGACAATCCCCCACCTGTAACTCCCTGCCATCACCCACACACCTGACTTCCGGCCATCAAGAGTCTGTATCCATCCATACTGGCCCTCCACCCATTTGGTTCCTGCCACTCAGTGTCCACCCACCACCACACTCCCTCACCCAGTGTCCACCCACCACCACACTCCCTCACCCAGTGTCCACCCACTACCACACTCCCTCGCCGTGTCCACCCACTACCACACTCCCTCGCCGTGTCCACCCACTACCACACTCCCTCGCCGTGTCCACCCACTACCACACTCCCTCACCCAGTGTCCACCCACTACCACACTCCCTCACCCAGTGTCCACCCACTACCACACTCCCTCGCCGTGTCCACCCACTACCACACTCCCTCGCCGTGTCCACCCACTACCACACTCCCTCACCCAGTGTCCACCCACCACCACACTCCCTCACCCAGTGTCCACCCACCACCACACTCCCTCACCCAGTGTCCACCCACCACCACACTCCCTCGCCCAGTGTCCACCCACCACCACACTCCCTCGCCCAGTGTCCACCCACCACCACACTCCCTCGCCCAGTGTCCACCCACCACCACACTCCCTCGCCCAGTGTCCACCCACCACCACACTCCCTCGTCCAGTGTCCACCCACCACCACACTCCCTCGTCCAGTGTCCACCCACCACCACACTCCCTCGTCCAGTGTCCACCCACCACCACACTCCCTCGTCCAGTGTCCACCCACCACCACACTCCCTCACCCAGTGTCCACCCACTACCACACTCCCTCGCCCAGTGTCCACCCACCACCACACTTCCTCGCCCAGTGTCCACCCACCACCACACTCCCTCACCCAGTGTCCACCCACCACCACACTCCCTCACCCAGTGTCCACCCACTACCACACTCCCTCACCCAGTGTCCACCCACCACCACACTCCCTCACCCAGTGTCCACCCACCACCACACTCCCTCACCCAGTGTCCACCCACCACCACACTCCCTCACCCAGTGTCCACCCACCACCACACTCCCTCACCCAGTGTCCACCCACTACCACACTCCCTCACCCAGTGTCCACCCACCACCACACTCCCTTGCCCAGTGTCCAACCACCACAATCGTGAGCCTCGCCCAGTGTCCACCCACCATCACACTCCGTCACCCTGTGTCCACCTATCACATTCCGTCAATGTCCACCCATCATACTGTCGCATTAGTGCCTTATGTTATAAGTAACTCACAGTACCCTTACTTAGTGGAGTATCAACTTGTGTTGTTCTTACTCCCACCCCTTCTTTACACCCACCCTCACCAGCTGGCCACGCATCTCTACAGCCTCACACTTTTCACCAACCATTGAACTTACTCTGTTGCCTCACACACAAGAGTACTCCAAATTCATCCATTCCCACAAAAGCAGCCCTAAACCACTCGTCTTTATATCGCTCATCTAAAGGGTGTTTCTGAAATGTTTCATAATTCAGGGGGTGTATTCCTGAGACATACATAAGGATAAATGCCCCAAAGTTTCAGAACTACAGTCAATCCTCATATTACGCGGTTAATGTAACCCGGAGGGTACCGCGGAAAGTGAGAAACGCTTAAAGTGAATAACATAACATATGGGATTAACTGAAATGGAGTCCGGGCCGATCCCCAAACTCCACTTTTTGACGACACACAACTATGTTGTAGTAAAAATATTATCTTAACTTTATGATGGCATGCACACACAATTAATAATTAAGAGAAATATCAATAATATTAGGTTTTTTAACACTTACATTAGTAGAAAAGATGGCTGGGCACACGGGGATGGGCGGTTGGTTCCGAGGCAGAGGGCAGATTATTGGCCCTCACCTGTATCAATTGTATCACTATCCACCACAGAGGCTTGCAGGGCCTCTTTGTCAAACCCCCCAAAGTTCATATAAGTCCATATCCTCACTATAATTATCACTATCACTGACTTGGGCCAGCTGTAGTGGGTGGTGGGTGAAGAACTGGTAATGTTTTGATGACTGGGCGACCTTGTGCACACCACTTTCGCGCCTCTTACACAACATGGCGGATGGCGGGAGGTTTGGATCCGAAAATGGCGCGGCTTGCCAGCCTCTCTCCGCGTAATGGGGTTCACGACCGCGGAATGTGAGAATGTTAGGTTCTGGCAAGGCACCGCGTTAACGGTGAAACGCGGAATGCGGGACCGCGTAATATGAGGATTGACTGTATAACACCTGAAGCTGGGTCCGGAATGCGAGAATAAATGAAATAATCCCTCTTCCTAGAACAATTTGTACCCAATCAGAGGAATCTGATGTTTTTTTACGGTCCGACTAATTACCCAAATGTACCCAAATGTAGTCGCAATGAAGTCAAATAATGGTCCTACATGAATAAATCGGACTGCTCATCACTTCTCGACTAGTATTTGGTGTCACAAAGTCACAAAAAATTGGAAAACTTACTTTAATCTGAGTTAATAGATCACGTGCATGTACCGAGGGAGCGAGTAATTACCCAAATGTAGCCGCAATGAAGTCAAATGATGGTCCTACAAGCATAAATCGGGCTGTAAATCACTTCTCGATTATTATTTGATGTCATAAAGTCACAAAAAATTGGTAAACTTAATTTAATCTGAGTTGTGTTGTTAGGTTAGGTACATGCACTTGATCTATTAACTCAGATTAAATTAAGTTTACCAATTTTTTGGGACTTCGTGACATCAAATACCAGTCGAGAAGTGATTGGCAGTCCGATTTATTCATGTAGGACCATTATTTGACTTCATTGCGGCTACATTAGGGTACATTTGGGTAATTAGTCGGACCCGTTTTTTTACAGTAAATATTCAAAGTTCCGCCCCCTTCTCGATAGTTACCACTTACTGTAAACAGGGCTAGATATTTTGCTTTAGTGTCCAAATAACTGTTGCAGTCCTAACCTAACCAATTGTGTTATAGGTCCGAAACTATGGGGTATTGACACTATGGTCATGGAGTCATTTATCCTTGTGTCAGTAATACACCCTGTATACACAACACCCCCAGCTTGTCGAGAAGGCATCTTCCAACTAACACCAGTGACCTAACCCACATTAACTTCCCTCCCCCAAACTGACACTCACTGTCAGTCTTGCCCTTTAGTTGGCCACCATCTAGAGGTACTGTATATAAATATTAAACGCTTTTGTCGAAGATAAATTTATCATACGGTTCAACTATCTGTAATACACATACAAAGCGATATACCACAATATCCTTCGTATATAAATGAAACACAGGAAAAGAGAGGTTAAATCTCAGGATGTGTCAATAAAAGATATTGGTCCTGTGGTTTATTATAAAGATGTTTCACAGAACCAGTTGGAAATATCAATAATAAAATAAGTGAGGTTCACAACACCCACTTGACCCCACAATAAAATTTTCACAAACAGCCGTCCATATTGTTTATGACAAGATTTATAACCTTTCACTGAAACCTTAAAGATCTAAATTCATAGACGGTCAGTAGCCACTCCCCTAACCTCTAGCCAGACGTTGGGAGACTTTATAAGTATCAGTGTTAAAGAGGTCCCTACACAAGCCACTTTATGGAACTTTGTGAGCAATGTACAGTATATACAGTAGCCGACTTTAACGTGACCATGGGACCATAAATCACCCACTAGCACAAAAAAATTTACCTGGATTTCCATAAATTGGTAAAAGCTTGCCTTAAGAATTCAGTCGCCTAGATATTAAGTTGTTTTGGGTCCCGTACACACTATAACCCCCCCCCCCCCTCCATAAACAATATACTGTAGGTGGCCTTGATCCCCCCCCCCCCCCCAAATGACTTCTTAAGAGCAGAGAAAGACATTAACGTTAGTAATCTGGAACTTATTTTTCACTGGTGAAAAGCACTGAAAGGTAACTAGACCCTTACCATTAATGTAAACATGAGACATATGAAGAGTTGTCGTAAGTTCTCATAATACAGTACAGTACTGACATTTCCATACTTAATTATGATTTGCTATTATATATTGCAGCTTACAATTTATGCATTCAACCGCTGATAACAAATACGTATGACATTCAAATCCACTTACCAGTTAATCTGTCAAACATAAGGAAAAACAATATCTTTTCTCGTTCAATGTGCCGAATGAACATCAAAGCCAACAAAAGTGGAGCTCTACTCGTGGTCCTCCTCACTTGGTTTATGCCAGTTTATTACACTACAGTATTCCCTAAGTACCAATTAGGATGGCATTTACCATACACAAAATCTTGGATTAACAGAACACTGCCTCAATATACATCACCAATCAATCACATGTTACCCTCCTCAGACCATCACTCTTAAATAATATTGACAGACTGTCTTTATCAATCCCTTGTCTTTGCCTACCAATCTTGTCCTCAATTTTTTACTCATTTTATTATCACAACTGAAATCATATAACCAAAGTACCTAATTTCCTAAACATAAATTCAAAATATCTCTCATTGCTTTATCCAATCTTCGGCTTTCTTCCCTTGTTTTCAATCGCAACAAGTATAATTTATATAGAGATTCTCCTGCAGCAACACACCTTGAAGGCCTCTAATCTACCCCATAGTGTGCTTAGTCTCCACACTCCTGACCCCACACAACACCGACCAGACATAAAATTTCAGTCTTTTCTTAAATTAAAATGAATGCCCCCTATTCACAGATATCTAAGATTATCAATGAGCTTTTTGTTTCATTTATTTTTTATTATTTCTATTCCATATCCAACACCAGATTTCCCGCCCACTTCATTTCCCTATTGCCTACCACAATATTTCTTTTGGAAACAATGGCAACATCAACCTTTACAGCATTAATTCTGACCCCACATTTTCACCTAACTTCACTAATCTGTAGACCAGTTTTTGTACCATCGCACAGTACCTATTTACTATCTCCAGTAATAGCAGTATGTACCATCTGTAAACTAAAAATTTTATGTTCTTCCTCTCTACTTAAAATTTGATACAGGTTGACAATCCCTTATCCGAAATCCTTGGGACCAGATGCATTTCGGTTTTTGGAATTTTTCGGATTTCAGAATGGTTAGTTTTTTTTTTTTTTTTACAGGGATCAGCCCACCTGGGCACAGCAGGTCACTGACTCACATTGGGGCCTGGGGCTAAAATATAATTATAATTATTATTATAATAATAATAATAATAATAATAATAATAATAATAATAATAATAATAATAATAATAATAATTCATAGGTCTAGGTCATGTTTCTCACTTGATCTTTTTTTTCATTCTTGTATTTCTTTATTATTATTATTTCATTATTACAGTATTATTGTTATCATTGTTATTCTTATTTTATTTTTGTGTATTTTATATTAAAATGTTTATTTACTATGAATAATTATTATTATTTCTGTATTATCATTATTATTATTATTACCTGTATTATTATAATTATTATTACTATTACATTTTCACCCCCCAGGCCCCGATGTGGGTCAGTGACATGTGCCTGGGTGGGCTAATACCCCCCCCCCCCCCCCAAAAAAATTGCGCCACAAAATTTTTTTCGGTTTTCGGAATTTCGGATAAAGGGTTGTCAACCTCCATTAAAAATCTGAGTAGATATTATACAATGTTAGAGACTGCACACAGCCTTTTCTTAACTCCTTGTATAACCTTTAATCAACTAAAAAGCTGATCGCATGCAATACCTGTACTACAGCTCCCTTATGCCTGCACAATCTTCAGAATTTTAATATCACCGTCAATAAAGACTAGTCTTCCATACATATTTAAGGTTTATTTTGCTCAGACCTATAAAATACATTTTCACTTCAAATTCCCAAATCAAAAATACATTTTGCAGTTCCTCTTCTGTTTCTAAACCTATTTCAATTTTCAGGTGACAATGATTTTCTTGGTTTATATTTATTTAAAATTAAGTTTCATGACATTTTAAATGCTTGACTTGGGAGACTATTTGCCCAAAGATGGATGCATTCTAAGGCTCCCGGATTTCTAAAAAAAAAAAAAAAACAGCTATATAAAATAAATCAACGGGGAGGTCATTTTTAAGCACGTTACAGTACTATATCAATACATTATATAAAATTCCATTGCTGGCAATGATAAATTCTGTAGAAGCTCAATCCACCCCACAAACTTTCTTCTATCCACATTCTTTAAAACTTCATAATACAGCCAGTGTCAGACTGTTTACTCTCATCTCCTATAAGCCTTTTCTCATCCCATAATTCCAGTACAGTATTTTTTTTTGGGGGGGGGGGGGGAGACTCATTCCACTACTCTTTAATTTCTAGCTGTACAAGTCCTCCCTCCAACTTATACCAAAGTTCTATCTCTGCATTCTCAATTTTATAGGTAAAACCGTTCGTTGTAGGAATATTCGTAGTAGGATCCATTCGTTATAGCATACCCCACTGTATACAATTGTAACAATGAGTCGTCCAAAGCGAGTGAGAAAGCTAATAACCCTTGAAACTAAGAAAGAAATTATAAAGAAACGTGAGAATGGAAGAAGCATTGCGAAACTTAGTGATGAATATGGGATGGCTAAATCGACTATATGTACGATTTTGAAGAATAAAGAGGAGTTAAAAACTGTGCAAGTGGCAAAGGGAATCTTTAGACTTAGCAAAGCAAAGTGTAATGTGATTGAAGAGATGGAAAATTTACTCTTAGTGTGGATAAAGGAGAAAGAAATGGCAGGTGGTAACATTAGTGAAGCTATAATTTGTGAGAAGGCCAGACAATTGTTTGAGGACCTTAAAGCCAAGACTCCCAGTGGAAGTGATAGTGATTAGGGGTACCTGCATGCTGAATAACACTAAGGTAAGATAAAGTACCGTATTTTTTTACATTTTCCACAGAATTTTTTCAGTGTTAGGTGGTTGTATTTGGGGGCCTGGAACGGATTAATCCTATAACGAACGAATGCTATAACGAACGAGGTTCTGGAACCAATTACGTTCGTTATAGCATACCCCACTGTACGTATATTTCTTTTGTTTCAGTGACGTAACTTAAACCAGGAAAGTAAGCCTTATTCTATAATTCCCTTCTTTCTTCTATAATTATCTTCAGTGACAATCTATTTACATAGGGATTGCTACAATACATTACTGTATATAAACTTGTTCGTTATCACAGCCTTAAACCATACACCCAGCAGCTTATAGTTCATAGGTTATTGACATTTAACTTTAGATATCTACTGATAATTTTTGAAAGCTTCACATTGTAAAGAAAGTGAGAGTAAAGTACAGCTACAGTATTCTTTTTGTTCTTCATCTCCCTTTATAAAATTCAAAATGTAATGTAGTTGTACTCAACTGAATTTTAACCCTCTACTTGTTTATCGTAGATATTTTGAGAAATGTCCATCAGTCCTTATAAAGATATGTATTTTTTCTGTATAGTTTATTACTGTATATGCATAACAATTTCACTGATTACAAATTATCATTATTGCTACCTGTACTATTCCAACTTTGAAAAATGTAGCTTGATCTTCAAACTTCTTTCACTGACGGAAAGAGAGCACCTGACGATGCAAAAGTCTAGCCCATACTGTACTTTCCTGTTTGCCACAAATCAATGTTACACCCTATTTTCAAAGGGCTTTCAACCTTATTTACAGTTTAGTAAAATCTTATCCACTACCATTGTATAGAGCTAGGCCAAAAATAGTGCTTTCCAACAAAAAACCAGGTTTCGCACGGGGTGGTCTGAGTTACCCTTACGATGCAGGGGGGGGGGCTCATATATTTTCTGTATACTATAGGTACTGTACTGTGTACTGTAATGAGGTCCAAAAAATTTGAAGTTGGAATTTTAATTTTGACACATCGGCCTAATACCTTTACCCCAAATATGTCTTCAGGCAAAATTTCAATTCCTTATCTCAATATTAAGGGGTCCCGCAAAACTTCAACTTCCCGGTCATCACAAAAAATTTACACAATCACCTCAAATAAGCTCACGGAAAAGGAAAGGCTGTAGATTCTAAGTTTATTTCAGGAAGACAGCTTTTGACATGGAGGACACGTCCTTTCTGTGCTCAGCTACAACTTTAAGGAGGTACTGCTTCTGGGTCTCATCCTTGGAGATGGATGAGACTAAAATAACTACCGGTAAACATTTTGCGGGACCCCTAAACATAATCCAATTTTCTTCAAATTTTATACAAAGCTAGTGTAAATGAAGTGCAACGAGGGCACAATGTGCTTGCTTGGTTCAGACAACTTTGAAATTTTCACCCTATAATTTGGACCACCCTACTACTACTGTACAATATAGGTATTAAGATTTCTGCCAATTCTCAGGAATGCTGTTGCATCCATGATATGCCTATGTTAATATTCATTTTATAATAAAAAAAATATGTAGGCTGAATGATCCTCAAATAAGAGTTTGCCTGTTTAATGACATATACTATACAGTACTGCACATCACTAATCCATGACGGGGTGGCACAGTTGTTGAAAGCTACCAGGTGGCTGGCAGAGATAGACATGTAAACATCTTCAGCACCATGATGCAATGTTAATTTCTGCAGCACCACAACCACATTGTAATGTCAAAGGTTTGGTAATATATTCAAATAGGCCTGTTACCACAGAGATAATATCTAGATAACTTAATTGGTAGTCAACCAAAGGTAAGACCCAGCAAGTTGTTCCCATAAGAAGCTTCAATTTCTTTGTGTTGGATTCACCATTTAAATTACATGTACAGTACAGGTTGGGTATCCTTTATCCAAAATGCTTGGGGCCTTAAGGGCCTCGGATTTGAGGTATTTTCGGATTTTGGAATACCGTATCTATATCATGTACGTATACAGTAACTCACCTAGCAGGGATGGGGCCCAAGTCTATACACAAAATTCATTTACATTTCATTTACAGAATATGGATATATATTCTGCAGGTAGTTTTATGAAATATAATTTAATAATTTTGGGTATAAAATATACAATAAGATGTACACTAAAGACCGAGAAAGGTAAGCAATCACTACTGTCTGTTTGGCATCGCCATGACACCTGACTGAGACATTAGGCAGCCTGTGCCTTCCCTATATTAATTACACATACATACTTAATCTTGTAAAAATTACGATACAATGATATCGACTTTCGAATTTCAGAGCATTTCGGACTTGGGAATTTTGGATAAGGGATACCCAACCTGTATTGACATTTTTGTGTTAGTAGTACTGTATCTAGTTTTATAGTGTGAAAAGTCCTTATATGTGGTGAATTTGTAAAAACTCATTCTCTTCCTGTCCTCTTTTACTATTTACTGCATGTTCACTGTTCTCCCATTTCACCTATGATGACTTTCAAATCTGGCATAATCATTTATGAAAATGTGTTTTTGCTGTCGAGAAAGCATATGTCCAGCAAAACTGTACGTCGTCCATTATGATTTCTTTGTATTTCGTTTTCCATTTCAATAAAAAAGTAGAACAATATATGATGTCGATGGGGATGGCTACACTGATAAAAGGTTGAGCCACTGACCTTAGATGATAAAACATTTTAACTCAAATACAGTACAGTGGGAGACGAATTTTAGTTTTGAAACCCTTCCATAATATATCATACAGTACACATGTCTTATTGCAGCATTTTATGGGGTACAGACAGTAGTAGCTAGCTAATTAAGATCACTTTTTGGTGCAGTAACTATCACGTGTTTTAATATCTGTTAAGCAATAATGAATCCATTTTTCACGTTGAAAATGCTTGTTAACAAAATTGCAGTGCATATGCTTTTGCCTACATTATATTTTATGCAGTAAGCAAAACTTCATTAACATAAAAGAGGAACTGACTTTGCTCTAAACAGGGTTGGGAAATCTGGTTCCTGGTCCCGTATTGCTTAATATTAAAAAAGCTAACTTGCTAGCTATAAGACTAAGATTTTTTTTAAATTAGTGCACTTAATTCTACACCAGTGATTGTAGTAACTGGCTGACATGCTATGCCTACCTTTTACTTCCATTAAACAATTGAGTCATAGAACTTATGTTCTACATGAAAATTTACTATTTCATTAAGCTTTTATCATTAAAAAACAAAACAGCCATATCCTTAGATGCTATATAAAATTTATGACAATCCAAAAATCCAGAGTATGGAATACTTTGTCAATGGAAGCAAGTCTGACAACTAGTTTGTGATCTTTGCTATTTAACAGCTGAGAGAGATTACACTTCCAAAGTTGTTAATATTCAATACCATGTTGTCCACAAACAAATAATATTTAAGTGTTCCTTAGGCCATCACGAGTGAATACTGCGACTAAATGTGAAAACAATACTACAGTACTACCGGTATACAAGGCAGAGTCACAGAAAAAAGTCGTCAGTCCTCGTTCCCATTCATGAACCCTGAGAATGATGAACCAGTGAATCCGAGACATCGCACATTGTTGGGCCCATAGATGGCACACTGCGTGACATCTCCAAGTCGCTGGTTCATGAATGGGATGTAGGACAAAACTTTTTTCCATGACTGTACATGCCTTCGTTAACTATAAAACTAATTTGAAGATTTTCTCTAACAAATCCAACAAACTTTGCACATTACCAACAAAAGATTAGAGCAATCCTTTAAATGTAAAACAAGCACATAAAAAAAATCCAGAATTACCACTCTGATGATCATCCATCTCGCTTTGAATACATACCCAACGTCGTCGTTATCGCTGAAAAGAAACAATTTACAAATTAGATTGCATAAAAGTTTATCATGTTAACAGGGTATACCTTTTATGTCATATGTATTGCTTCAAAATGACTCACTGTCTTTGAACAAGTACAGCATCAGACACAGTTCAGAAGAAAAATTAAGCGTTGAGGGATAATATACTGTACTGTTGTTTTATATCCTTTCAATTTTAGAGTCTTTAAAATAACTTGTACTTTAGCAACTGTATGGAGAAGTGAAACTGTGCAGGTACTATACTGAGTGCTCCATGATGGCACAAAATGACAGATTGCCTCTTCAATCTTTTACAGTCGAGCTTAACAATAAAATAGACAATACAGTAATTATATTTTTGAGACTGCCAAGTTTTATGCAGTCACACCAAAAAGTTCAGGAAAAAATAAAAAGTACTGATCAAAATTGTACAATAATACATTTCAAGCTCCCACAATTTGCGAGTGGAAAGGGAAACCTACATCTCCCAGTCTCTGTACATGCTTGGCAAGCACCTCAACAGGTACTCCATATACAGGTAAAGTAGTCATTAATTACAAGTACTATAAGAGTTGAATTCCTAAAAATCTTTGCAAAGTAGAAAAATACATTATGACAAACTTAATTTACCCTTAAACAGTGTACAGCATTAAGGGAATGCATTCATAGTCATGAATCACTGGGATACTTGGGCTGATTTTTTCAGAGTAACTTTTATAAATCAACAACAAAAATCTAAGCTCAAAAATGATTCTTTAGATATCCACATCAATTTGATGAATCCCAAAGGGACTTTTTTTTTGTGGCAATACTCTTAGTGAACCAGACTTCAGGAAATGAAACACCAAAAAAAAAAAGAAAGAAAATCCTGAAAAGATCTTTAATAACACGAATGAACACCGAGCACCTGAAGCTGATTGACAAGAGACTACAGTGACCCCTCGTTTAACGAAATTTCGGTTAACGAACTGCCTTCCATAGGGATCTTCAATTCGGTTAACGAATTTCTTACGAACCGACCTCAACATGTTTTCGCTTGCACTGACCTGGCAACCAGCTTTAGTATCAGTCCGCCAATACATTAATCGGTTCTAGGGCTTAAATTCCTTACTATTTTAGTAAATATCAAAAAGTTTATACTATTCAATAATTTTAAAAGTTTAATATTCAATTTTTTAGTCATTTTAACAATTATTCAACATAATTGAAGGTAAAGTGACTAGTTTAATGCGCGGCATCCAGCCTCTTAACACAGCAAACAGGCGTTAGTCTCTCTCTGTTTTCCCTGGAGGTAACATCTTGCTTGAGACTCTCTTCAACTAAACGCTTTTTTCTGTTTCCAAGCAAATTATTGGTCATTATGAAATATATTTTACATATTGACAATATATAATGCAGTGCAGTGTTGATTTAAAGAAAATAATATTGAATTATACCAAGAGCTAAAATTTTATGGGTAAAATGGCGCCATGGGGTGACTTCTCTTCCACCCCAATGTCTTCTCTTCTTCCTTCTCCTCCACCCCCATTCTAAATCCCATCATCATCATCCAGGAGCCTTCTACATACACACCTCAAAGTAAGTGAACTTTTCTACCATTTTTGTTGAATTTAGGAAATTTTCGGTGAGCTGGAACCAATTACCCAAAAACCCATTGAAACAATGGTTTCGGTTAACGAACTTTTCGGTTAACGAACGACCTTCTGGAACGGATTGAGTTCGTTAACCGAGGGGTCACTGTATCTACTAAAAAAACCAAGAGTTTCTGGCACCCGAGGAAGGGTCAGAAGCAGCTAAATCAGTACAGTATCTATGTGAACTCAATACATTAGAAGAAAAACAAATCCAAGATGGAACAAGAGAGTAAAAACCTGGTTATAACAACTGTCACTGTAGGCATGCCGACTAAGTCAGACTTCAAACTCCTCCCCCTCAACAACAGGACAAAGAAAATATCAACTGAAGAATTTTTTTTCAGTGTTTTATGCTCTTTGGCCTGGGGGGGGGGGGGGGGGTGGGGGGGGGGGGGGGGGGGGGGGGGGGGGGGGCATAAAAAAAAGCTAACCACAAAAAAAAAATTCTTAAATGAGAAGCCAAAAGCTTAATCACCCCTACTTACGAGATGCTGCTTGTAATCAGACTTGATATCGAAACTGTACCAACAATGAGCCATCTTACAAAAAAAAAACAATTATTAAAACAAACGCATATCCTGCAATATTAAGCTCTCTATCTTCTCCCATTGCACCCCTGAGGCATTGGTTATCAGTGAGTGTTGCATGGAGAAGCCTTAGCATCAAAAACTCTGATGAAGTCACTGCAAACTATCATGGAGGTCATAATGAAAACAATGTGCATCAAGGGAGGAGCCACTCAACATGGCCAGCTTTATGCCAAAATGGACTCTGCCCATCAGGACCTCCTGTTCCACATGTGTTCAATTGGATTTCAGAGCTCAGCAAAGAGGTGAAGGCATTTCTAAATGAAAACACTGATCTATTTTTCATCTTCAGTAAGCCAGGAGTTTGAATCTCAATTGGCCTACTTGATTGACACTTTTAAACCCTCAGTGAGTTGAACCAAATACTACAGAGCAGAGGAATGAACATTATTATTGATGTATGGTAGATGACATGAAGGCATTCACTGCGAAAATAAGCGTTTTGGGAAGAAAAATCCGTGAAGGCAATTCAATTTCTTTCAACCAATTCTCCCTGGTGGTATAACCTTGAAACAGAGCTCAATATTGTACTGTATATATTTTCCATATATTAAAATGGAAGATGCATGCATGGCTCTGAGAAGAGATCACTTCAAGTGTTTAAATGACAGTATCCCAGATGATAGCAAAGATGAATTCTTGGAATTGCATGATTCCTCAGCCAAGGATACATTTCAAATTCTCCATATTCCTGCTTCCAGGGCCAAAATGCCTGTCTAACCAAAAGTGAGTGAATCAGCAAGTGGATATCCTTTTCTACACCACTTGTGCAAAACAGGTTTCTCATCCTTTCCAGAAAAAATATCAAAGGCTCACAATAAGCAGACCTATGATGCTCTCTCGCTGCTACAGCTCCTTTAATTGAACTACTGCTGTAGTGGCAAACAAGCAAATCTAGAAATTTTACTGAACCATAAAAATATCAGTACAATACAGTACAGGGTTGACAACCCTTTATCCGAAATTCCGAAAACCGGAAACCTCTGACCACCTAAGTGATACGGGTGGTCCCCATTAGAGGTTCACGGCGCCATAAGCTCGTTGAACAGGCTTTGTGTGAAATATAACAGTCTAGGACTGCTTTTAGTATCCTGGTGGTCCAGCGGTTAGCGTTCCCCGGTCACAGTCATAGGCTTGTGGGCCGTGGGTTCGAATCCTGGCGGGTTGAGGTGTTGATTGTATGTAGAAGTCCGCGTGCTTTATTGGGATATATATATATATATATATATATATATATATATATATATATATATATATATATATATATATATATATATATATATATATATATATATATATATATATATATATATATATATATATATATATATATATTTTGATAAAATCACACGGGAAAATGGAAACAACGGAGTACCTTAGCTTTCGTCTTTATTCAAGACATCTTCAGAGGCAACTGGATTACATGGACTTTTTATCGAATCACCTTGAGTCTACCAAAATGTCAGTTTTTTCTGTTATGTTCCTAAGATGTCTGCGTATTTGTGACTCTGAATTTATTGACGATGAATTGAAACACATTCGTTCTATTGCACATAAACTTGGGTACCCTTCTGTGTTTGTTGATCGTTGTTTTAATAGGGCTAAAAAATCCTTTCATTCCTCTCAAACCAGACAAGTTCCTACACTTAAGAATATTTTGACTCTGCCCTATCGTAATGAATTTGTCCCGTTAGTTCGGTCTCTCAAGCTTCTAAATATTAATGTTGTTTTCAAGTATGACTCAACCATTACTAATATGTTAATAAGGAATAGCCCAAGTTTGAATGTAAATGGTAGTGTTTATTGTATTCCATGTAGCAAATGTAATTGTAATTATGTAGGTCAGACAGGAAAAACACTGCAGCTTAGAATCAAACAACATAAGTATAATATTAGAACTGCATCTGAAAGCAGTGCCTTGTTCGTTCATGTTAGGAATAATAATCACCCCATTGCTTGGGAAAAAAGCTTAGAAGTTTTCAAATCATCTTGTGTCACAGAAAGACTTCTTGTTGAAGCTAGTTTGATTAAGGAATTAAAATCAATAAACCTTAGTGATGGTCAGTTCAAAACTGATAATATGTTACATAAATTTATTTGTCAGTGGCCCAAGGTTAAAAATGCTTTAAAAACCTTTGATCTAGATGTATGATAGTTATTTTGTGGGTCCCCTTTTTTCTGACCTGACTTGACTAGTCACGTCACCACCCTTCTCTTAAGCTCCTCTACGTGTGTGTTGGTGTGGGGATTAGTGGATGTCATCATTTTGACCTGACCTCATGTTTTTTAGGTCACCCTGTATATTTAAGCCTCTCTCTGTCCATGTAATCCAGTTGCCTCTGAAGATGTCTTGAATAAAGACGAAAGCTAAGGTACTCCGTTGTTTCCATTTTCCCGTGTGATTTTATCAAGATTTATCTTATCCACGTTTTCATTGTGGATTTTCATAAAATATATATATATATATATATATATATATATATATATATATATATATATATATATATATATATATATATATATATATATATATATATATATATTTCATTAGCCCAATAAAGGGTTTTTTTTTTTTATGTGTATTAGCCCACCCGGGCATAGATCACTGACCCACATTGGGGCCTGGGGATCGAAAATAAAAATAATAATAATAATTCATAGGTCTAGGTCATGTTTCTCACTTTTGATCTTTTTTTCATTCTTGTATTTCTTTACTGTATTATTATTATTCTATTATTACAGTATTATCATTATTAATTTTATTATTATATTTTATTATTATTATTGTAATCATTATTTTATTTTGGTGTATTTTTGTTAAAATTTTTATTTACTATGAATAATCATTATTATTATAATTATTATTACTATTACATTTTCGCCCCCCAGGCCCCGATGAGGGTCAGTGATCTGTGCCCGGGTGGGCTAATAATCCCTGGAAAAAAAAAAAAAAAACAATGACCCACAAAAAAACTTTCGGTTTTTAGAGCTTTTCGGTTTTTGGAATTTCTGATAAAGGGTTGTCAGCCTGTATATATATATATATATTTGTATATTATTATTTTTTTTAACAGGGATTAGCCCACCCAGGCATAGATCACTGACCCACATCGGGGCCTGGGGGGCGAAAATGTAATAGTAATACTAATTATAATAATTATAATAATAATAATTATTATTATTCATAGTAAATGAAATTTTTAATTAAAAAATACACCAAAATAAAATAATAATGAGAACAATAGTAATAATAAAATATAATAATAAAATTTATAATAATAATAATAATGCATTAATAATATAATCTAATAATAATAATAACAAGGAAATACAAGCATGAAAAAAGATAAAAAGTGAGAACACGACCTAGACCTATGAATTATTATTAAAATTATTATTATATTTTCGCCCCCCAGGCCCCAATGTGGGTCAGTGACTTGTGCCCGGGTGGGCTAATACACATCTATAAAAAAAATAAAAATAAAAAAAAAAATCTGAAAACCGAAAACTTCCAAAATCCGAAATGCTTCTGGCCCCAAGGATTTCTGATAAGGGATTGTCAACCTGGTACAGTATTAGTGCTCAAAACTCTGATATGTACTCTTCTTGAAATGGCAGGCTACCACACCATATTATCTCAATATACAGGTACAGTATATTCAGTAATATTTTATTGCAGACTTCTTTCCTCTTCAGGCTGATGGAAAAGCAATTTTTCAGTTTTGACTACTTAAATTTTTTATCATTCATCATTATAGTTACCCAGTCAAATGTAAATCCATCAGTAATAAGCAGGGCTGTGGAGTCGAAGACAAAACCTTCGACTCCGACTCCTCAAATTTTTATGCTTCCGACTCCTTGGCCTATTTGTAACAACTATTTCTACCATCCTAATTGTAATTTGTATGTTGTAACCTGCGTAGGTAAAAAGTAAAACACCGTGGCTATACTGCTACAGCTTTATTAATGATCTGGACGATATTTAAGAACTACAAAAAGATGATAGGCTTGACTTTCAAAGTTTCAATCAAAAGAAAAATAAATTTATTAAGAATTCAAGATATTAACTAGAAAACACCATTTACATGTATATCTAAAAGTTCGATCTCAGCATATGAATTTTGTTTAAGCTCATAATCTGATGTGGATCTAAATGATGATCCTACAATTCCTTTTAAAGTAAAGTTATATATTTATGTACATTAAAGAAATGAATACCTTATTAAGGAAAATGGATAAACCTTACATGATTAAGTTATTAAATTAAATTTGCCTTAATCTCACCAAAAACAGGTTGTAGCTAATTGTTTTGTAGCTGAGAGCCTCTGTGCAGTTTTCAACGAAACAAAATTTGATATAATTCAAAATTTCAAATGGTAAAGAAGAGACTATCGTCCAAAATTATAGTGCTATACTGTGCCTGCTACAATAAATTCATAATAATGCTTATAAAATGGAAATAAATTCTTTTAATAATTTAAGAAAATTAGTGGGATCAGTGGAATCACTGCAATGAATATGCCTGAGTTCATATATTTGTTCTTAGGAACAGAATAGCTTCAGTCAGATCTTCCTTCATGGAAGCCCTTAAATCTGATCTGATTATTTTCAGTGCAGAAAACAGTCTTTCTACACTGACCTGAGTGGGTGGCATTGCTGTCACAGCTCTAGCTACATCTTTTACAATCTCTGGGTAAGCAGGTATGGCTTCTTCCACTGTCACTTTTGAAGACCGGTCAAATTTCTCCACTTCCATCAGTGCACCAAAGAAATCTTGCTGAAATCTCGTATTTTTAATGTCTACCGCTGCTGCGTTTTCACTCCGATGTCGCTTTACCTTTGCTTGTTCTATTGTGTCCAAGTAGGAATCAAAGTCTATTTCCTTGTTTGAAGATGCTGAATCTGAGCTACTTGACTTGTCAATGTTTCTAACTTGTTCAGGTTCATGAATTTCAGTTTGTGACTTCATTTCTTTTATGCGTACTGCTATTTCATATAGTGCCTCTTTTCCTTTACTAGTTTGATCATTGTCCAACAAAATTCTATTCATGGGATCAAGGTAAACAGCAGCTAACAAGATTTTGTTATCCAGCAATACATTCTCTCTTCTTTTCATTGAAGATACAATGCCCTCAGCGATTAATCCTCCACTTTTGTTCAACTGGTATAGCAACCTTTTCCACTCCAATAAAAATGTACCAGGTGTTAGATCCTCAGCTTGCAGTTTCTTGGTAGCAGCAAAAGGGTGAGAGAGCAGACTTTCTAACTGTGTCACCTGGTTCCACTGGCTTTCAGTTAGTGAAACACGTTCATTATCGAGGTCTTCAAGATAGCCTCTTAGTTCGAGGAGTCGGAGTCTGGACAATTTTACCGACTCCGACTCCACAAGCCGAAATTTCCTCCGACTCCTCGACTCCGACTCCACAGCCCTGGTAATAAGGATAAGTTCTATCTTGATTTAGTTATCATATCTACGGTATGTGAGAGGGGGGGGGGGGGGGGGGAACTAAGGATTTGGTAATGTTAATGGTTGTGAGGGAAACTGGTGATGGTGTGGTTTAGGTAATTTGATTAGGGCTAGTCAAAGTGTTGGGTAACTCATTCACCAGGATTCGTTTCATTTGGAGCACCAATGAGCCTCGTACAGATTCAAGAATGTCGGCATCTCAGTGGTTCATTTAAAGTGTTCGTGGTGTTATGAATCCAGAACGGGTGATGTGCGCGCTGGAAGGTAAGTGGGTTGGTCACAAGACTTCCTTCCCTCAGCCAGCGTACATCGGTAAAAGAACCCTTTACAGTACTTATATTATTGATTTGTATGTTATGTTCTTTTGTGATTCATTTCAGCTATGTTGATTGTTATGTTTCTATTATGATTTAATGTTCAATTCAGGTGTTGTTAATACTTAATGTTTGATAATAGGTTTATTACTTTACGATTACTTTACTTTACGTTGTTTAGGAGTACTGTACTGTACTCTACCCACGTCGAGGGCCAGGTGTGAGAAGCGCCCTCATCAGTGTTTGTCAGTCCTTGTCATCCAGGGCGACTACATGTATGACCCGACCTGCCCGGTCTAGGGGACTTGTGGAGGCCAGCAGACCACAGTTTACCGTATCCCAGTTCAGGGTGACTTCAGTCTACTAACCCCATCCCTTGTGTATGCTGCTCGGGGAGAGGCAGCTTCACTACTCCGGTCAACTTCTTGCCTCCCTATACCACTTCTGACAACTCGTTGGCTATGTGTTTGACTTCATGTTTGGTGTCAGCTAATGTTGATATCCCCCTGATTAATTTGTTAAATTTACTTGTGTGTATGTGTGTGATAATATTGTAATTAAATTTATATTTAAATGGAAAAATTTCCTTTAACACTTCAGAATCAATTGGTGTAACAGTCTACTATCAAAGATTAAATAGAGCTATGACAATGGTCAAATTGGGAACTGAAGAAAAGATTAAGAACACATATGAAATGCTAATCCATATACAGTACTATAGTTTCTTTAATCCCTTACACACTTAAAAAAATTAAACTACATGACCGTCATATAACACAAGTGTGAGCTACGGTGCTCCTCCCGATGTGTAATTTTCAGGTTTACATGCCTTTGTTTTTAATTCATAGAGCCTCAAAATTTAGACATATTTAGGGAAGGATATCCAGTCAATTTGAATGTGTACACACAAGCATCTCTCACATACCGTACTGTAGCCCCCCCCCCCCCCCCACAGCCTGTGGTTCTCCTGCTTAAATACTGAAGCTGATGGGTGACCAAATTAAAACCTGTAGAAGTATGTTTACACAGTATGTCTCCTTGAGCTTATCTGTAAAAGATGTAGAACATGAAGGCACACACTATGGGGATGCCATTTTTAACATTTTATTTGGTTAAACCCAAACGATTTCATTAAGCAGAGAGAGGATCCCATACACAAGTGGTTATTGCCAATAGCATCCTCTACTAAAATTAGAATTGAATTTATCGGTAGTACAATATTGTTATGTAGTTCACTTTTGCACTATAACTACAATAATGCATTTATGAAGTTCTGTTCTGGAGGAGAAACCAAACATGGCCAAGAATTAAGATGAATGGATATCGCATCCCTAGAAAGCATTTAGAGGAGGATGACGAGATTAATCCCGAGAATTAAGAACCTTGAGTACAGACAGATTAAAGCACCTGATTTAGCACTCCCTTGAGAGACATAGAATGAAGGGCGATATGAACGAGGTGTATAAATGAAAGTCAAGGTTAAACAAGATGCAACAATGGTACTTAAATTAGCTAACCAGGAGCAAACTTGAAGTAATGGTTTTATATTAGACAAATTTAGATTTTGGTTAAGGTTAGGTTTACACACATACCACCCCCCCCCCCCCCCCAACAGGTGGTTTAGCCACATCCTGGTTTCCCTGGTTAGGATAGGTTAGACTTGTACAGTATACTGATATCGGAGTCATTAGGTCCTTGAAGATCTTTTCATTTGGCAGAAATTTATTTCCTCCACCATTTTTGGGATGTTTTTGATAAACTACAGAACCTTTCTTCTATTGAAATATTTCCTAACTTGGCTCCTTAACCACTGTTCTTAAATACATATTACTCTGAAGTTTTCTGAAATAGGTTATGTTAGTTTTAACTTCATTATTTTGTGGGTTTTTTCTTTTGCATATACACTGTTTACAAATCAATACCTGTATATACAGTTCTAAGGTTGACATTTTCCGAATCTTTACCCAGTATTTACTTAGAAGCAGCATGTAGGATGTATCCTGCAAACCTTTACGTCTTTCGTAAATAAACAAAATCCTCCAATACTGTAAGAACATAACATAAGAACATAAGAAAATAAGGAGTCTGCAATAGGCCGGTTGGCCTGTGCATGGCAGCTCCTGTCAAGAGTTACTACCACTCTCTATCATCCATGAATCTATCTAGCCTCCTTTTGAAACTTTCCAGAGTTCCCACACTTACTACAAAGTTGCTAAGCTTGTTCCACTCGTCCACCACCCTATTTGTGAACCAGTTTCTTCCTATCTCCCTCCTAAACCTAAACTTATCCAACTTGAATCCGTTGCTCCGAGTCCTATCCTGCTCGGATATTAAAAGAACTTTATCTATATCCCCTTTATTGATTCCTTTCACCCACTTAAATACTTCTATCATATCTCCCCGCACTCTTCGTCTTTCTAGGGAATGCAAGTTAAGTTTCTTTAACCTATCCTGATATGCAAGGTTTCTAAGTCCCGGAATCATTTTTGTCATTCTTCGCTGCACCGACTCTAGTGAATTTATCTCCATTCTATAATAGGGGCACCAGAACTGAACCGCATAATCGAGGTGCGGCCTAACTAGCGCAAGATATAGTTGCAATAAGACCTCTGCACTCTTGTTACTTACACTTTTAGATATAAAACCCAATACTCTGTTTGCCTTATTTCGAACATTAACGCACTGTTTTCTAGGCCGTAGGTCCGGGCTTACAAGTACCCCTTGGTCTCTTTCACAAGTCGACTTCTCTAGGTTGATGTTGTTAAGGCTGTATACAATATAAGTATTTGTTCTTCCAATATTAAGTACACTGCACTTGCTGGTGTTGAATTTCATTTGCCATTTTTCAGACCACCCCTGCAGTTTATTTAGATCCTCCTGTAATGCATTTGCATCCTACCCTGAATTAATCTGCCGCCCTATTTTGGTGTCATCCGCAAACTTGCTTATGTCACTGCTGATCCCAGTATCTAAATCGTTTATGTAGATTATGAACAAGAGTGGGCCTAGTACTGACCCCTGGGGAACCCCACTGGTTACACGGCCCCACTCAGATTTAACACCATCTACGCTGACCCTCTGCGTTCTATCGGTGAGCCATGATTTTATCCAATTTAAAACTTTCCCCTCGATACCATGAGCCTAAATTTTTCTCAGAAGCCTCTGATGCGGTACTCTGTCAAATGCTTTGCTAAAGTCTAAGTAAATAACATCGTAATTTTCGTCATTATCTACTACCCCGAAGACTTTCCTAAAAAAGGTTAGCAGATTTGTTAGACATGATTTTCCCTTTGTAAACCCATGTTGAGAGTCGTAGATTAATTTACTTTTCTCTAGATGCGACCGGATGCTATCTGCTATAATTGATTCAAGAAATTTCCCCACTACTGACGTCAAACTGATCGGCCGGTAATTTGACACTGATGCTCTGTCTCCCTTTTTGAATATGGGTACTACATTTGCCTGTTTCCACAACTCTGGCACAACTCCAGTGTCTAATGATTTTGTAAATAAGTTTACGAAAGGTCCGCTAATCTGTTCCCTACACTCTTTTAAGACTTGAGGAAAAATTTCATCCGGCCCTGGAGATTTTGTATTCTTTAGTTTATTTATCTTCTTAAGAACATCCTCTTTTCTGATAGTGATATTCTTTAATTTCTCTTCTTCCTTTCCCTTAAATATCAGTTCCTTCACTGCCATTTATCAATTCTCCCCTCCCTGACTTTAGAGGCCCAACTTTGTCCTTGACCTTTGTCCTATATACCTGGAAAAATCCCCTGGGATTCGCCTTGGATTCTCTTGCTATTTTGATTTCATAGTCTCTCTTTGCTTTCCTTACATTTTTCTTAACATTCCTAGATAGTTCATTATACCTATTTCTGAGCTGCTCCTCCCCTCCCTTTAATTTCTTATATATTCCTTTCTTTATTCCTATGTCATGTTTAAGTTTTCTGGTCATCCACCTTGGGTCATTCTTATTTGACCTAATTTTTCTGTGTGGTATATTTTGTTCTTGTGCTTTATGTAGTATACTAGTGAATGTATTATAGTCATGATCAATTGTTGTGTCATCTATGACCTCACCCCTTCCTACTGGGAACTGACATGACTGTTCCCAGGTGACCTCACCTAGGTACCTTCTTAACCCCTGATAATCCGCCAACCAAAAGTTTGGGACTCTGACCATATTGTCATTGTTTTTCGTTTCCCAATTTAGGGTGAACCTGATTTCTCTGTGATCACTGTTACCTAGTTCTTCCCCTACTGTGATATCTCTGATAATATTTTCTTTATTTGTTAATACTAGGTCTAATATATTGTCACCTCTAGTAGGTTCTGTAATTAGTTGTTTCAAAAAATTGTCCTGTACTGCGTCTAGGAAGTCTTCAGATTCATAGTCGCCTACAATGTTGTCCCAGTCAATATTTCTGAAGTTAAAATCCCCCATAATGCATAGGTTGTTATATTTTGCTGCCCTACTCATTTCCTGCCATATGGGCTGAGCTGCTTCTTTGCCAAGATTTGGGGGCCCTGTAAATCACTCCCATAATTAGTTTTTCTCTTCTTTCCGTGATTTCTACCCACACAGACTCAGTTCCTATTTCACCCTTTATTGAATTATTAATACAACATTTTAATGTATCCTTGACGAAGAGTGCGACCCGTCCCCCTTCCTACCTTCCCTGTCCTTGTGAAAAAGGTTGTACCCTTCTATGTGGTACTCTGATAAAAATTTTTTGCTCGCCAGATTCATCCAAGTTTCGGTGATTGCTATGACGTCTACATTCTCGGTACATACAACCACTCTCAGCAAGTCTATTTTATTTCTAACGCTCCTACTGTTTGTATAGTATACATTTAAACCTACTCTTCTCTGGTCCTGTTTTACCCCTTGTCCTGTGCAACTAATTTTACTTCCCAGGACCTGCTTGTTTTTTGACTCCCCCCCCCCCCCCCCTTCGGAGTGACAATTTCACGCTCCAGGGATGCAGACAACGTCTTTACCCCCTCACGAGACAAGTGTACTCTGTCGCGACAGTACAGGTAGTCGTTGCCATAGAATCGTTGCCAGTTATCAATGAATGCCCAACCATTGTTTGCATAATGTTTTTCCAGTCGGCAATTTATAGCAATTGCCCTGGACAGCCATTCACGACCAACCCCTCTTCTAGGCAAGACACCACATACTATCGGGATCCCTCCCCTATCTCTAATCTTCCCCAGCGCCTCCCTATACCTCTTGAAAAGTTCCTCACTCCTAACCTTACCTATGTCGTTTCCTCCCACACTAAGACACACTACTGGATTGGTACCCTCCCCTGACAAAACCCTGTCTAACCTCTCGGCTACATGCCCTATCCCAGTAAACCATAGGCCATCTGATGTATGGAGGAATAAATTTCAGCCCAGTACTTCACTCCTTTTAACACCAAAGTCCAGGTAAGATTTTTCTCAAATTTCTTAAGTGCCAAGGCCTACTTACAGTCTTAGGAGACTGTAAGTAGGCCTTGGCATTGGCACTTCAGATATTCAAAGTTCTTTTTTTGCATTTCCATCAATGGTTCTGTTAACCCTTTAGAGGGCAAAGTATCCCTTATGTATTTTATTCTAGCTAATGCCTGAGGGGAACCCCTGCTCACCAAAGGGTTAACTTTAAGCACCTTAAAGTAATAAATGTTCAATGAAAAGTTATTACAGCTTGATTAGTCATTTTCGTTATTAAAATATTAAAGAAACAGGGCACACATAAACCTTTGCAGACCAAATAATGACCTACAACTGTTATGTTAGAATGGTTCCTTATCAAAAAACAGCTTTTCACATATTGTGTAGTATATCCTAGGAATGTGATACCTTCAGTGACAAAGTTATCAAGCACTTGTCCATGACACTTCATATGAACTTCACCTAACCAGCACAGCAGTACTGGTTTACATAAATTACTGTAAGCAAATTCTAGGATGTTTCAGTAATAATAATGTATTACTTGACAGAAATAAGCAATAAGATAAAGGTCATTTGGTAGGAAAATGTCAATGTGTGGTCTGTAATAAATGTCATGATTCATAACAATTCATGAGCCATTTACGATACACACCAAAAATAATAACAATTCATGAGCCATTTACAATACACCAAAAATAGTCATTAAAACTACCTAAAAAAATATCACATTTTCCTTGCAGTTAAGACCAAACTATCTTCTGATTTCTGATGATACAAGTACTGTAGCTACTGGACAGTATTTCTATTCCTAATACCTACTACATCTGGTAAGAAGCCAAGTACCTGTACGGTCCTTCTAATTATACTGTAATTCATTTTCCAAGTCATAACTAAAATTGAGTTCTCTTACAATGTCCTAAAACTTCACAAGTCATATTTACCTATTACTGAGAAACACATTCTTTGCAACATCTGAATAAGGTTAACATTGAAAGTGCCAGTATAGAAAGGTCTCCACCCCCCCCCCCCCCTCAAGTCTAAAACTTAAACTGGTGATATTATCCTAACCACTGACAACTTTTTCCAACATATCAACCAGTTAAAATTGAAGGATTTAAGCTTGGAGAAAATTTTATATGCAAGTGCACTATACAGAACAAGACTCTTGTTATACACTTATTTCTTCTGAAACAAAAGTCCCAGATTGCCCTTACTTTTTAAAAATATTGTCTGCAGTACACTTTCAATTAATAATCTTAAACACAGTACTGCACTGTTTCTACAGACCTCTAGCTTCCACCTGTATCAACCAGTTCATCCCATCTACCACTTAAGAGTAATTACATAATATTACTAAGCCATTCATCAGGTACACACCACCTCCCCCTTCCTCGTATCACGACATAAACAATAATCATGACCCACTAATACATCTACGATAGCTATACTAAAGCAAATTACCCACAGCAATGAATTTCCCATCCCAGTAAGAAAAGCTAGTATACTTCGCCTAATAGAACAATGACACCTTGCCTGGGTGTGGCCAATACCACCACTACTACCTCTGCCATGTGCTTTCATTCCAGTATCAGCAGCATTACTGCCAACACACTTCACAACTTGTTTCCGTCCTGCCGGAAAATGGTTGCTAAGCATCATGGATATACCACAAATACGAGGTATCTGTATACTGTATATGGTGGAGGTTACACTAACTCGAGTAGGTGAACTTGGTGACATGTCACAGAGGCGGCTCCCACCAGCGTTTGGGACTTGTGCTATTCTTGGGTGTTTAACCTTGGGCGTAAAGCATTACACAAGGGAGACGAGGTCGTCTTCACAGCCCTAATTCTGCGTCATTCTTAGCATGGCAAACTGTCCGCCATAGCTGCCGTTTTCAGGGCTGAGGCCAACACCCTCACCCCTCCCACTAAGCATGGTTCACACTCTCCCTTTCCAAAATGTTGGAAGGGGAGATAGAAAAGTCAGTTTGAGGACATCGCAAAGAAAGGTGGTTACGGTCATGTGTAAGGCAGCTGATGACGCCATGCTAGTAAAATGCGCCCCGTAACCAAGGGGAGGCCGTTGTTCCCGCGCTCTACCAGACGGGATTACTCATCTTCACTGAAAACATTCATTTAACAAGGTCTGACCCATTAATTTACTTCGAAAATACGTCCGTTCCGTCTACGAACCATAAGCTACATATTACTCACCCGTTCATCATTGCTGGCTGTTATAAACAGGAAGAAAGCTTGCACAAAACACGGCGAAACAGCGCGCGGACTGTAAAGACAACAAGTGGCAAACACAATATGGCGGGCGGCACGCCTACACCAGGGACATCTGGCGGCTACACCAGTAACCTTGGTGGCCATCATGTCCACGACATCACACACCAAATTTAAATGTTCATAAACAAAGAAGTCTTATCTACCTTATTATGCATTAGGACTTTCTCCTGAATTACAAGCAGACTAAGGCTACTTCCAATTGCCTTATAAAATGTTCCTTCCTTCAATAGAACGAGGAAGCCTTGAGTATCACTAACACAAACATACATATGTATGCGGATTATATTAATGTTTAGGTCCTTTTTCATTGTTATTACTTATTAGGTAATAAATCAGATCGCTGCACACACTCATATATATATATATATATATATATATATATAAATATATATATATATATATATATATATATATATATATATTTATATATATATATATATATATATATATATATATATATATATTTATATATATATATATATATATATATATATATATATATATATATATATATATATAACATTTTATTTTTTACGGAGATTAACCCACCCAGGCACAGGTCATCTACCCACATCGGGGCCGGGGGGGGGGCAAAAAAAATACAGATGTGAAATAAATTAAAAAAACAAGAGTGATAAATGATATATACATACACTTGTTGTGTTGCCTACATACACTTGTTGTGTTGCCAAAGAAAGAGAAACAATTGAGACCCTGCAATAGTGTGTCACAATTTTCGTGTTACCACTGCAGGAAAAAAGCATAAGAGCCCTATACTGTATTATATAGTGTAATACATTATGTCGACCTAACCCACGCTCCTCTTGAGTATACGGTGGGAATATACAGTGCACTTGTTTGTTTCGTTTTTCCTACTCATTGATTACCAGTGTTACCTGCACAGCACTTGTCTATGCGCTATTCATCCTGAATCAATATGACTTGTATGTTGATTTTATTAAATGTTTTTGTCTTAATAAAAACAAAAATGATGTCAAGTTGGAAATTGCAGTAGGCCTATTGACTCGTAAGTACTAGATAGTCCTATTTACACCAAACCCTTATCACTCATATATCTGTCCAACCTAAATTTGAAACTTGCCAACAATTTAAAAACCAATGTGTTCCTACGCCAGTACATGTATAGCGTGTTCGTGCATTGGTACAGTTTGTGGTGAAGTGCTACTGTTGTTTGTGCATGTTATGTATGTGCGCGATTATTAGTGAGAATATACTGTAAGTTTGTATTTAGCACATTAGTATCAACATAACCCTTCTGAATTACAATAGCATTACAGACCTACACAAATGTGTAACGGAGAGATGAAATTGAAACAAATTGAAACTACCTTGAAGTACTTTATGGGATCATTAACTGACCGTGCGTAGTTTTGTGCCATCTGCAATAACTGCAGCATATAAACATGTTCGTATATAGTATACTGTAAGTATGTACTGTAGGCAGCATTGCACGAAAAAGGAAATACCTATTGTTCAAATACTTAGTAAATGTATTTATCGTGACAGCTCCTGTATTGCCATGGGTTTAGTGTGTGTGGGGGGGGGGGGGGTATTTGTTTATTAATTTATCTTTATTTGGGAGGGATCTCGAGGGCAAAAATTTTCAGATAGCCCCAAAACACATAGATGGATACAGTATTTATTATGACAGTACCGCACTGAGCATGATAGCTGAGAGGTAAAAAGGCATCATCCCATGTGAGGTGGAACCCTCTTTTTTCTGCAACTTATATACTGAGAAAATGTGTTAGTAGATTTTCGAGCTCAGTGTGGCTAAACTCGCATTCATATACGCATTTCTTTGCGTTGGTTTGTTTTTGCTGAATTTGTGTAGCATTGTCTGTAAATACGTAAGCCATTAACAGATTCGTCTGGGCTATTCTAAGATTGGATATACGAGTACTGTACCATGATTAGTGTGGCTGTTCTGATTATGTATACGACAAACCAATATAAATTTCCTTTTGTTTACATTGTGTCTTTGTTGATGTGTATTCGTTTGTTTCAGTGTCCGTGTTTTTCCACTCCTTTAATATACTTTACTCCTATGCTTATATATGTCTTAACTTCTGTACCTATTTCTCATTTCAGTTTCTAATGACTTTTGAAGATTGCTTCCAAACATATTTATTTGTTTATTTGTTATGTATTTGTGTTTTTAAATATCAGTCTTTCTATGGGGTTACAGTACTTTCTATGAGAGCTGTTTTCTTTGCGTGTCTTCTCTCATTTGTTTTACGTGAATTTGGGGAATCCCTTACTTAACTGAGACTATTTACTACTATTTATGTACTTTGTTGTTTCATATTTTCTCGCCATTTTTCATGTACAATAATTCTTATTGTTCGTCCTGTACCTTTATTTCAACTGCTTGATACTATATATCTCATAGTTCATTTATCCAGGTAAAAAATATTACAACTGTTACTAGTACTATAAATACTACTGTGACTATTGTGTACTAGTGACTGTTGTGTACTAGTGACTTGTTGTGTACTAGTGACTATTGTAGTGTACTAGTGACTTGTGTACTAGTGACTGTTGTTGCAATGTTACTACTACTACTACTACTACTAATGTTGTTGCTGCTGATGATATTTCTGCTAAAGCTGCTAATATAACTACTATTGTTACTGCTTCTACTACCTGAACTGCTACTACTGCTGCTACTATTGCTGCCAGGATTATCACTGTTATGTTATTATTACTGTTACTTAAAGAATTTTACTTGTGCTGTAGTTATCACCGCTACTACTACTGCAATATCAAACAGGGAGGTACTACCGCCTGGGAAGATATTGGAAGCATAATGTATTGTCTAATGGTAGACCCTGCTGCCATATGGCATCACGAAAATTATGACCAAGTCCCAGGTTGCTGATCTGAATTTCTGCCTCATTTGCACACAATTGCAAGGTCAGAATTGTTTCCCTTACTTTTGACAACACAGCATTCATTTATTGTTTCTCACGTTTGATCTTTTTTTTTTTCATTTTTGTATATCTTTGTGGTTCTTTATTATTTTTTTTCGCAGCGTTGTTATTAATATTGTTATCATTATTATTTTATTATTTATATATTTTTTTATTATAAATTTTACTTATCTCAATTATTATTATTATTATTATTATTATTATTATTATTATTAGTAGTAGTAGTAGTAGTAGTAGTAGTAGTATTAGTACAGGGGTTCTCAACCAGAGGGGAGGGGGAAACTGATTCGGGAGCAAGAGATATGTTCGATGAGAAATCAATCACAGAATTTTGGCCCTTGATGTGCGATTCCTACCCAAAAGTGGCAGAAAGAGCTATCCGTGCATTGCTTCCGTTTGTGTCGACATATCTTTGTGAGTCAGGCTTTTCAACTCTGTTGCAAATTAAAACGAAGCAACGTAGTAGATTAGAGGTAGAAAATGACCTGCGTTGTGCCCTTTCAAGCACTCCTCCGCGTATCCCAGAATTGGCGAAGAAAAAACAATCACAGGTTTCTCATTGACTGTAATCTTCATCTGAAAAAAATTAATTACAAATTTACAATATCCTGGTATTCTATTGAACTTTTTGTTTATTGCATTATGCTTCAGTTTGGTCTGTTAAGTAATTCATTATATATATAAAAAAACTATTTTACTTTTATTCAAGTTTTATAAATCCATCAACATTTTCAATTGGCATTTAATTTGTAAAACTCTACTATAAAAATAATCCATGTAAAATTGTAAATGTATATGTACTAATATGGAAAAAATAAAGGATTTTCAGTAGTATATGCATATTATTTGGAATGCACTTTTTGAGGCAGACAATCTTGGAAAAGAGGGGGGAATGACATTCTGACATATGGTGAAAGGGGTGCATGGGGCAAACAAGGTTGAGAACCACTAGTAGTAGTAGTAGGCTTTGCTCTGCCTCAGGGGAACGAGAGCTTCTGCCCCAACTCCAACAATAAATATTTTTCAACAGTTTTCACCACCGAAAATTTAAACATGATACCCGAGGCACCGACTCTATTCAGAGATAGTGAAGAAAACAAATTAAGTGAGATAGTAGTGACTAGTAACGATGTTAGTAAGCAAATAGACAAACTAAAGCCTAATAAGTCACCTGGTCCCGATGAGATATTTGCCAGAGTATTAAAGGAATGTAAGGAAGAGCTTAGTATGCCCTTAGCAAAGTTGTTTGACATGTCCTTAAAAACAGGTGTAGTACCAGAATCCTGGAGGATAGCGAATGTAATACCGATTTTCAAGAAGGGGGATAGATCACTATCCTCTAACTACCGCCCAATCAGTCTAACATCAATAGTAGGCAAATTACTGGAAGCAATCATTTCAAACTCTATTCGAAATCACCTGGAGAAGCACCGATTGATCAATGATTCCCAGCATGGCTTCACAAGCCTAACTAATCTATTAACATTCTTTTCATCAGTTTTCGAATCAGTGGACGAGGGGCACAATTAAGATGTGGTATATCTCGACTTTAGCAAAGCCTTCGACAGAGTCCCCCACGAAAGACTAATTAGAAAGGTAGAAGCTCATGGCATCAAAGGTGACATCCTTAAATGGATTAGGGCGTGGTTACAGGACAGGAAACATCGAGTGAGCATTAACGGCACTAAGTCCCATTGGAGCAACGTCACAAGTGGAGTTCCCCAAGGCTCAGTACTTGGACCATTATTGCTTATTATATACATAAACGACATAGATATCGGCATAGGCAGCAACATAAGTAAATTTGCTGATGACACTAAAATAGGACGTGTTATCAAGTCTGACGAGGACTCGGCAAAACTACAGGAAGATCTAAACAAATTTTTCGAATGGTCTGAAAAATGGCAGATGAAATTCAATGTCGACAAATGTAAAGTACTCAGTATAGGAGATGTAAACAGGGAAACCAGATACCAGATGAACAACGATGCCATAGAGAAATCCGACTTCGAGAGAGATTTAGGAGTAATGATAAGTAGGAACCTTAAGCCAAGTAAACAATGTGTTTTTGCTCGTAACAAGGCTTATAAAGTACTTGGGTTCATACAAAGGAGTGCTAGTTACAAGACTAGCGAGGTCATCCTAAAACTGTATCTTGCTCTTGTGAGACCACACCTGGATTAGGTAGTTCAGTTCTGGTCACCGTATTACAGAATGGATATAGAATCCTTGGAAAGAATTCAGAGGAGAATGACAAGACTAATCCCGGGCATTAGGAACCTTGAGTACAGAGACAGGATAAAGCATCTTAATTTGCACTCCCTCGAGAGACGTAGAGAGAGGGGCGACCTGATAGAGGTGTATAAGTGGAAGCCAGGGCTAAACAAAGGGGACATTACAAAGGTACTCAAATTATCCAACCAGGAGCGAACTCGTAACAATGGTTTTAAATTAGACAAATTTAGATTTAGGCGGGAAATAGGTAAACACTGGTTTGGAAACAGAGTAGTGGATGAATGGAACAAGTTACCAAATATCATCATTAACTCGAATACGCTGAATTGCTTCAAACATAGGTTGGATGCTCATATGAGCAATAGGGGTTGGGTGTAAACGGGACTGCCCAGTATGGGCCAATAGGACCGCTGCAGTTTCCTCCATTCTTATGTTCTTATGTTCTTATGTTAACTGCGGCAGATATTGACTATGAGGCTACTGTCACTGAATGCCGCATAGATCTGCGGCTCAACTAATTTAACACAGATAGGATAGCTACATATGTATTAGGATATTTAATATTAAGGTAAATAAATGGTGGCGAAGGTGTGGCTATTGGGGGAGGCTGTAGTAGTAGTAGTACAGGTAGTAGTAAATTTTCGCCCCCCCCCCAGGCCCCGATGTGGGTCAGTGACCTGTGCCCGGGTGGGCTAATCCCCGTAAAAAAAAACCCCTCGTCACCCTTTTACTACCTTAATATTAAATATCCTCATACGAAAGTTGTTGATTTTAAAACCGGAAAACGCTGAGTTGTGTGTTTACATACACCTTGTGACTCGAGAAGGCGTGTGACCTAGACAAATATGGCAGCATACAGTAACTACACTCAGAGTCTAATAATAGTGTTAATACTTTAGTTTACGGGAACAAATTATTACATCATTTTTTTTAAGTTCTGAGATTATTTTCCTTGTTTGTATCTGAGTGTAAACGTGTTGTCTGTTTGTCGTGAGCGTTGGTTTTAAGGAAAATGGTATTTATCTGTATTCAGTGTCTATGTGTGTGTGTGTGTGTGTGTGTGTGTGTGTGTGTGTACATTTATGTTCCAGTATTTGACTTTCTTTCATCAGTGTTTACATTTTTTTTGTTTATTTTGTATAATTGAAATTTTATCCAACAATTTTTCCATGTGCGTCTGTATTTTTGTGTTTGTATGTATGTTTGTTAATGCGTGTGTGCGTTTTGAGGGTATATGCATTTATCATGAATGTGCGCCTGTCCATGTATGTGTGATTAAGAATGTGTGAACAACTGTGCATCCATCGGTAGTGTTTCTAAATATGTGTGTGTGTGTGTGTAGTCCCTCTATTAATCCGCTCCTTTACACCAACAAACAGCTTTTCAACTGAGCTAAAAAAACAAACACTAACACGGTTGGGTTAGACCAAAAAAGAATACGATAAGGATTGGGTTAATTTTAATTATTTTAGCTATCCCTTCCTCCCTTACCTTCTATCCCTCCGACCCACTATCTAGCCCTTCCTTCCCTTCTATCCCCCCAAGCCTATTTCCCCTCTTTGTTTGAGCTAATTGCTTTTCTGTAATTATTTTTTGGTCTCCGTTTTTCTTCAGCTATTGTTTTTTTTTCCGTATAATTTTTAATTCTTTATTTTCCTTCTCCTTTTTTTCCTATTTTACTCCCCCTCCAAGAGCTCTCCTCCATCTCACCTCCCCCTCCCCCCTCCAAGAGCTCTCCTCCATCTCACCTCCCCCTCCTTCCTCCAAGAGCTCGCCTCCATCTCACCTCCCCCTACCCCCCCTCCAAGAGCTCGCCTCCATCTCACCTCCTAAGGAAAAATTAACACCACTATTTTTTTTTAGCTCATTGAAAATTGGAAAGAATTTGAGGAAAACTTTATAGTCTATAAAGGAAATTGGCCAGGATGTGGGGCGAGGTGACCGGGTGTATGGGGGAGAGGGTAGGGAGGAGGAAGAGGCCGGAGACAAGGAGTTACGAAGGACGGTGGCGGGCAGGCTGGCGGGAGTTGAGAGAGGAGGTTGTGAGGTCACCGAGAAGGGATGGAGGCAGGTAGGGGTGCATCAAGATGGCGGCTGACTGTGTACAGGTAGGGGCATGGTGATGGTCCCCGGCAACACGTGCACGGTGGGGTGTGCACCTGGCCGCCGCTGGGTGAAGGGCGTGCTCCTCACTGACACACGTGTCGTGGTGCCGCACGTTGGCTGCGTACATATACGTGTATATATATGCCATTGTGTTTGGTCGTACAAATACGTCCCTTTGTGTCAGTGTTGTGTGTAAGTATGTGTTTGTGTTTAACCTGAACGCGTGTGCGTGTGCGCGAGCACATGTATCACAGTCTGCGTATGTCTGTGAAAGTGGGTGTAGTTGTATATCTGTGTGTTGTGTGTCCCTACATATAAGTAAGCTAGTGTTCATTTTTACAAGCGTGTGAGTCTGTCTTAAACATCCATCATATGCAACATCCAGGTCCTTACCACACACAACCACCTGGCTGGCTGGTCGTTGTCACCCCCAGACGGACTTTGTCACGCCTCGACCAGATGAAACACTGAGGAAGACCACAGTTGTTTCACTTAATGCGATACATCATGCGTCACCGAACTCAGGATGCATCAGTGCACACAACACACAGGATACATCAGTGCACACAACACACAGGATACATCAGTGCACACAACACACAGGATACATCAGTGCACACAACACGCAGGGTACGTTAGTGCACACAACACACAGGATACACCAGTGCACACAACACACTGGATACATGAGTGCACACAACACACAGGATGCATCAGTGCACCCAACACACAGGATACATCAGTGCACACAACACACAGGATACACCAGTGCACACAACACACTGGATACATGAGTGCACACAACACACAGGATGCATCAGTGCACCCAACACACAGGATACATCAGTGCACACAACACACAGGATACACCAGTGCACACAACACACTGGATACATGAGTGCACACAACACACAGGATGCATCAGTGCACCCAACACACAGGATACATCAGTGCACACAACACACAGGATACATCAGTGCACACAACACACAGGATAAATCAGTGCACACAACACACAGGATACATCAGTGCACACAACACACAGGATGCATGAGTGCACACAACACACAGGATACATCGGTGCACACAACACACAGGATACATCAGTGCACACAATAAACAGGATACATCGGTGTACACAACACACAGGATACAACAGTGCACACAATACACAGGATACAACAGTGCACACAATACACAGGATACATCAGTGCACACAACACACAGGATACATCAGTGCACACAACACACAGGATACATCAGTGCACACAACACACAGGATGCATCAGTGCACACAACACACAGGATACAGGACACAAAAATAGACTAATTCCAATCCATCACAAGGCACATCGCGCACAGATGAGAGGTAGATTTCTGGAATACACACTGGAACGGTAGCAAGAGGGAACTGGATTACTGGAACACCCTGGACCATGAAGATTCTCTATTTGGTAATGGAATAAAGAGTTGTGTTCTGACCTCACTAGGAGAAAGGTCACAGCAGGGTTAGCTCCCGAGGGATAATTATCAGATATGGCCAGCGTTATGTGTGGTCTGGGGTCTGCGAGTTTGTTGGCCAAGCTGGAATGGGCCATGGAGGAATTGAAGAGGGCCAAGGAAGAAATAGAGAGGGCCACGTTGGAGAACCTGAAATTAAAAGAAGAGATGGCGAGATTGAAGTGGGAGGCGGGACAGGGAAAGCCAGTGTATGACGAAAATTCAAGCGAGTGGAAGGTTGTAAGGAGAGGGATGACCAAACTGGTGATGAAGAAACACACCAAGGATACGTCAACAACGACATCAGCAGCTAAGTATACCAACTCGTTCAGTCCCTTGATAGACGAATTGGACGTTAGTACAGTCAGGGACAGGGCTGACAAGGAAGGTATAAAAACTTTAATTGTTGGTGACTCACAGATAAGGTACAGGGCTTTTTTTGGTAAAAACATAAATAGGATGAGGGTGTGTTTGCCAGGAGCTGGGGTGGGGGATATAATTGACAGGATGGACAATATCTTGTCTGGTAATGGGAACAAACCCATTATCTGCCTCAGTGCAGGAGGCAATGATATTGGCCTGTGTAGGAGCGAGGAGCTTCTTGATAAGTTCAAGGCAGCTATAGATCGTATTAGGACTAAGGGAGGGATCCCTATCATATGTGGTGTCCTGCCTAGAAGGAGAGTTGGCAGTGAATGGTTGTCAAGGGCAGTTGGTGTCAACGACCGTCTTGACAGATATTGCAAGTCAATATCAGTCCCATTCATTGACAACTGGGACAACTTCTACGGCAGAAGGGACCTTTATGCTAGGGATGGGGTGCACCTGGCTAGGGATGGAGTAGCAACCCTGGCTTTAAACTGCTAAGAGAACATATGAGCACGGGGGTGGAGGAAACTGAAGTGGGAGCGGGAAAACAAAGTGACATATTACAGGGAAATAGTGTTATGAATGATGACAAAACTAAATTAGACAGGGAGTTTAAAACTAAACGCGGTAAGGGGAGGACTCAGACCACGACTAACTTAAATGTATACTACGCGAAGAGTAGAAGTATGAGAAACAAAATGGATGATATTAGGGCCTTGGTATGTACCGAAAAAATCCATATAATAGCATTCACTGAAACATGGATCAACCTAGACACACGTGAGTTACCGGTCGAATACCAAATTGCGGGTTACAAACTGTTCCATACCGATAGGCAGACCAGGAAAGGAGGTGGAGTAGCAATCTATGTTAGGGATAATCTGAAGTGTGAAATAAATAAGGAAATAAAAACTGACCGGAATACAGAAACAATTTGGATAGAATTAATCGACGGTAGGGAAAAATTAATCACAGGAGTAATATATAGACCTCCCAATCTTGATAGAATCAATGAGCGACTTATCTGGGATGAAATGCGCAGGGCTTCCATACACAACAAAGTCTGTATAGTAGGCTACTTTAACCTTGGCCAAATAGATTGGACTGACCTTACAGGTAACTCAGAATCAGAGGATTTTCTCGAGACGATCCAGGACTGTTTTCTAAGTCAACATATAACCGAACCCACCTGGGGTTATAATATACTCGATTTAGTTCTGTCAAACAGAGAAAACCTCATTAGCAATGTCGAGGTAGGGAACGAACTTGCAAATAGCCATCACAAAGAAATTAGATTCCAGTTAGATTTTCAGGGCAGATGTAAGGAAAATTCCACTAAAGTACCAGATTTCAGAAGGGCAAACTTTGACAGTTTAAAGAGGCAGCTGAGAGAGGGGGTGTCGCTCTTGGCAGTGAACCTGACAGATGACACCGACCTAATAACGAGATCTTAGATTGCCGAGTTCCACGACAATTTAAATAGTGAGTTACTTAATGCACAAAGGCAGAACATACCCTACAAAAAACTCAGATCAGACAACAATGACCCTAAATGGATAAATAATTATTTAAAGAACATCATTGGCCAAAGGAAGGCTATAGGTAGAAGGATAAATCGTGGCGAAATTCACCTCCGGGATTATTATTAGGTATTGGCGAGTAGGGTTAAAACCGAGATAAGGAAAGCCAAAAGGAATAATGAGGTAAGGATAGCAAGGGAGGCGAAGACAAACCCCAAAGGATTCTACCAAATGTATCAAACTAAAACACGAGAAAAGTTTGGACCAATACGGTCAGACATCGGCGAGCTCACTGATAACCACAGAGAAATGAGCAATAATTTGAATAAATATTTTTCAACAGTTTTCACCACCGAAAATCTAAACATGATACCCGGGGCACCGACTTTATTCAGAGATAGTGAAGAAAACAAATTAAGCGAGATAGTAGTGACAAGTAACGATGCTTGTAAGCAAATAGACAAACTAAAGCCTAATAAGTCACCTGGTCCTGATGAGATATTTGCCAGAGTATTAAAGGAATGTAAGGAAGAGCTTAGTATGCCCTTAGCAAAGTTGTTTAACATGTCCTTAAAAACAGGTGTAGTACCAGAATCCTGGAGGACAGCGAATGTAATACCGATTTTCAAGAAGGGGGATAGATCACTATCCTCTAACTACCGCCCAATCAGTCTAACATCAATAGTAGGCAAATTACTGGAAGCAATCATTTCAAACTCTATTCGAAATCACCTGGAGAAGCACCGATTGATCAATGATTCCCAGCATGGCTTCACAAGCCTAACTAATCTATTAACATTCTTTTCATCAGTTTTCGAATCGGTGGACGAGGGGCACAATTAAGATGTGGTATATCTCGACTTTAGCAAAGCCTTCGACAGAGTCCCCCACGAAAGACTAATTAGAAAGGTAGAAGCACATGGGATCAAAGGAAATATCCTTAAATGGATTAGAGCATGGTTACAGGACAGGAAACATCGAGTGAGCATTAATGGCACTAAGTCCCATTGGAGCAACGTCACAAGTGGAGTTCCCCAAGGCTCAGTACTTGGACCATTATTATTTATTATATACATAAACGATATAGATATCGGCATAGACAGCAACATAAGCAAATTTGCTGATGACACTAAAATAGGACGTGTTATTAAATCTGACGAGGACTCCACAAAACTACAGGAAGATCTAAACAAATTTTTCGAATGGTTTGAGAAATGGCAGATGAAATTCAACGTGGACAAATATAAAGTACTCAGTATAGGAGATGTAAACAGGGAAACCAGATACCAGATGAACAACGATGCCATAGAGAAATCCGACTGCGAGAGAGATTTAGGAGTAATGATAAGTAGGAACCTCAAGCCAAGTAAACAATGTGTTTTTGCTCGTAACAAGGCTAATAAAGTACTTGGGTTCATACAAAGGAGTGTTAGTTACAAGACTAGCCAGGTCATCCTAAGACTGTATCTTGTTCTTGTGAGACCACACCTGGATTACGCAGTTCAGTTCTGGTCACCGCATTACAGAATGGATATAGAATCCTTGGAAAGAATTCAGAGGAGAATGACAAGACTAATCCCGGGCATTAGGAACCTTGAGTATAGAGACAGGTTAAAGCATCTTAATTTGCACTCCCTTGAGAGAGGTAGAGCGAGGGGCGACCTGATAGAGGTGTATAAGTGGAAGGCAGGGCTAAACAAAGGGGACATTACAAAGGTACTCAAACTATCCAACCAGGAGCTAACTCGTAACAATGGTTTTAAATTAGACAAATTTAGATTTAGGCGTGAAATAGGTAAACACTGGTTTGGAAACAGAGTAGTGGATGAATGGAACAAGTTACCAAATATCATCATTAACTCGAATACGCTGAATAGCTTCAAACATAGGTTGGATGCTTATATGAGCAATAGGGGTTGGGTGTAAACGGGACTGCCCAGTATGGGCCAATAGGCCCGCTGCAGTTTCCTCCATTCTTATATTCTTATGTTCTTATAAATGAACCGGCATCTGTGAGGCACTGGAACATGAAGAAAAGATTCTTACATAATGGTGGAATAAAACAATATGAACAGGAAGAAAAAGGAACGGAAGACTGCATAATGTTGGGGAAGGCGGGAAGAAAAATGTTGTTCATTAATAATATGGACAGTTGTTAGTTATGTTATTGTTGTTGAACTTCTGTATTTGTTGGTGGCTTTTAGATGTTGTTATTGATGCTGACATTATTGTTGTTGTTGGTGATCTTTATAATATTAATATTATTGCTATCAATATTATTGTTATCATTGTCATAACTATTATTACTGTTATTATCATCATAATGATTACGAGTACGGTTGTTTATGATTATTATAATTTATTATCTATATTATAATTATATCAACTATCATTATTATTATTATTATTATTATAGTTGCTGTTATCAGCAAAAGTCACATTTAATATAAATTTAAGTAAGAATTGGTTAAGAAGCCCTTGAGTAATAACTACCCAGGTGAACTGTATGTCGCCAATAGTTTACCCTCTTCGTCCTAGGAAAAGTGTTGACATAGGATATGTGAAGTAACTTCGTTCAGGTCTTTGTTCATCCTGACAACAACTGCAGTAACGGAAACACTGAGTTACTAGCCTTAGTCTTTGTTCATCCTAGCAAAAACTGAGGCATCGGATGTGTCAACAAAACACAGCTGGCAGTCACGTGGCAGAGGCGACATTTGCTACTACTACCACTACTACCACCACCACCACCACGAGCTGCTCATGAATGGCGCTGTGAATTTAGTGAATGAGGATGACACTTGGACCAGCATGCTGGTCCTCCCCCCAACACCCACACTCTGGCAACACACTTTACACGTGGCATTTGCTTTTGTGCATTCGTTTATTTCGGTTTCTCTTGATCCTTCGCTTTACCAGTTACTGTGGAGGCTCCGTGCTAATACAATGGTACTTATCCAATTTAAGGAACGTGCCGAGAATTTCAAGTTAGTATAACAGTGATTTTGGTGTGTGTGTGTGTGTATGTGTGTGTGTGTGTGCCTGTTTAACTACCTTGAATCGGCCACGTTACCCGCATGGATGACAGTAGACTGCCAAAGCAGCTACTCGACAGCTATAAAAAGAATGACAGACGTAGTGCTGGCGGGCGAAGGAAGATGTACAAATATACTTTTAAAACAAACCTGAAAAAGTGACAAGTCTACTGACACCCCCCCTCCCCACCGTGGCGCTTAAGTGCAGCACAAGAGAGTGTCAATACACATACACACACACACACACACACACCAACTTAGAACACCTGAAATAACCCTGTAAGTGAGTCAAGCAGGCGTGTCGTCACATCACCAGTGAGGAGAAATCTTTCGTCAGAGATGCTGTGTACACTCTCACCCCCCACACGTGTAATCACCTACTACCTGGTCTCGACAGTGTTGTGCCATACTGTAGGTGTTTCCTTATATGTTGAATATTTGGTATAAGTCTGGATGACTACCTGCCTGAGGGACCTGTCCCAGGAGTCAGTCACAGGTATCTGACAGTCCCCCCCCCCCTCCCCTCCCCTCCCCTTCCCCTGTAAAAAAACAGACAAACAGAGCCACCACTGAGTATTCCCCCTCCTTTGTATCTCCTATCATCGGGGCACGTGCTTCGCGTGGTACCTGGAGACATAATGGGGGGGGGGGGGGGGGGGGGAGGCAATGAGAACATCATCAAGCGTCACAGTTTGTTTTGCAAATAATTCCTGAACAGATAATATTAACAGAAAAATTACAGAGTATGTGAAGAATTATGTGACATTAGTACTGTGAGGTGATGTGTGTTCTTATCTTCTAATATAGAAGCAAGAATAAGGCTCGAAAACTTATAAATTCCTTCTTTCAAATTTTCTTTTACCTAGAGGTGTAAGGCAGCATATAACTTACACTGAAGCAAGGATATATAGTTTGAGAAAATGTCTCCACATCTGTGCTGAGACTCTACCTTAATTAGCTATGTTTCTCTCAACCAAGAGACAAGATGATCGTAAGAGAGAATGAGACTACGGACCCTGGCTGAGATATATATAGTCATTTATAAGTCGCTCCTACCAGCTATGTCGTCGCGGGAAGAATGTGTTATCGTTCAGCCAAGGACGAGGTAGAATTCCCCCGTAAATTCTTTGCTTAAACGATGGAATTTGAAACATGGAGAGAATATTTCTTGTTAATGAAGTCTTCTGATATTTAAGACTGCCTAGATTGTTACCCAGATAATAAAAATAGAGTTGATTATATATATACATATATATATATATATATATATATATATATATATATATATATATATATATATATATATATGCAAGTAAATCACTGTAGGTGCGCGTGATCTAGGTATATGCTGATAACCACCAGGAAAGAAGAAAACACGAAGTTCCCAAGCGCTTTCGTGTAATTCACATCTTCAGGGGTGAGTACAGTCTGAAGATGTGAATTACACGAAAGCGCTTGGGAACTTCGTGTTTTCTTCTTTCCTGGTGGTTATCAGCATATATATATATATATATATATATATATATATATATATATATATATATATATATATATATATATATATATATATATATATATATATGTGTGTGTGTGTGTGTGTATTTTTTACATAACACATACACGGCGTAAAGCCCACATCACAGGGCTGTAATTAGCCCGTTTAGAGTTACAAACGACTTGTACTTAATTACATAAGCTTATAATTTTTAGTTACATTCAGTTTATTGAAACATACGAGGACACCTTGTGTGTGTGTGTGTGTGTGTGTGTGTGTGTGTGTGTGTGTGTGTGTGTGTATACTGTACCTCGTTTTGTGACCAGAAGATTTCCGGAGAGAATGGTGGATACTGAATTTTCCAAGCATCATAGAGGGGATCTTGACCTATCTCTCCGGGGTCAAAGGTTACTGAGGTAAGTGCACACTCAGGAATGTAATATATAGAGGCAACAACTGCAGCCGCCACAACAAACTTGAAACGAAAAAAAGAAAGACATCAAAGGGGTCTCTTGCCTCGGTTCATTCATGGGTGAGCTCGACCTATTTCTCAAAGGTCAAAAGTCAGTGATTCCTGTGGAGTGTAGTGTCTCTGGAGCATATATAGTTATAACCTATATTCTGATGTAAACATGTATTATACGAGTTGTGATCTACAGCTAACTCCTAGATGACTAAGATGTTTATTCAAGGTCAGAGGTCATTAAGGTCACTGTATATCTTATAACAGAGTATGTCTTGGTAACATATTTTATATACCAGATATACACCACATGATTTTTGTGTGTGTGTGTTTATCTGACCTGGTACTTCTCGGTCATTATGGTGTACATACTGTATACAAATTGGTGTATTTACCTACCTGACTTACCTACCTACCTACCTGACTTATCTACCTACCTACCTATGTATCTACCTGACTTACACAAGGACACAGTGTGGTCGGTATGACACTTGACCGTCGTCACATCATCAAAGGTATATCTAGATACCCCTCTGCCGCTGTGTGAACTAGGAGTGACCTGGAATTGAACCAGCGATCCTTATGACAGAAAGCGAGTGCTGTAACCGTTCGCCCGCCACACCCTTGTTAAAAGTACTATATCATAAATTCACATCAGCTCTGTCGAGCAACATCATATGTAATAGTTTATTCTTGACAGCTGTGTGCCCTGTTTGGTGTGACCTCTGAGAGATGCCCAGACACACTGTGGGCTAGAAGGGGGCAGCCGGCTCTCGGATGGCGGTACATACTTTTCCTTAAAATTGCCAAACATTTTTGATGAAGTTTTGTAATGAGTCACATTTCAGTAAGTATTTATTATGTTTATTTTGTAGTTAGACTGTTAACATCACAGCCCAACTATATTGTCTTCTGGCAGCATCTGGTCTGATTTAACTCCTCCACTTTACTTACGGGACACTATAATTTGTTTTTGTTTTCGCTCCTTGAAGCATTTTCCGCTATTTTAATGCATGTTACCTGGGAATCAAGAGGAAACACACACACACACACACACCCTTCATTCTTTTCCATTCATTCATTATCACAGGAGCAACACACGTACTCTACTCTCCCTCTACAACCTGGCCTCAATCATACTTACTGTAATTAGTGCACGTATATTTTGTTATAGTCTACAGTATCTATGAGAGAGTTTCCTGCTATGACTCGTGGTAACACCCCTCTCCTGTACACTTGCAGATATTGGCACACAGTTCTTCAATACCATGTTTACTGGATCTATATGTAGAACACAAAAATCTCTCACTGACCCTCTCTCCCCCCTCCTCCCCGTGTCTGGAGTTCAAAGGTCAAGAGTCAGTTGTTTGATGTACATTTTATTACGAACAGAAAGTTTCAATGTTGGAAATCAAATCCACTTTAAGGTTTCATTTCAGAGGTTCATATTTGGCTTGGTAGTGTGTGTGTGTGTGTGTGTGTGTGTGTGTGTGTGTGTGTGTGTGTGTGTGTGTGTGTGTGTGTGTAAAGAAAACCCTAACCCTTGTTATGACCCGTCAATATTTGAAACGGTAAGTTGACCCCTTACAAGATGAACCCTTAACACGAGTCATTTAAGAGCCAGAAAATTACAAAGTTTACATTCCAAAGGGGATGTTTACATTAATTGCAAACCATCCCAGGTAAGCACCAATACATCTTGTTTTCCTTACCTGAGCTGTATCCAATTATCGAAATTTAAATAGTACACATTACGATAGTTACTGTGGCATAGTTATCTACAAGTGATCGCGGGCACGTTCGTGCCCAGTGAAAGTTTGAACGCTCGTGCTTGGTGCGTACAGCGAATGAGGGTGCGCCAAGTCAGTAGACGTGCATGGTTAATTAGGGTGCGCCAAGTCCCTAGACTTGCATCGTTTTCAATCGTAAATAAAATTGTTAATTAATGCCGTCCTAAAGAAACCATCGACATGGGACCAGGTTTGTTCCACTCTACGATTTTTTTGCGATTTTTCCACCAAGTTTGATGAAAAACGATTGTGCTGTTTCGGCTGCCCAGAACAGACAGACAGACAGACAGACAGGCAGACAGACAGATGGCTAGTCCTATAGTATATTAGACAAGTGATTGTGGGCCCTTCGTGCTCGGTGGCGAGTCCGGTGGTACAGTTTACCAAGGTTGTTATAATCATGGTCGTTGTTGTTATAATCATGGTCGTGGTTGTTATAATCATGGTCGTGGTTGTTATAATCATGGTCCTGGTTAATTAATCATGGCCGTGGTTGTTATAATCATTGTCGTGGTTGTTATAATCATGGTCGTGGTTGTTATAATCATGGTCGTGGTTATTATAATCATGGTCGTGGTTGTTATGATCATAGTCGTGCTTATGATCACAGTCTTGGTTGTTATAATCATGGTCGTGGTTGTTATAATCATAGTCGTGGTTGTTATAATCATGATCGTGGTTATTATAATCATAGTCGTGGTTGTTATAATCATGGTCGTGGTTGTTATAATCATGGTCGTGGTTGTTATAATCATGGTCCTGGTTGTTATAATCATGGTCGTGGTTATTAGGTACTGTAAGTATCTAGCAAACTATAGGAAGGAATAGAATGAAGGTTAGAATAATTAGTTAAAGAAATATTCTCCATAAGGAGAGGTTAAAATCATTAAAAAAAATATTATGAATCACAGATGATCATTCAAAGATAAATTATATTATGAAGAGAAGTAACCTTGATTCTGGTTAGATTAGTCACCATCTGCTGAAGTCATCACCTGTGTTAAGTCATCATAGTCATCATCTACGTTAGTCAGTTTTAGGCCCATCTCATATGACTGACCGACCATCGATGTTTTTTCCGCGCAAGGGTGTTATTTTTCAATGCTTCTTATTATTTACGCTGGTGGATGTCTGTAAGACCAGCTACCCTCACTGACGCAGCTATGGTCAATTTGGTGTTTATTCTTGTTTATAAATGCCTTCTAATCTGTCTCAAGTCTATCCGTCCTGTCTATTGCCATCCCAACTGTCTGTTCGTCTGCGTGGTATTTGAATGTACTGTAAGCCCGTCTGTACTCTTTGTGTCGTCAAATCTGTCTGTCTTATCCGTTGTTGGCGTGTGTCTGCCTGTTTGTCGAATGTGAACCAGTCAGTCAGCTGTCTGACTGTCATGTTAGTTGCCATATTGTCTATTTGTGCATGTATGAATGTGCCTATTATTGTCAACCTCCTGTCTGTTTCACTGTCTATATTCATCCTGTGTCTATTGTAGTCATCTTCTCCATGCATTATTGTTATTATCTTTTTATCTCTTCTCCTTTTCCATGTACAGTCAGCCACAGGAATAAGTATACACTGTAGCTGTAAGGTCGCCTGGTAACGTTGAAACTGCGCATCCAGACGCATGATGAAACTCAGCTCCCCCCCACTTGTTATCTCTAGATATTTTCTGTTTCCCCTTCTTTATTCTTCTATTTACTCATCTTCCTTCCTTTACTAATCCAAACAACATAAAAAAGGTAGGCTAAGAGAAAAAGTGGGGGGAGGAGGAGGGAGCCGTACGATAACTGCAATCATGGGCTGACAGCGTACAGCGAATGAGGGTGCGCCAAGTCCGTAGACTTGCATAATTTTCCAGCATAAATAACATGGTTAATTAATGCCTTCCTAAAGAAACCATCGACATGGGACCAGGTTTGATCCACTGTACGATTTTTTTGCGATTTTTCCACCAAGTTTGATGAAAAACGATTGTGCCGTTTCGGCTGCCCAGAACAGACACACACAGACAGACAGACAGACACACGGCTAGTCCTATAGTATATTAGATACACACTGATTCGATTTCTAGTTATCACTGTATTTTTATCAATAATTAAGTGTTTGTTTATTTGATTGTATGTAAGTTAAGTGGATAAGGGGACAGTAAGGTTTGTACTGATCAACAGGTGCTAGTATAGTTTTGTAACAAGTGATCGCGGGCCCTTCGTGCCCTTGTGAAAGTTTGAACGCTCGTGATAGCGTACAGCAAATGAGGGTGCGCCA